>CAUYUJ010016612.1:77500-112100 GCA_963575745.1 Prorocentrum cordatum
TGTCCAAGTTTTCCGTATCCAATGCCCCCAGAGTTCTTGTGCACGCACGGGCCTTTTTTCGGCCCACGCAGAGCCGTTCTTCGTGGAACAAGAGAATGCCCCCTTCTCTATTCGCCCGCACCGATCCACCCTCGGAGGAGGAGGAGGAGGAGGAGGGAGGAGGAGGGAGGAGGAGGGAGGAGGAGGGAGGAGGAGGGAGGAGGAGGGGGGAGCCCGCGCGGCAGCGGGCGGAGCCCCCCTCTCTCTCTCTCGACGCCCCTGCAGCCGCCGCCGCGCCCAAGCGCGCAAGCGCGCGCCGCCAGCCCGGGGGGGGGGGCCGGCCACGGCCGCAGCCGCGAGAGGCACGGCCGCCAGGTCGGCGGAGTGGCCTCGGGGGCAACGTCGGGCCCAGACTCACCACCCACCAAACCACCCCAACCCAACCCGAAGGCCCGAATTTGCCCTCCATTTCCAGTTGGGGGGGGTCGGGGAACGTCGAGAAAACACACATGAAGCCCGTACCCCCCCCAACCCGAAATTCGGGTCTTCGGGTTGGGTTGGGGTGGTTTGGTAGGTATTCACAGACCCCCTCGCGCTGTGGTGAAATCCCGAGGGGAGGCTTCTCGCCATGTTCGGCCTCCGGGGGCCCTCTCCCGGGCCTCGGGGCCGTCGGCAGAAGGGCGCAGGAGGAGAAGCAGGTCCCCGGGGAAGGCGTCGGGACCTCTGGGGGTCGACGCTGCGACAAGACATCACAGCGTCGGGGGTCTGGGGGGCAGGATCGGCCTCGGGGGGGACCCTCCCAGAGATCGGACGATGCGTGTTTGTCGATCCGAAGAACTCTGCTCCTCCTCTCTCCTACTGCCCATGCTTCCCCTCCTACTATTTCTGCTCATCCTCGCTCCTCCTCGCTCCTCTCTCCTCTCTGCTCCTCACTCTTCCTCGCTCCATCTCCTCGCTCCTCCTCCTCCTCCTCCTCCTCCTCCTCCTCCTCCTCCTCCTCCTCCTCCCCCTCTTCATCCTTCTCTTCCTCCTCCTCCTCCTCCTCCTCCGCCTCCTCTTCCTCCTCCTCCTCCTCCTCCTCCTCCTCCCCCTCTCTCGTGCCGCCGCCCTTCTGGTAAGGCACCATCTACCAGAGCCCGCGAGCGGCATGCCTCCGCCGCGCCGCGGCGGAGCAGCGTTTCCTCGGTTTGCTGCCTCCAGAGTCAGTTTCCGGGAGGAGGAGGAGGAGGAGGAGGAGGAGGAGGAGGAGGAGGAAGAAAAGGAGGAGGAGGAGGAGAAGGAGGAGGAGGAGGAGGAGGAGGAAGAAAAGGAGGAGGAGGAGGAGAAGGAGGAGGAGGAGGAGGAGGAGAAAGGTGAAGAGGAATCGGGAGAGGTGAAAAAGGCTTCGTCCACGCGCCGAGGGCGGCAGGGGGCGGGGGGAAGGCTGCTCAGAAGCACCCCTCTGCTCCTCAGAGGGCGCGGGCCTTGTCTCAAGATGTCAGGCCTCCTCCTCCTCCTCCTCCTCCTCCTCCTCACTCCTCCTCCCTCCCTCCTCCTCCTCCTCCTCCTCCTCTCCTCCTCCTCCTCCTCTAAGAAGCAGCCTCCGTCTAAGAAGCCTTCCCCCTCCCCCCATCCCCCTTGTGCGCGCCGCCCCCGGCCGACCCCTGCCACAGGGGCCAGGGTTCTGGAGCCGCGCCTGGAGCTATTCGTCTTCGGGTCGGACGCTTGCGCCGGTTTCAGAAGGTTGTCATGCTTCGGGATGTGTGTTCAGCAGCCGCACCTCGCCGAGAGGTGTCCTGGGATGCCCAGATCGTGCCGAGCGGCCGCGGGAGAGCCGAGCTCGGGAGAGAAAGAAACACACAGACACAATTCATCGTCGACCCCCAGGAACATATGCACAAATATGGGGAGTGGGGGGGAAGACAAAACCTCCAACATGTAAGAACATATGGGAAACATTTCATTTGTGTGTATGTATTTGTGTGTCCCAGTTCCCCTTCACGAGCTGGGGCCCGAACGCCAGACGACGAGGATCTGGAGGGGGGAAGCTCCCCCAGGGGGGAGGCGCGTCGACCTCCGATCGCACTTGGCATCGCTCGGACGTGTGCATGTTTCCTCGGCGGAGGACCATCGAGGAGCATCCTCGATCATTTGGCGAAAAAGCCACGCACGAAACCGAAAAAAAACAGGGAATGGACGTCCGAGCGACGGCCAGCCCGAAAGCCCATCCGGCCCTGGAGCGTGAGGCGTCGCTGACGCGGGAGTGTTGCCGAGCTAGCGGCGGTGCATCGCCGATTCCGTGTCGATGTGTTCCCCCATTCCTGCCTGACCCCATCCGAACGTTCCCCCTCACGGCAGGAAGAGGGAGGGCAGAGTTTGTTGTTGCACGGGCGCAGGGTCGAGGAGGGCAGAGGGCAGGCGGAGAGGGGGAGGAGGAGGAGGAGGAGGAGGAGGAGGAGGAGGAGGAGGAGGAGGAGGAGGAGGAGGAGGAGGAGGAGGGGGAGGGGAGGAGGAGGGGGAGGAGGAGGAGCAGGAGGAGGAGGAGGAGGAGGAGGAGGTTGTTGCCAGGCCCTTTTTCCCTGACACTTGTCAGGGGCATGGTGCGAGTTCATCGCAGTGGCAAGATGGAGCTATGGTCACTGGCGTGGACGCAGAAGAGAGGTTATCCTACACCGTCCTCAACTTCTGCATGTGGCATCAGACGTGCAGCGAAGCGACACGTTTCTCATTCTGCTTCCAGGGGCTCACGTGTTCTGGCCGACCGCCAGAAGACGACACGTGCGGCTTCTGGTTTCGTTGTTGTTGGTTGCCGCTTCTCTTATTGTGTCGTGGTTGTCGTTGTTTCTTGATTGTCCCCCTCTGGCTCCGCGTGTGCTGCGGGGTGTCTTGGGGCCTCTTGGAGGCCTTCGAGGCGGCCTGTTGGGAGCCTTTTCCCGGCTTTCTGGATTCTACGAAGGCCTCTCCCGCGCAGCTGAGCCCTTCTTGAGCCATCTGAAAAGGCAGCTGACGCAGCGCAAGGTGCAGTTGCCTTCTTAGTCATGTTCCTCCTCCCTGGGCCGGAGAACTCCCCTCGCAGAGCCTCTAGTAGGAGCACTCTCATAGTTTTCACAGAGCACTCGCCATATCAGATAGTAGATTGTGCTTGCTACGCCTGTTCTCTTCGCAGCTCAGTCAAGGCATCTAGTCATTGTCTCGCAAGTACTCTTATCTTGTCGTGGTATCCTCCCTCCTCACCCTTGATGTCTTAGTTCTTGCCGTTCGTCGTCGTTGTCGTTGTCGTTGTTGTCGTTGTCGTCGTCCTCCCCCCTCCTCCTCCGCGAGCTTTACGAACATGAGTCACACTGGGATCCCAAGTGCATTCCGGGCTCTGGCCCAACCGCCGTGTTCTCGCAGGTCCGTCTTTCTTGACGTCCTTCGGCGCCTCGCCTGGCCTCGCCTCATCATCCTTCTCCTCCTCCTTCTCCTCCTCCTCCTGCCCATCCTCTTCCTCCTCCTCCTCCTCCTCCTCCCTGCCCCTCCTCCCCTCCATGCCCCTACCCCTCCTCCTTAACCCCCTCCTCCCCCTCCTCCCTCTTTCCCCGCCGCCGCATGGTGATCAGCGAAGTCCAGCTCTCCACTTCACTCCCCCTCCTTTCCGCCCCCTCCCAGGGGAGGGCCGCGGGAGCCCCCAAGGGCGGCGGGCCCCATGCCGGCGGTGGCGGCTGGCGCGAGGTACTGGAGCGACGAGGTTCGGAGCGCGTCGGGCGGACGACGACGACGACGACGACAGTCAGAGTACACCCTCGCGTCGTTGAGAATCACGGCGGACGGCTTTTGTTTGCTCTCATCGGCCTCCGTGGGCCCTTGCCGGGCCTTGAAGGGCCGTCAGAGAACGACTCAGGGCGAGAAGCTGGTCCTGGGGCTGGGGGTCCACGTCAGGGCTGGACCTAAACGGTGTTTTTGGTGATTTCGTGGGCCATTTTCGTTTCGACTTCGTTTTGCGGTAAAGGCGGATTCGAGACAAAAGCAAGGGAAAACGAACACAAAACGAAAACGACTAAAACCGTTTAGGTTTAGCCCTGGTCCACGACGTGAACAAACCATGTCGTCTGGGGTCTGGGACCCAGGTGCCGATACCGCTGCTCGTCCTGGAGAGTCCTCGTCACCACGGCTGGATTCTCCCAGAAGTTCCGGCCAGAGTGCAGCTCAAGGAGAGGTCCGAGGAGCGGCGGTATATGGCGACATCCCTCCAAGGAAGTGTGCTTTCCGACCCGGGCGGTGTTCCTCGATTTCGGCCTCGGGGGGGGCTCTCGCGCGGCCATGGGGGCCGTGAAGAGGAGGCGCGGGATGCAGAGGTGGTCCTGGGGAAGAGGTCGAGGCCTTTTCCGGGCAGGCGGCACCGGGGGGGGGGGGGGAAGTAAGCGTGGTGGGGATCGAGGCTCTTCCAGGGGGAAGCTGCCCAGAACGGCCCGAGAGGTGCACGACGAAGTGCACGCTTCCTCATCCTACGTGGACTGAGAGTCACCAGGCTCATGACCTTCCAACCTACTCTAGCCTCGATCACCAGAAAGAATTTCGAGCACCAGGAACATACCGAAACTCGAGGGTTTTCACGCGTCGGGCCCTGGGAGGCGATACTCGTTCGACGCCGTTCCCATGGCTTCCTGAGGGTTCGGAATGCTCTTGTGGGATGCGGTCCTCGAGCATACGGTGGGAGCAGCACAGCACCCGGCGACGGCTCCACTGCCCCGACCATCGGGGGCCACATGCCAACCCTCCCCCTCCCCCCCGCGACTTCTGAGGGGGAGGGGGTGGGGTTCACTTCGTTCGGTAGCTCACGAGCGAAGCGAACCCCGCCCTCCCCCTCAGAACTCGCGGGGGGAGGGGCAGGGTTCGCACGTGGGGCGGCGCTCCGCGACGGGCAGGCGTCTCCGCCGGGGGGAGGCGCCCGCCCGGGCCCCCCCGCGTGCCGGCGCGCGGGCGGGTGCGGCATGCGTCGGAGGTCCTGCAGGGTGCGCTCCGCTCCTCGGCGCTCCTCGGCGCCCGCTCTCGGCGCCGGACCCCGGCATGCTGCGGCCGCGGGAGCTCGACTACACGCAAGAGTGACCTTTCGCCGGAGTGACCTTTGGTGCGGGCCCAATGGGGTCCCCCGCTCGCCGGACGCGATGCGGCAGTAGGGTCCTGCGCGCTTGTGTGTTGGCCCCCCCCGCGGCCCCCAAAACGCCGCGCACCAAAGGTCGCCCTTACCCAGGGTCACTCTTGCATGCTGCGGCCGAGGGAGCGCAGCCGAGCGGGCTCTGCTCGGGCAGGCCCGAGTCCCAGGCCTGCTCGAGTCGCAGCAAAGCGTCCGGGCGGCAAGTGTTTTTCGCCGTCTGCGGCCCCCGGGGGGCCCTCGCCGGGGCTGGGTGCCGGCGAGCGACGATTCGTGACGAAAGTTCGGTCCCAGGGAAAGGGTCGGGACTTCCGGGGATGCCGTCCCGAATGGGTCAGGGCGTCGCATGTCTGAGGTGGCGTGAGCCCGTTCGGCCGCCGAGCGCGATGGATTCGGAGGCCGTTCGGCGGCCGAGCGGGCACGGACGCCGAACGGGCTCACAGGGGGAATCTTGGGGTACTGCGGCGGCAGTGGCAGTGGAGATGGCGGTGGCGACGGCCTCGACGTTGGAGGCGCATCATGGATCGGGTTTGAGGCCATCGCGACCGAAAGCCAGTCTCGCAGGGAGGCTCAGTTCCGAGTGGCGAGAGCGGTCGCAAGCCTTGCAGGACAGCCCCTGTTTTCGGGCAGGGCCGCACTGCCCTTGCAGTTAGGGGCAACGTTCGGGGTGTGGTAGGCTCAGGGGTGGCGCTGCGATCCCCATCGCCAACATGGGGCCCGATAGCCTACCCCGCCCAGGAACGTGCGGATTCGCAATATCGTGACAATCGCCCATCGGTCGGCGATGCCCCCCTCACTGCCCCTGATGTAGAGGCACCCCACGCGCACCTCCGCCTGGGTGTGTCGGCTCGGCGACGCCCAGGGCGCCCCGAGGCCCGGTAGATAGACGATGCCAAACAACATGTGTTCAGAGCCCCGAATCATCAGGGGTAACTCGGGTCAGGGCTAACTCGGGTTCGTTTTTCGGGAATCCGAACCCGACTTACCCCGGGCCCGAGCTACCCCGGATTATTCGGGCGCCCAGAGCCCAAATTCATCAGGGGTAACTCGGGTCAGGGCTAACTCGGGTTCGTTTTTCGGGAATCCAAACCCGAGTTACCCCGGACCCGAGTTACCCTGGATAACTCGGGCACCCAAGTGTTGGCAACCTCTGGCTGCGGCAAGGGGGCGCAGAGGCAGCAGCGCGGGACCATCGGCGCGCGCGCCTCGGCACCCTCGCCGGCTCCCTCGCCTGGCGCCGGATTCCGTTCCGTTCCATTGGGGGCTGCCTCAACGGGGCGGAGGAGGTGGAGGAGAAAGAGGAGGAGGAGGGGGAGGAGGAGGAGGAGGAGGAGGAGGACGAGGACGAGGAGGGGGAGGAGAGGAGGAGGAGGAGGAGAAGGGAGGAGGGGAGGAGAGACTAGGAGAGAGGAGGAGAGAGGGGGTGGGAGGAGGAGGAGAGGAGGAGGAGGAGGAGGGAGGAGGAGGAAGAGGAGGAGGAGGAGCAGAGGGAGAGGAGGAGGAGGAGGAGGAGGAGGAGGAGGAGGAGGAGAAGGAGGGAAGAGGGAGGAGGGAGGAGGAGGAGGAGGAGGAGGAGGAGGAGGAGGAGGACGAGGAGGACGAGGAGGTGGCGGATGCGGAGGAGTATGAATATGAATATGAGTATGAGTATGAGTATGAGTATGACCATGTGACAAAACCATGAAGCCTACAACGTGACGAATGGCGCAAGAGGTAGGACAATACACGACCACGGCTCAGCTTCTCTCTTGCACTAAGCCCCTTAGGTTACAAGCCACACGAGGTCCTATCGAGATATTCAGCCCGATGTGACGTGACACGCATGGTACACACCTTGCCAAGTTCGCGCAAGACAGAGGAGGCATAGCAACCGCACTTCTTATAGTACCACAGCTGCAAGTGTGAATGATCTTGCATGACATGAGACTGGTCCCCACCCCGATATGTGCAACCGCGCAAAGAGGGGGGGGGTCTTCTACATAATGGTACCATTTTATACTTGACAGGACTGGAGCATTCGGACTGGCGCCAATGCGTGGCCGCGGCCTGGTTGGCCGACCCTCCACAACAGGTGCACCTCCTCCGCTTGTCATTGTCATCGAGACTGTGGGAGGTAGATAAGATAGAGAGAGCAGCAGCAGACGGAGGACGAGGGGCAGGAGGGGATTATGTTTTTTTTTGTTTCCTGGGGCACCGGAACGACGCTCGCTTCCATCGCATCGAGGGCTGCCCTCCACAGCCACAGGCGGACGAGCCTCGCCCGCCTTTCGGGCAAGAGCACACTGCTGCCTCCTGAGACTCTGGGAGGCGCGCCCCAACAGCTGCTGCACCCGCAGTGACATCCACGACCGAGTTGCCTGTGGCAGCCCACTTCGGGGCCAACCCTGAGCAGATCTCGGCGGCACCAGGGTGGGAGGGAACAAACAGGATTGAAGTGCACTTGAGACTGCAGCCTTCTACCAACTGCCCGAGCACGGCCCAGAGGTCGGCGTCTGGGCCGCTCGGAGTCTCGAATCACATCGCAAACTGGCCCGTGACAACCGACCCACAGGGTGATGTACCCGCTGGAGGTCCAGACGGCCAGCACGAAACTCCGAAGCTCACCACGCGGCACTGCCTGTCTGTCGCCATGGACGGGGCCGCGGATCGACTACGCGAGAGAAAGCACAGGTTCGAGCGAATGGAAGCAAGCTGCTGCACATCCTTCACCGCGAAACTTAGTGACGGCTGTGTCTGGGCCGCCGCTGGCGTCTCCGAAAAGAAGCAGTGGGGTCTGCGCTTCGCCGTGGCCGAAGCAGCCTGGGCCGAGCACTGACGGGCCTGTCGGTGTCCACGCGGTGAGACTGCCACCCACGGTGCAGGGGGCAAGCCCCTGATCCAAAAGGTAGTCTCGGCCGCCGACTGGACCATGGCCTGAGGCACCATGCCCTCCGTTTGCTGGTACGCCGTCTTGCCAAGGTTTGAGCTACACATCCAGCTGCGATGCAAGTGGGTCTCGGGCTCAAGATGACACCGGGAGCACCCATCTGTGCCACAACATCGGGGAACCTCAGCTTTCTTCCTCGCACGTGGCCACGTCCCTCCTGCCGTAATCGCCAGCATGACTTCACTGAGCCTGTGACCAATCTGCGGGACGTCATGAAGCTGTCCAAGCAAAACGCGATATGATTCAACATCCGATCCATCGTGCAAGCCGTCGCCGCAGTAGTGTGCACTCGCTTGCCGCCAGTACCGAAGTTGGATATTTCCGAGAAATCCTTGAGGAAACATGCAGGACTGCCAAGAAAACGAACTTCAGTATTCATGGCATCATCAACTCTCAACTCATCGTCTGCAAAGTCGTGAGGTTAATCACTCAACTCGTGGCTGAAGGTACAGACCATTAAGACTCCATAAGATGCAATGCGACAGTCGACACTGACCCTCGCACGTGCTTGGTGCAATGCGAAACTGGAGTTCCCTGGAACTGCTCAAAAACCGATCTCCAATCCCGATCTCGGGATGATCCCGCCGTCTCGATAAATGATGTCGATGCACTGCGTGGGCAGCTTGGCGCCCTGGTCCTGCTGCGGGGCCCTCAGGGCGAGGAGCGTCGTGAGGCATCTCCCTCGCGTCGGGGCCTCGCAGGCTCGCCTCGGGCGCCTCCGCGCCGGCGCCAGCCTCTGGCCGAAGGCCCCGCGCACCTGGAACCCGTGGATGCCCGCGGACTGCGGCGGACGGCGCCCCCTGAAGCCCCGAGCGGCTGGCGACCTTGTTCCGCGCGGCTGCCTTGGCGACCCTCCCGATCTTCAAGCTCACGCCCCCGTGCTTGGCGCCCCGCTTCGTCCGCGTGGCCCGAGCAGGCCTCGACCTGCAGCCGGGCCCCACCCCTGGGAAGCTCGCCCGCGACTGCGCCGTGATGTGATAGCCCAACCTTCGCGCAGCACGAGTTCGGGAAGAGGCTCTGCGAGGAGCGGCAAGCCCCGGCAGCGGGCGTATCGCCACGGGAGGGACCCATCTCCGTCGTCACACCGTCGTCGCATTCGCCGTCTTAGCGTCGTCGTCGTAACGTCATCGTCGCGCCGCCGCCGTCGCTTCGTCGTCGTGGTGACTTCGTCATGGCGCTGCCATCGTCGCCATCGCTGTCGTCGTATCGCAGCCGTCGTCGTCATCGTCGTCGTTGTCGTCGTCGTCATCGTCGTCGTCGTCGTCGTCGCAAGTAGTAACGCTGTCGTGCCGCCGCCGCCGCCGTCATCGTAGCCATATCGTATTCTCGACATGCCGCCGTTGTTGTCGCCGCCGCCTTCGATGCACCGTCTTCGTAACGCCCTCGTCGTGCCGCCGCCGTCACCGTCGTCGTCGTTGTCGTCGTCGTTGTCGTCGTCGTCGCTGTGCGCCCGGGCGCGGAGGCGTACTCGAAGTTCTATGGGGGCAGCGAGGCCGAGCAGGGCCTGGTGAACAGGCCAGGCGATCGCAAACGTGGATCAAGGGGAAATGGATTAGCGACGGGTCCCGTTTCCATGGGAAATCGGGCGCCTCCCCTTTGCGCGCCCCCGACGAGGGGAGGGAGATCTCGCATAGGGTGAGAGGGGGAGAAGGAGGAGGAGGAGGAGGAGGAGGAGGGCGAGGAGCAGGAGGAGGAGGAGGAGGAGGAGGAGGAGGAGGAGGAGGAGGAGGAGGAGAGAAAGAGAGAGAGAGAGAGTGGTGTTTATTGGGGTGTGCGGGCGCGGTCCTCGCATCCGCCCGCCGCGGGCACACGGGGAGCGAGTGAGAGAGGGGGGGGAAAGCGAGGCAGAGGGACGGGGAGGGAGGGATGCAGTCAAGGCGCTGAGACAAGGACCGCGTTGGCTGGGTTTGAGCGGCTCGCTGTTTCTCGGGTCGTTCCGCGACTGCCCCTCTGGCCCTCGTCGTGCATCCAGGTTCTACGGGTGCCCCAAAAAGGAGGCATCGTTCCCTCTTTGGCGTTCCTTGGAGCAGCGGCTTGAGGGGAGCCTGAGCGAAGGGGCCAGAGGAACATTGGGTCTGACGGGCATGTGGGAGGGAGAGAAGCGATGGATTCTGGCCTGAAGTTGAGGAGGCGGAGGTCGTCTGCGCAGGATTTGGAGCTGGAAGAGGGGGCGAATGCCGACGTTTTGAGGGTGCGTGCGCAGGTGTCGGCCCTGCGATTCCAGGAGGAGGAGGAGGAGGAGGAGGAGAGGGTGCTGTTTTCGGAGGAGCCAGAGGAGGGGGTGCCGACGGCAACCGCGAGAGGAAATGCGCGCTGGTGCCCAGCAGCAGCGCGCATGTTGTCTATGTCCTCGCGGCTTTACTGCCAGAAGATAGTTGCCACGATGCAGCCACACGGCTGCAAGGCGGCTCTTGACGGGGCTCACGTGGTGGCGGCTGTGTCGGCCTGCCGAAGATTGCTTCCTTCGCAGTTTGCAGAGCTGGACTGGCCGAGCACGGATCTGGATCAAGACGCGGCGCCTGCCGGAGTAGCAGGCCAACGGGGCGCTCGTGTTCCGTGTGGGCGCCTGTAGCGGTGGCGTTGAAACGAGGAACCGTTCGAGGTCAAGAGGGGCGCGCTGTTCCTCAGGTCCTTCGGTGACTGGGCAGCATGTACTTCGGGGGTGGGCAGACCTCCTACCCTGACACGTTAATTTGCAAATTGGCTTTTTTTCGGTTCGCGAGAGGGCGTCGCGGCCGTCATTTTTGCGGGTCCAGGTCCGTCGGTTTCGGTCCCAGGCCGTTTTCACTAAGGGGAGATTTACTAAAGGGAGGTGTGTTCACCGTCGAGTAGTGGATTGCGAGCTATTCGTTTACGGGCCCGAGGCAGTCTGACAGCCTCCTGCGGTAGTGTCTTGCCTAGACTTCCATGATTCTCTCTCGCGCCCCTCGTGAACTTAGGCGCTTTGGAGGGGGTAATACGGGGATCGTTTCTTGTTTAGCGTTCCATCGTTCCCCATGGAAGCACGATGATCAGATGTGGAGAGGACCTGAGAATTGCGATGCATTGTGGTATCACTGATGTATCCTGGGCTCATGCTGGTCATCCTCATCCGTTCCTCCGTGCCGTGCTTGGGCGACGCTGGATGTGAGGGCAGGATCTGTCAATTGCTCGCCTATGGTTAGCCATGATGAAGGGCGACGGACTTACTTACCTCGTTTGTTCTTTTCCTTGGTCCTCTCTTCCCAGATCGTCCTCTTCCTTCCCTTTGCCGCCCTTCCCTTGTGGCCGGTGTCACTCTCCACTCCCTCCCTCCCGCTCCCCGGCCGCCCACCCGCCGTCTCCCGCCTTCGCCTCTCTGCCCCACACCGGGCGGAACATATCTGTGGGGGGAGGAGGAGGAGGAGGAGGAGGAGGAGGAGGAGGAGGAGGAGGAGGAGGAGGAGGAGGAGGAGGAGGAGGAGGAGGAGGAGGAGGAGGAGGAGGAGGAGGAGGAGGAGGAGGAATATAGGAGGAGGGCCGGAGGGGCGGACCCCCAAAGGTTTGGAGGCTCCTCCCCCCGGGGCCAGTAATTCTCAGGAGGGGAAACAACACACAGACACAAGTAATCGTTGATTCCCTGGAAAATGCGGGAACATATGGATAGCGGGGGGGAAGACAAAATCTCAGAAAATATTGAGAGATATTGGGAATCTTCAAGTTCATCCCGAGTTGTGCTGTGGACGGCCGCTGGCTTGGCAAGGGCCCCATGGAGGCCAGACATTGCCCAGAACACCCTGTCTTGGTTTTTGCGCGACGCGAGGAGCTCCTCCTCCTCCTCGTCCTCCCCCTCCTCCTCCTCCTCCTCCTCCTCGTCCTCCTCCTCCCCCTCCTCCCCCTCCTCCTCCTCCTCCTCCTCCTCCTCCTCCTCCTCCTCCTCCTCCTCCTCCTCCTCCTCCTCCTCCTCCTCCTCCTCCTCCTCCTCCTCCTCCCCCCGCCGAGCAGGCCCGCGTGCGGCAGCGCGGAGAGCCTGAGCAGCAGGCATCGGGGGCTTCCAAGAGGGGGGCGTTCGAGAGGGGGTCAGCAAGTCATGGCCCGAGGTACGTGCGAGGCCCAGGGGGGCCACGGCACGCACTGAGACTAGAGGAGGCGGCCATGACATCTGGGGAAAGAACTGTCGCGGCCCCGGTCATGATGTCGTTGGCGGAGTCCGAACCCCACCCTCGCCGATCGACGATTCAGGCAACCCGACAGGGGATGGGGCTAGGATTCCTAATCCGCAGAGCGCGTGGCGAAATCCGAACCCTGCCCCCGCCACCCATCGATCTAGGAGAATGGATAGTCGGTGGGGGTAGGGCTCGCTGATTAGTAGGTCGACCCTGCCAAATCACGGGTACCCTTGTGTCCTGTGCCTCGCGACCCGTGCTTCTGCATTCGTGTGGCAATGCGGCCCTCCGAAGAGGCTTGTGTCCTCTCGCGTGTCCTCTTCAATCCACCCCGACTGCATGACATCCTAGTCACCCACCCCTATGGAGTAGATCTTGGCTGTCTTCGGCGCCTGTTTCGAGCAGGGGGAGACTCCCCCATCATGGACGCATTGTTCCAAACAGCCGCACTGAGCAGAGGTCTGGAGTCAGACCCCCCCCTCTCCCCCCTGCTCCTCCTCCTCCCTCCTCCTATTCCTCCTCCTTCCCCTCCTCGTCCTCGTCCTCCTTCTCCTCCTCCTCCTCCTCCTTCTCCTCATCCTCACCTCCTCCTCCTCCTCCTCCTCCTCCTTCTCTCCTCCTCCTCCTCCTCCTCCCTCCTCCTCCTCCTCCTCCTCCTCCTCCTCCTCCTCCTCCTCCTCCTCCTCCTCCTCACCCCTCACTCAATGTTGACATGCCGCCCAAAGTCGAAACGCCGCATCAAAAACCGTTGACTTGGCCGCCACGGAAGGCAGCTGGACGACTTCCAGGCCGCCTTCGCTGAGTGGAGCGCCGGCGCCGGGCAGCTCCGGGCCCCAGACTTTCGCCGCTTCCTGCTGCAGCTCGGCCTGGACCTGTCCCCCGCCCAGGCCGCCCTAGGGTTGCTGTGCAGAGGCGGAGGAGGAGGAGGAGGAGGAGGAGGAGGAGGAGGAGGAGGAGGAGGAGGGGGAGGCGGAGGAGGAGGAGGGGAGGAGTAGGAGGAGGAGGAGGAGGAGGAGGAGGAGGAGGAGGAGGAGGAGGAGGAGGAGGAGGAGGAGAGGAGGAGGAGGAGGGGAGAGGAGGAGGAGGAGGAGAGGAGGAGAGAGGAGGAGGGAGGCCGAGAGGAGGAGGGGAGGAGAGGAGAGGAGGAGGAGGGAGAGAGGAGAGAGGAGGAGGAGGAGGAGGAGGAGGAGGAGGAGGAGGAGAGGAGGAGAGAGGAGGGAGGAGGAGGAGGAGGAGGAGAGGAGAGGAGGAGGAGAGAGGAGAAGACGAGGAGAGGGAGGAGAGGAGGAGAGGAGGAGGAGGAGGACGAGGCCGAGGAGGGGGAGGAGGGGAGGAGGAGGAGGAGGGAGGAGGGAGGAGGGAGGAGAGGAGGGGAGGAGGAGAGGAGGAGGAGAGAGAGGAGGAGGAGGAGAGGAGAGGAGGAGAAGGGAGGAGGGAAGAGGGAGGGAGGGAGAGGGGAGGAGGGGAGGAGGAGGAGGAGGACGAGGATGAGGATGAGGAGGAGGAGGAGGAGGAGGAGGAGGAGGAGGAGGGAGCGATCGGAATCGATGTCGTTTCCGAAGTTCGAGGCTGTCGGAAGTTGTTGTCAGGCCCTAGGGGTGCGGCTGCCTCGGGACGCCTTCCGGCAGCTGCGCCTTCCTGAGGATCTGCAGGGGTGCCCGGATCGTCCTCCGAGCGGCCGCCGGAGGCCTAAGCTGTGGTCCGAAGGCTCATGCTGCCAACATCGCAGAGCTGATCTCGCTTGCAAAACGATAGGGTGGGCCCCGGGTGTCCTAGAGAATTTCGTTCTGGATTTCGAGGTGAATTTCTTGCGGATAATTGTTTTTCTTTGTTGCCAGGAATGAAGACCAAACATAATCCACGCGAAATGTTCCTCGTTTTTCGCTCGCCGCTACGGGCAAACATCCACGCAGAAGTCCACGCAGAAATCCGCTGCAGCACCTCTGCAAGGCTGGTGCAATGAGAAGGCCGAGGAAGGGTCCATGGCGATGCGATTGATCGGATTCGGTATCGGCTTCAAGAACGGTATAACCCAAACTTTCGCGCTGTCGGGGGGCGTCTGTCCCAGGGCGGCGGGAAAGTTTGCACTCTCGCGGTGGCACGTCGAGGCATAAGCTTTCCAGCCGCACTGGGGCAGCGCCCCCCAGCGACGGAAAAGTCTGTTTCATACCATTCTTTACCAGCCTGGAACATATCCCTATCCCTATGCTGGGCACCTCCTCATCACGATGCCAATCTTAGGGATTTCCTTACTTTTTGAGGGCGAATCCCTACGTTTGTCATCGCCTTCTGGCGTGTCAAGTCAGGGATAGGGATACGTTCGAGGCTTGTAAATTCTTCGCCAGGCTGGCAGATCCGATTCGACTCCGACGAGCCGATCCTTCTTGAGTTCGTCTCCGTGCCGCCGCGGCCCGATGCGGCGCATGTTCCGTTTCGGTCTGGCGCCCGAGGAGGGCGCCCACGGGGCACGCGAGCCGATGGAGCCCTAACGTTGCGGTGGCCATTATTGTTAAGTCGGGTATTTCGTTCGACAGGAGGAAGATTCAAACATAGTTTTTAAATCGCATGGGGACGATTTTTCGATTATGTTTCAACTATTTGTGTTTTTTGTTTGACAATTTTTCATGTGTCGTCCAAAATCCGTTTGTAGGGGACATGCCCGACCTAACACTATCGGGATTCCGCAAGAAGGGGATGTGCCCTGGAGTGTGTGTGTGTGTGTGCGTGTGTGTGTGTGTGTGTGTGTGTGTGTGTGTGTGTGTGTGTGTGCGTGTGTGTGTGCGCGTGTGTGTGTGCATGTGTGCGTGCGTGTGAGTTCGAGTAGTGTTTGCATCGAACCGCCCAAAACAGATGCCCACCAGTCGACGGCTTTTCCCGATAGTTGCCGATAGGTGGGGCATGCGGGGGGCATCCGTTTGCGGCAGGTCGGTGCTCCAGCGGACCGATTTCGTGCCCTCCCTCAGGGTCACCCCCCGTTTGGTGGATCCCGACATTAGCGTGTGTCGAGTCCGTCGTGCACTTCGCTTTCGGCACCGCCTGATCCCGGGGCTTTGCCCTCTCTTGGCCTTGTCGTGAGGCCCCGCCTTCTTTTTTCCTTCCTCTGTTAATCAAAGCTGTGCGCGGCCCGCTTAGCTTCGACCGGAAGAGGCTCGCTCTCGACCCGCGGATCAAAAAGTCGAGTCCGTGCGGATGCGGGGTGCTGCTTCTGCGATGTGGCTGAACATGGGGCCCCTCCCCACTTCCCCTCCCACGGCGCCGAGGCATTGCCTTCGGCGCCGATGCGTCGGCGAACGCGGCGCGTTCCTCCGAGAGGAGGATGAGGAGGAGGAGGAGGAGGAGGAGGAGGAGGAGGAGGAGGAGGAGGAGGAGGAGGATGGAGGAGGAGGAGGAGGAGGAGGGAGGAGGAGGAGGAGGAGGAGGAGATGGAGGAGATGGAGGAGGAGGAGGAGGAGTGTGCCCAGACGGTGCGATGCCAAGCCTGTCACCGCACCGTCTGGGGACCTTTGAGAGGACGGCGAACACCCACCCCCACCCACCCCCAGTCCCGACTCCCATCCCCGAGCCGGCGATTCAAGGGGTCGGGGCTGGAGGTGTGGGCGGTTCCTCCAGTCGTGGACCCCGCCCGCACCCCCAGTCCCGACCCGCTGGATCGTGGGTTCGGGGATGGGGTCGGGACTGGGGTTCAGTCGGGCTTGTCCCTCTCCATGAGGGGTATCCAAAAATAGTCCAAACATAGTCCCGGGACGATTGTTTGAGTACTTCTGGCCATTGATTTGCATATAACAAAAAATAACACATGTTTCGTCCAAAATCCGCCTGTAAGGCGGACATGCCCGACCTAAGACGAGCCCCTCACGGGGCCCGCTTTTCCGTAGACGGGCTAACGGTGGTGTAGGTAACGGCGATGTTGGTTTCGGTATTGTGGGAACGCGTGGCTCGCACTTTCCTGCAACTCGCTGTGTCGTGTTCGCTCGATGCGTTCGCAGTTTGGAAATGTAGGAAAGTGTGGTTCGTGACTTCCCACACTTTGGTTCCCAACATCACCTTTGAGCAACATCGCCGTTAGCCCGGCCTTGGCTTTTGCTCCTCCCCCTGAGAGCCAGGCCCGCGCGCTGTGGGCCCACGCGGCGCCGCCCGACGCCCGGGAGGCGGCCCCGCCGCCGCACCTCGGCCACGCACAGGCGCCCGGGGCGCACGCGGGGTTGCGGCCAGCTGTGTGGCACGGGGTAGGAGTCCTTTTCAAAAGGAATCCTGTTGCAATCCTCCTCAAAAGGGATCCTAGTGTAATCCTCTTCAGGTGGGGTCCTGTTGTAATCCGCCGCAAAAGGAATCCGATTGTAGTCCTCTTGCCGTGCGCAATCAGCATTGGGGAACTGCGTACATTGGAGGAGGAGGAGGAGGAGGAGGAGGAGGAGGAGGAAGAGGAGGAGGAGGAGGAGGTGGCGGATGAGCAGGCGGATAAGCAGGAGGAGGAGAAGGCTGCCAATCTCCAGCAGTGGCGGAGCGTCCAGGCTCGCCTATAGGCGTGTGGCAGCGGTATCGGTACCTTTCTGGTTTCCCCACGATCGACGATCAACGCGGATCTTGCGCGATATGGCGCAGCGACTTTTGCGCCGCAGCGTACGTGGGCCGCCAGCGCGGCACGCGGCATGGAGGACGAGGGCGCTCACGCGTGACCTTGCGCGGGCAACTTGCGCGCGGGCGTCGGCGAAGACGACCCCGTTCTCTGGCGCCGCTCAGAGAGACGCAACATAACGGAGTCGCCTGCGCCGACAGTGGCGCTCTAGCTGCCCGCGTCAGGTCGCGCGTAAGCGCCTCGCCTTCACTAAGAGGTGGCGTGCCGCGCTGGCGGCCCGAGTGAGTCGCGGCGTAAGGTCACTACGTCGCCTCGCGTAAGACCGCGTTTGGTCGTCGCTCGGTTGGGTGAATGAGCAGCGACACCAGCACCACCAAGGGGCCCACCTTCTGCGAGGAGCTCCACGATGCCTCTCCGCGCTGGGATGGGAGACGTCTCGAGCGAGAGGAGGTGGACCTCACCACCAGAGGGGACCCCCTCCAGCTCTTCCCGCTGGCCCTGGTGGTGGTGGTTATTTCGGCTTCCCTTGCTCCTATTCCAGGCCTCGGACGATCTGAGTTTCCCCAACCATTCTGTGGTGTTGGGCCCTCGCTTTGGAGAGGCAGCGCCCCGCGTCGTCTCCTCTCTTCTTATCTCCTCTTATATCATCTCCTCTTCTCTCCTCCTCACCCTCATCCTTCTTCCCATCCTTGCCTCTGCCCTCCACATGTCAAACATTTTGGCACACCCCTCCACACGCTTCGTGGCCCCTTAGAGAGCTCCACCGCAGGCGCCGGGGGGGGCGTTCACATGTGGGCGTCGCGCCCGTTTCGGCACACCCCTCACGCGTTTCTTGACGTCATAGGGAGCTCCTTCGAAGGCCCCAGGGGGGCGTTCACATGTGGGCGTCGCGCCCGTTTCGGCACACCCCTCACGCGTTTCTTGACGTCATAGGGAGCTCCTTCGAAGGCCCCAGCGGGAACGTTCGCTTTTGGGCGTCACGCCCTTTTCGGCACACCCCTCACGCGTTTCTCCGAAGACCCCGGGGGGAGCGTTCGCTTGTGGGCGCCACTCGCGTTTCGGCACACCCCTCACACGCTTCGTGGCCCCATAGGGGGAGCACCGCCGAAGGCCCCAGAGGGAGCGTTCGCATGTGGCGCACAACTCACGCGTTTCATGGCCCCGTGGGGGCGTCACGCGCTTCGTGGCCCCATAGGGGCGTCACGCCCATAATGGGGTCCGAAGGCCTCAGAGAAAGGGTTCGCATGTGGGCGTCACGCCCGTTTCGGCCCCCCCCTCCAAAGGCCCCAGAAGGAGTGTTCGCATGTGGGCGTCACGCCCGTTTCGGCACACCGCTCACCCGCTTTGTCGCCCGCTAGGGATTTTCTCCGAAGGCACCGGGAGGAGCGTTCGCATGTGGGCATCACGCCCTGTCCAGCACAGCGTTCACGCGCTTCGTGGTCCCATAGGGAGCTCCTCCGAAGGCCCTGGAGGGCGCGTTCGCGTGTGGGCGTCGCGCCCGTTTCGGCACACCCCTCGCGTTCTTCGCGACCACCTAGGGAGCTATTCCGAAGGCCCGAGCTGGAGCCTGCACACCCCATCGCGCGCGTCGTGACCCCATCAGAGCTCTTCCGGAGGCCCCAAAGGGAGCGTTCGAATGTGGGCGTCGCGCGCGTTTCGGCACACCGCTTGCGACTCTCCTGGCCCCAAGGGGAGCGCCGCCGAAGGCCCCAGCGGGAGCGTTCGCGTGCGGGCGTCACGCCCTTTTCGGCACACCCTTTCCACGCTTCGTGGCCCCAGGGGGAACTTCACCGAAGGCCTCAGAGGCATCGCTCGCATGTGGGCGTCACGCCCATGTCGGCACACCCCTCACGCGTTTCGTGGCCCCATTGAGGAGTTCCGCCGAACGCCCCACTTGCACGGTCCGCACGCGGCCCCCGCCCCCGCCCCTCCATTTCGGCTTGCCCTTCTCGCGCTCCGTGGCCCCTATAAGAGGAATCCACCGAGTACCATGCACACAACTGCCGTACTCACAATTGCACATGGTTGGGTCCTTTCCCAGAATCGTTTTATTGCGCGTGCTATCGATATCACCGAGCGGCGCCGCATGAAACCATTTCAGTCGGACCGAGGTATAAGATCGAGGTCGGTTCGGGGAGGGTACTCTAGTGTTATGTGTTGTTGCTGCTGTTGTTGTTGATGTTGATGTTGATGTTGTTGTTGCTGTTGCTGTTGCTGTTGCTGTTGCTGTTGCTGTTGCTGTTGTTGTTGTTGTTGTTGTTGCTGTTGTTGAACATTATTCCTTCTAAAGAATTATTATTGTTGGGACCCCTGGTGCGCGACCTCTGCGCCGCGCCTAGGCCGCAGCTACATTTTCATCATTTTTTCGCGAAAGCTTCAGAAAAGTGGATGAGCTCCGGATCCGGTTTTTTGTTGACGCTCGTTTTCCCTTGCAAAAAACAATAGAAAATGAAAATTCTTGTTTTTACTTGATCAAATTGCAAGAATCCCTTGCAAAAAATAGGTAAAGTGGACATTCGTGCGCGCAAGACGAAATCCTTCCAAAACCTTAGGTTTCGTAACGATTTTAACATAAAAACATCAAAAACCCAATGGTTTTCTCAGAAAAAATTGTCAAAATGTCCTTCCGCGCGCTCTTGCGGATTCCTAGGAAACCCACCAGATTTTAAACATTTCTGTTAAAAGGGCCTTTGCGAGGAACCTTTTCAGGTGCTTCGACCTTCTGCAACAACGGTTGCGAGCCTACGAGGGCCACCATCCCTTGCAAAAAATGACACGAAGTGCACATGCGCGCGGCCGCCGCGCGCGCGTGCCGAAATCCTGCCAAACATAATGTGATTTCAATAATTTCAAGATGCGATGTTCCGAAAACATATGCAAACGCAAGACTTTCTCATCCGAAAAATATCAAAATCCACCCGCGGGCTCTTCATGAATCTTTAAAACCCAAGATGGCCCCAAGAGGCGCTCAAGATGGCCCCAAGAGGCGCCCATGAGGCCGCAAGAGGCGCCCAAGATGGTCCCAAGAGGCCCCAAGAGGACTCCAAGAGGCCCCCAAGAGGTTCCAAAGAGGCTCCAAGTTGGCTCCAAGAGGCCCCCAAGATGGCCCCAGGAGGCGTCCAAGCGGCTCCAAGAGTCCTCCGGGAGGATCCAATAAGCCCCCAAGAGGCCCCAACATGCTTTCAAGAAGCCCCCCAAAGCCTCTCAAGAGGACCCCATGCGGCGCCAGGAGGCTTCCCCCCTTCCCCAAGAGGACCCCCAGCGGCCCCAGGAGGCTTCCCCCCTTCCTCTCACGCTCATATCCGTAGCCATCTCGGATCAAGGTATCGCCTGTGTTCTTGGATCATGGCTTTGACGGCGAAAGACCTTCACGAGCAGTATGGCGCAGAGCTGTCCCGGCCTCCCTTGGCCGACTGCGAGAGTGCGTATTATTTGCATCAGGCGCTCGCGGCAAAGGGTATCAATGCCAGTCACCAGGCGTGCAAGACTTGGTGGGCCAAGTATCGGGTTGTGACTGGCAAGGTCAGTATTTCTAGCGCCAAGGAGCTGGAGGAGCAGCACGGGTCTGCCATCCGCCACCTGGGCATCGAGTATAATACCGCTTACAAATTATGCCGGGCGCTCCGACAGTTGGATCCACCACTGTATGTGCCAGATAGGGTCGCAACGGCGTGGCTACTGCAGTATTCATCGAAAGACACGCTTGTCCAAGTGCAGAACGCTGGCCATCTGGAGAGCTGGTATGGAGAACGTATTCGCAAAGACATGCCCGAGGGGACCACTGACGGGGCCGTCTTGAAGCAGTGGCTCCTTGGACATTTATCTGTATCTGCTAACGCCAGGGTATGCCAGAAGTGGCTCAGCACGGAGTGGGGCGCCAAGGGGGCACTCAACACTGCCCAAGCTGTGGAGGAATGTATGGGCGAGCGTCTTCGACTCAATCAGTATCGGGAGAGCTTCGCCGACGATGCCGCCGCGGAGGTCCTCTCGCAGCTTCTCTCGGAGAGCGATCCTCCCGTCGCTGTCAGCGGTATGGTTTTGAGGCAATGGTACGTGAAGTATCACCCTGACTCTGGACCTTTGCAGTACGACACGGCCGAAAAGCTCAACGCGGCACTTGGTGACCACATGCGCGATGTATATCCAGGGCTGAAGTGCCACACGTTGCATGCCGTGTTGCGTATGCGACGGAAAGCTGTCTTGGTGTCCCGATCAGCGTTGAGAAAGTGGTGCGATGTGTATGCGTCGGTGGGCCCCTCCGTGCAGGCGGCGGCTTCATCCGCCCAGGCCGTCACCAAGCGTGTATTGAAGCGCCCGGCGGCACAGGTCGCAGGCGGTGTATTGAAACGGCCAGCCGCCGCCGGATCTGCCCGCGTGGCCAAACGGCCTGCCGCGGTCGACGCGGAGGAGCCCGTATCCAAGCAGCAGGCCACGGCAGCTTCTTCCTCCACAGATGTGGTTCGTATGACGCTGATGACGGTGGAGGCTCTAGAGGCGGCATGCGGCAAGCGGTATCGAGAGGAGGTCTCCGACCTGGGCCTTGGCCTCGACTACCGGAATATGCAGGTGCGTCTGAAGGCCTGGGGGTATGAGACGGGTCCGAATGTCTGTCGAGAGTGGCTTGGCAGGTATCGCCTCGGAGACGGTGCCAAACACGGCAATTGCGCCGTCTACGCGCTGTCGCGCAGGGACCTCCAGTACTGGTATTACGTTGAAGGCTTGAGGGGGCGAGCGCTGGTGGACAAGTATCGCGCGGAGACCGGGGTATTTGCACATCGTGGAAACCTGGAGAGGTGGCTGAAGGCGCCCTCCCAGCAGCTGGCACTGCTGGAGAATGCTCAGGATATACATCGCCACGTCCGCGGGGTATCTCTTCTTGCTGTCTTTCGTATTACTGCGTTTTACCAGAGGGCAGGCAGGAGTACCTGTCGTATGCGACTACATTTTGGATCAGTGGAGCGTATTCGTGCACGACTTCGATGCTTTCTGTTAAGGACTCGTCCGTCACTGCGACGCAGTATGCAAAGAAAAAGGGTGCTCGTATTTAGCCCATCGAGAAGGCTTGCATACTCAGTATTCCGGCTTGCACTTTATCCGTACACTTCGCAGGGTTCGTATACGACGGCGTCTTGTCGCATTTGCGGAGAAGTGGGCGCACTTAGCATCGGGGCTTCAGCGTCCCCGTGGCGACGGTATCCCCAGCGCGGACATCATGGCCATGGGGGACAGTATCCCGGACTACGTGGCCGTGGCCGTGCAGAAGAACAAGGTGAAGATGGCCGGTAAGTATAACAGCATGGACTGTATGAGGTGTTTTATGCACATGGTTGAGTATTGCATGGGCTGCACGCCTACGGAGTATACCGAGGAGCTGCATCAGTGGTTTCTGAAGCGGCAGTGTCGGAAGTGGGCACGCTATGCTGCGGCGGAGCTCGCGTATTTTGGCGTGGTTTCCTGCGACACAATGACCACAGCATTGGGTCGTATGAGGAAGGCTCTCAACACCACGTCTCAAGTGAGCGTCGCGACCATGTATGTATTGTTCTGCGAGACGCGGCAGGCTATCAACAGGTATTCGTTGCATGGTGTTTGGTATCTCATTGACGCGTATGACAAGAGCAAGTCTGTGCGGGCAAACGTTTCGCGTGTCCGGCCTGGGCTAGTATCGACGCGTTGTCACACAATTCAGCTTTTGGAGGCGATCCGCAGCTGTGTGGGAGTATCGCTTGCTGTGCTGCGGACCTTGGGAGGTGGCGTATCAGACGGCGGACCTTGCGAGGTGGCGTATCAGCTCGGTCGCCGCCGTCTGTGTCCCAAGGTAGAATCTGACGGTATTCCAGAGCTCCGTGTGCTTGCGAGTTGTCTCAGCGTATTGACACAGAAGGTGCAGACGTATGCGAGGCAGCCTTCGCAGCAGTACCGCGGCTTGGTCAAGGCCGCCAAAGGTCTGGGTATCAAGTACGGGAAGTCGCATACGGTGAAGAAGCTCGCGCTGCTCGTGAAGCGAGGTATGCTGCAGCCTTCAGGCACCGGTGCGTGCAAACGGACGTACCAGGAGCTGGTATCCGCAGCGCACGCTCGCGGCGCCAGCGAGTATCAAAGAATTAAAGTGCAGGGAAGGTGGACCACCAGACGTGTATCCAAAGCCACGTTGGAAGCGCTGGTGGCTGAGCCCTAGGGGCGGTGCTCAGTTGTATAGTGCATTGTGGCAGACTTTGGTGTCAAGCAGAACTGTATGAAAGAAGAGCCACCAGTAATGACATACACACACATATACACACACATGTAAACATTCGAGCTCGGTGCGCATAGCCATGCCTTTACACGCAGACGTGCACATACACAGTCTCGTACACATATACGTGCGTCGAGACATGCACTGATATGTACATATCCTCGTACTTACGCAAAAACATACACTTGTACATAGAGACACACACGTACTAACACATACAGACACACATACATCCATGGATACACAAATGTATCATCAAATATGTGTTTCGCAAATGTGACCTCCGACACGCAAAACGGTCTCGCAAGTATAAAATGCTGGTAGCTGTCCAAAGTGTCTTCTCCGTCTTGTGAAGGATCGCGCTTGGCGACGACACGTCAGGGAAGGTGGACCACCAGACGTGTATCCAAAGCCACGTTGGAAGCGCTGGTGGCTGAGCCCTAGGGGCGGTGCTCAGTTGTATAGTGCATTGTGGCAGACTTTGGTGTCAAGCAGAACTGTATGAAAGAAGAGCCACCAGTAATGACTTACACACATATACACACACATGTAAACATTCGAGCTCGGTGCGCATAGCCATGCCTTTACACGCAGACGTGCACATACACAGTCTCGTACACATATACACGTACGTTCGTCGAGACATGCACTGATATGTACGTATCCTCGTACTTACGCAAACACATACACTTGTACATAGAGACACACACGTACTAACACATACAGACACACATACATCCATGGATACACAAGTGTATCATCAAAGATGTGTTTTGCAAATGTGACCTCCGACACGCAAAACGGTCTCGCAAGTATAAAATGCTGGTAGCTGTCCAAAGTGTCTTCTCCGTCTTGTGAAGGATCGCGCTTGGCGACGGCGCGTTCTGCCTTACTTCCTGCAAGTTGGCGTAGTATCATATCTACTGTGCGTTTCAGGGCCCGCACGCGTCACGTGCATCGAGAATCATGGGTATGGCAACGGCGACGGAGGCGGCGGCGGCGACGGCGAGGGTGACGGCGGCGACGGCGACGGCGACGGCGACGGCGACGGTGACGTATCGTCCTCAGCCTCAGTCTCCGCCTGCCTCAGCACCAGCCTGCCTCAGCGTCGGCCTCAGCCTGTCTCAGCCTCAGCCTGCATCAGCTCAGCGTGTCCCAGCCTCAGCCTGCTCCAGCTTCAGCTTCACCCTCAGCCTCGGCCTCAGCCTGCGTGAGCCTCTTTTGCTCTCATGTCTATCATGCGTTTCATGTGCTATACGTATCATACATGACACGGGGATGTGCGTCAAAACATGCCCCAGAAATGTGACCAACTCTGGTGTGTATGTGTCCCATGGCTAGCAGACGTATCATGTGCAATATGTATCATGTGCAACACGGCTCACGTGTAATATGTGCTCCGAGGGCTTTCCCACGGAGTCGCCAGACCCATCTGGGGATCTTGGGAGGGCCTCCCAGGGCCCTGTGGTTATGTATTCTCTTTAGGCCTTCGGCCCCAGCCGCCAGACCTCTCTGGGTATCTGGGGGGTTCCCAGGGCCCGATTGTCTTAGTTTCTGTGACCCGATTCCCAGGGGAAGTTTATGAGGGCGTCTGGGGGGTTCCCAGGGGAAGTCTATGAGGCCTGTGGATTCAAATAAAAAGATGAAGTGAGTATGCCTGCTCTGGTCGCATGTGCGGCGGCGGACTTCGTCTTTCCGACGGCGCTCGCATGAGTGTTCTGCGTGTGCGGTCGTATGGACTTTGGCATTTGGGCACATGTATGCGGTTCGCTTCTGTTTGTACGTAGCGGTTTCTGCTCAAGCCGCTTACTGTATATCGCGAGATCGTATTCACCTCCATATTGCCGGCCTTCCGCATGGCTTCCCAGATGGCCGGTCGGCTCGACCCCGTGACGGGCGAGTATTACCCAAGCGATGATGAAGCGCGCTACAGTATGGAGCGCTGGCACACGCCACCCAACCACGAGGCGTATGCGCGGCGCTGGCTCAAGCAGTGTGGCTCGGAGAGGTGGTTCGCGTGCGGTATCTTCTTCCCTATTCTATGGGAGGGTGTCAAGGGCGTATGCCTCGCCGTATCGAGCGTTATGTCCACGAGGCAGTCGAAGACGAACAACGACCCGGACTACCAGCGCAGTATGGGGGGCATCCCCGAGCCGGAGTGGCTTTACTTCGACGCCTTCTTCTACGCGCACGCGGTATTCGGGAACTTCTCGGTATTCCAGGATGAGAGGCTTGGGAAGCCCATTGGCTACCTTCTGCACGTATTCGACACGCTGTGCACCGCGCGAGGTATCGTCGCCTGGAAAGCCAACCTCTTCGTCCACCCGGGCCAGTGGGTGTATAGCAGTATGCGGTATTTGCTCGGTCAGCTCGCTATTCCCATTCATGCGGAGATCGTATCCGGCCTCTCCTACAGGGCCCTCGCCACCTTGGACGTATTCATTGCGTATCACGCGGCCTTCATGGGTACGGACCCGCAGAAAATGGCCATTTGGAACGTATCCCCTGAGGTCGGCCCAGAGATGAAGTATCCGCGTCAAGACCAGTGGTGGTGGTTGCCCGTATGGCGGTCTTTTGGTCAGAGCGACGAGTATCCGAACATGCTCGATTACCCGGCCTTGCCACCGCAGGTCCACAACGTGCTCGCGTTAGCACTGCCGTATGCAAGCCCCGGCTCTCTCGCCAGCAGGCGCATCGGCAATATCATTGGGCATTTGGGAGCGCACGGGTATCAGCCAGGCCCGCACCTGCATCAGCCAGGCAGCCATGTACCCAAGCGCCTTTGCGACGTCGCAGACGACGAGTCGCCTTAGTATGCTTCTGGGTGAGTATACTCCTACGTGTGACTGGACCTGTTTGCGAAAGCAGGAGAAAGTATGGCACCCCTTTGTGTCCAGAGCCGCGCCGTCTGCGTTATTCCTTTCTCGCTTCTCTCCTTTCCTCCTTGTCCTGCTCCTCCTCCCCCTCTTGCGCCTCGGAGCCGTATTGGAACTGTCGATGGCCATCTCCCTGTCTCCCTCGCATGTCTGCTTGTACATATGTATAATTTCAGAACTAAACGTGCATGTGATCGTTTAGAACATGGTGGACCGTGCGTATGTCACGAACCTTGTGTACTTTCTCTCCCTCCGTCTGGCTGTGCACGCGCGCGTTGGGCAGTGAGAGTTAGGATCACAGCGCCACCAGTGTATGAGCAATGCATGCGTCATCCTTGGGACTGTATAACAGCAGAAACAGACAACATTGCATCGCAGCGGGACAGCCATCGGGACAACCATCGGGACAACCATCGGGACAACCATTTGGACAAGCATCGGGATAACGATCGGGACAACCATAACCATCAGGACAACCATCGGGGCAACCATCGAGACAACCATCGGGACAACGATACCTTCTCTCTTGTGTCCTCCCACATCCCTCAGGAAGTTGCCCTAAAGATGTGACCGACTCCTCTCTCTCCTTCTCTCTGTCTCTCGCTCTTTCTCTGCTTCATATCTATCATACGTAACACATCTACTTGTGTAATCGCCTTCCCAGGAATTTGCCTCAAAAATGTGACCAACTATCTTGGCACTGCGTACCATCTCACGTGTACCGTGTACCACATCTTCTCAGGTTGCCTCACACATGTGACGAATCTCTTTCTATCTCTCTCTCCACTGGCTCTCTGTCTTGCTCTCTCTCTCTCTCTCTCTCTGTCTCTCTGTACTATGTATGTCATACGCAACAAATGCACCATGCGGGGCACATGCGGGGCCCAAACAAGTGATCAACCTCTGCGGGTGTGTACTCCACGCCAGTGTAGTATCCACGATCGTCCGCGCGCCACGAAGTGAAGTGTCCTGACGTCATAGGGCGGGAAGCTGGGTGTGGGTGGTTCCCGAGAGTCGTGTGGATGTTTGGTAGAGCTTGCATTGCCCCCCCACGAAGTGGGGGTATTGGCTGGCGTCGCATGAAAACCCTGGCACTGGGGAGAACACTGAGCGTTCGGGTAAAATGATTGTTGTTGTTGTTGTTGTATGTTCATGTGCATCCTGCGGAAGGTACCCTTGGATGTTCTATGTCTTTTGGCCGGCGGAGGGTACGGCCCTGGCATCTTCACATTGAGTCTCTCAGATAGGGTTGATGATATATCTTGGCGAGGTGCCCAACAATGTGCAGTTGTGAGCACCGTGGCTGTGGCTCTCGTCCTCGATGGAGCTCCTTGTGGAGGCACAGAACGTGTGAGGTTGGTGCCGACTTGGGTGCGGCGGCGCCATGCGGGTCTTCCCACTGGGGCCTTCTGTGGAGCTCCCCATGGGGCCACGAAGCGTGTCATGCGGGCGCTGCCGCTGGGGCCATGTGGGCATCGCGGTGCCATGTGGGCGCTGCCGCTGGGGCCTTCAGTCTGTGGGGCTCCATATGAGGCCACGAAGCGTGATGTGTGCGGCGCTGCCATTCGGGCATTGCCATTGGGGCCTAAGGAGGAGCTCGCTATGGAGCCTTCGGAAGGTGTGAGGTGTGTGTGTGTGTGTGTGCGTGTGCCGAAACGGGCGCGACGCTGCCATGCGGGTGTTGCCACTGAGGCATTCTGCGGAGCTCCCTCCCCATGGGGGCCACTGAACGTCTGCGCGCTGTGCCGAAATGGGCGCGGCGTTGCCGTTTTGGCATTGCCATTTTGGCCCTGGAGCTCCCTCCAGGGCCACGAGACGAGTGAGGGGCGTGTCGGAATGACCATGCGGAGGGCAGCGGCACGGGTGTGGGGAGGGAAGGGGAAGGTGGAGAGGAGAGGAGAGGCGAGGAGAGGAGAGGAGAGGAGGAGACGCGGGGTGCTGCTGAGTCAAGCTGGGATCCCATCTCAGGACGGTTGGGAGTCGTCCGTATGCATTCTGGTCCGAGCGGGGTCGCCAGACGGGGTGCGGCCTGCTTCACAGAGTTCCTCAGGGAAGGGGGGGAAGCTCATCACAGTATATATATATATATATATATGTGTGTGTGCAGAGATTGTATACACACATATGTATATGTGTATATATATATATATCAACGGATGTCGGGGTGTAGCCTGAAGACGGGCCTGTCCCTCTACAGGGGGAACACTCAACACCAGTCAACACATAGTCAGGGGGCGATTGTTCCATCATGTTTGAGCACTTGTTTGTTTTTTTCCGTCCGAAAGTCCGAAATCCGCCTATAGGGGGACATGCCCGACCGAAGTGTAGCCATGCTCACCGTCTGGGAATATGGTCTTGCTTGACCTCGGGAGGCACAGGGAACGGATGTAGTCGGGCTCGCCGGCCGGGGCTCCCAGATGGGTTTCGGGCAGGGAATGGATATAGTCGGGCTCGCTGGCTGGGGCTCACCCAGCCTCCCAGATAGGTTTCGAGCAGACGGGTCGGAGGATCGTGCCGCATCGCCGATGCATCGCCGATGCGGCTCGATGTGGAGGCCGATTCTCTCCACGCCGACGTCGCCGATGCATCGGCGACACGTCACGATCCCCCGACCGCATCTGACCGTGACCTGCGATTAAGAATATCCCTTGCTTGTGTGAGGCTCCATCGCTGCCCGACGTTTGGGAGTGACATTCCGCCCCGCTCTTCGACCCCATAGGGTTCTTGAGGATTTAAGCCGGATTCCAACAGGATTCCAGTTGGACTCCCATCGGATTCGAATGAAATGGCAACGCGGTTCTAACTGCTTTCCCATCAGATTCCTGAGGGTCCGGGTAGCATTCAGCCAAGGACCCGATCGTATTCCAATCTGGAGACTAATCGGATCCCAATCGGATTCCAAGACAGGTTTCAACCAGATTCCAAAATGACTCCGATCGGATTCCAATGCGATCCCAAATCTGATTCCAATCGGTTTTTAACCGAATTCCATCAGGTTTCCAGTAGATCTCTGTCAGATTCCGGTAAGATTCCAATCGATTTCGATTGAATCCCAATACGATGGCAATCACATTCCATTAGGATGTCCATCAGGACTCTAACAGGATCCCAACCAGAGTCCAATCGTGGACAGAAATATTCCCATCGGAGTTTTTCCAGACCCCAATTGTAGTCCAATCGGACCCCAATCGGACTCCGATGAGCTCCCAATCGCCTTCCATCAGGCAGTCAATCGGATTTCTTAGTATCCTTCCTACCCCCCCGACGGAATTTTTTCCTGAGTTGAAGTGCTAAAGTCACGCAATATGTGCGGGGTCGGGGGGGGGGACGATTCCCTGGCGCGGTCTAGGCCTCAGAGCAGCAGGATAAGCATAGCAATTGTTTGAGAAGGTGTCTCACGTGGAAGTTACACGTATCGCAGACTCGCATCTTTCTCTTTGTCTCTCGTTGTTCGTGTTGTTCTTATTTCTCTCTCGCTATCTCTTTCTCTTTCTCTCCTTCTCTCTTTCCTTCGCTCGCTCTCCCATTCTCGTTCGATGAACTCCGATTGTTCGGGTTGCTGTCCTAGGGGATTCCAAGACGGTTTCAATTTCCAATATGTTTCTAATGCGATTCCAATCGGACCTTTGGGCTCCAATACGCATCCCGAGTTTCAATAGCATTCGAATGGAATATCGGGAAGGCTCCAATCTGATTCCAATCGGATCCCCATGGGATTCGAATAGAATTTCAATTGGATTCTTAGGCTCCAGTGGGATTCCAAGAGTATACCAATCGCATCCCAACAGGTATCGAACATGCCCGAAATACGATCCCAATCATATTCCAATCGTCGGAGTCCATCGTCCTCCTCCTCGTTATCGTCCTAGTCGCGTCGTCGTCGTCGTCGACTACGGCGGGGCCCACGCAGACCCCCACCCCCTGGGGCAGCCGTACCGCGTTGTCGTCATCGTCGTCGGCGTAGACTATGGCTGGCCCAGTCCACGCTGCACACACACACACACACATACACTGCCCCCCAATTCACGAACACGCACACGCTTACGCACACGCACACAAACGCACACACACACACAAACACACGCACAAGCACAAGCACACGCACACGCAGACGCACCCGCACACACATCACACACACACACACACGCACACATGTGGGGGCATCCGCAGCGAGTCGTCGTAGTCGTTTCGGCTTCGTCTCGTCGTCGTCGTCGTCGTCGTCGTCGTCGTCGTCGTTTCCGTCGTTTTTATCGTTGTCGTCGTCGTCCTCGTCCTCGTCCTCGTCGTCGTCGACGACCACGGCGGGCGCCCATGCAGCACCCCCCCTGGGGCATCCGCAGCGCGTCGTCGTCTTGCGTCGTCGTCGTCTCCGTCGCCGTCGTCGACTGGGCTCCATAGTTTCGATGGTCCTCCTTACCTGAGAAATTCTGGATGGTTTCATCGAGACCCCAAGCAGAATTCCTCTTCGAGAACGACACACTTAAGGATTTCCCTCCTGCTCCTCTTACTCCCACCGCACCCCCCGCCAAAGATGTTTCATTCAGATGGGGTGATAAGCCATATCGCCTGGCGGTTCCCCCTGTCGGGGAGTAATGAGTTCATGCATGTGTTATTGGCAACGCCGGGCGGAGTTCTGAATCAGAGATCACGGCTGCTCGGACCCAGCCTGGACGGGCACACGAATATCCGCGTTCACTGCTTTTTGGGTGTCCAGGACACTAGTTCCAGGCGCTGGGTACACATAGATCCCCACCTCGCACCTTTCTCGGGATTGACCTTCGTTTCAGCTGGACGATGTCCAAAGTCTTTCTCGGTTCTTGGGTGTGTTCTTGCTTCTGGATGCGTTCCAGCATCTGCGCCTCGCCGAGAGCTTTCTTTGGGAGTGTCCGAATCGGCCCGAACAGCCGCTTGAGACCCAAGTTCATGCCCCGACACTCTTTCTAGGCCTCCTAGATGGGGTCCGAGCAGTTGGGGTCGGAGCATCGCGTCGCACCGCCGATGCATCGCCGATGCATCGGCGACGCGGTTCGATGTGGAGCCCGATTTGCTCCACGCCGACGTCGCCGATGCAGCGCCGATGCATCGCCGATGCATCGGCGATGCACCCAAGACGCGGTGGAATCCACCGACGCCCTCCGCTCGGACCCCATCCAGGAGGCCTCTGCCCCCGCGAACAGCGGAAGGTGCTGGAGCTGTACCGCCAGGTGCTGGAGAACCCCCTGGAGTTCAAGACGGGCCTGCGGGCGTGCCCGCCGGGCAAGGCCCCCCCGCCGCAGGAGGCACCCTGTGCACCGCCGCCGGGCCTGGCCAGACCCACCCTGGACCATGCTGTGGAGTGCGGGTCCCCCCGGCCTCCCTGGGATCAAGCAGTGGCGAAGCGTCTTGGTTCGCCTTTAGCCCTACCAAACAATGTTCTAAGAGCCTTTGGTGGTTCCCACGAAATGTTCTTAGAAGATGTCTGGTGGAGTCTGTCTTGTTTGATCAAATCGGGTTTTATGTTCTAAGAACATTGTTTTTGGTCTGAGAACATTTTTGGGTTCTAAGAACATTTCGTGGTAGGACTATGGGAATGGCGGGACGGTCGGTCCCTGCTCAATGGGAGCCCTTCCCCCTTGGCCCCCTGCCCTGGAGTCGGGCATGTCCCTCTACAGAGGGAGCATTCAAACATAGCTTTTGTTTTGTTGTTTGAAGACTGGGGACGATGTTTCGATTATTTTTCGACCAGTTTCGATTATATGTTGAGCATGTTTGATGTGTCGTCCAGAGTCCGCCTGTAGGGGGACACGCCCGACCTGACCCGAATCCCCCGCTGCGCGTGGCTGATGTTTTTGGTTCGCAGGGGGATGCAAGATGCTCCTCGAGTCGGGCCGAAAGAAAAGGAGGAGATCGGGAAAGGGGGAGTACGAAATCTGCTGCATGCAGCTGGTTTCGGCCCCGCCGCCTGGCCCATTCCTCCCGGGAGGCGCTGGGAAAGTCAGCTCTGGGAGCTGATTCTCTACCCTACCCTCTGCTAGCACCCCCTTTCCTTCCTCTCGGCATTCTCGCCCCGTCGTCGGCCCTGGGACCATCTCCGAAGAAGAAAACAAAAACATAAACATAACTTTTGGCGCTCCGCGAAGATTTCTCGGATCCGCGCTGACAGCCCCCCCGCGGCGCCTCCGGCGCCGCCGCTGGCGCGCTCCGCGCGCCAGGGAGGGGGGTCCAGCGCGGATCCAAGAGATCCGCGCGGAGCGCCAAAAGTTTATGTGTTGGTGTTTTTCTTCTTCTAAACACGCACTAGGTTGTGGAGGACTATCAACGGAGAGGAAGCATATTGCCAAATCATTTCTAAAACATGTTTCAAACATGTCTTAGATATTTCAAAACATGTTTGAAACATGTCGAATAACATGTTTTACACATTTAAAAACCACGTGTTTAATTCAATGACCAGATTGTTAGAGTGTCCATTGTCGTGGCATCCACAACACTAGACAAGGGGTCTGGGGCTCAGTGGGCCCTGGAAACGACAGGGCCGTTTTTTACCAGCTCCGTTTTGCTGTTTTGTTTGCTGGTTCCGACGCCGTTTTTTGTTACCAGTTTCAGCGCCGTTTTTTGTTACGGGTTCCCGCTCCGGTTCCAATCCTGGAGCCGTTTTTGTTGCCGTTTCCGGTCGCCGTTTTTTTGCCGTGCCCATTTTCAAGGGATTTTTTTTGTTGGAAACGGTGACAAAACGGCCCTGCCGTTTCCGGGGCCCATTAAGGTCTGGGGCACTGCTCGTGAGCTCTCGCGGGCGTTGCATGTTTCCGCAGCGCCGGACCTCAGGGCGCGGCCAGGAGGACGTGTGCAGTCGAGCCTCTGCCACCAGGAGCCCTGGGCCATGAGCGGAGCCCCATCTAGGGGGGGCCCCAAAATATACACCACCACCACCTCCCTCTCCCCCTTCCCCTCTCGCTGGAGAGAGGAGGTCGAGGGGAGGAATCGACGTCGTGGTGGTGTATATTCTTTGGGCCCCCACCATTTTGGGGGGAGGCCTCGGACCTGCGCCCGGGTGAGCAGGGAACGGCTCATTTGTGTGAAGGCCCCTCGGACCACGGAGCTCGCGCCCAGGCCAGAGTGCAGTCGGGCCGAGGCAGACGATCTTGGCGTCGCTCGGACGTGTGCATTTTTCTCTCGGCGAGGACCTTCGAGGAGCATCCTGGATCATTGGGCGAAAAAACCACGCACGAAACCCGAAAAAGCACAGGGAATGGACGTCCGAGCGATGGCCAGGGATCGAGGTCGGTTCGGGGAGGGTGCCCTCGTGCTCTTCGTGCTTGTGGGATGTTTCTGGGCATCCCGGGGAGCGCACCCTTGGAAGCTCTGCTCGTTTTGGCCGACGGAGGGCCCCCTGTTCTCGACGACCCTGACCTTCCAGGAGGGCTTAAAAATAGCACGCGACAAAAAAACCTATCCCAGAGCTATTCTACGTCTTGGTTTTAGGCAGGTTCGTTTCGTTTGTTAGGTTTTTTGGGTCTCCAGTGCTAAAGAATAGCTCTCTGGAAGGTCAGGGGAGGTGCTCTTCTGGCCTCGGTCCGACTGTAGGCCAAGCGCCGAGTGGCACGCCACAAGTCGGAGGGTCCAGGGTGGCCCCCTGGCTGGGTGCGGGATGCTGAAGCACGGGTACCCTCTTGCGTACGAAAGGCACCGCCGCCGCTGCCGGATCTCCTGGGGTGTGGAAATGTGTAACTCGTCTGCCCCGTGGTTCCCCGGACCTCTCCCGAGGGGCGCATCTCTGGCTTCGGAGGTCGACAGACCTCCTACCCTGACACGTTGATCAGCGAATTGGCCGTTTTCGGCTCACGAGGGGGCGTCGCGGCCGTCATTGCTGCGGGCCCAGGTTCGCCAGTTTCGGTCCTAGGCCGTTTCCACTACAGGGTGGTTTGCTACAGGGAGGTTTGTCCACCGCCGATGGCTGCTCGTAGGATTGACCATTCGTTGGAGTGACCTTCCCTGAGATCCTGGCATGGCAATTTTCTCACCACGGGCGTGTGCCCCGTGTCGGGCCCCGGGACCCTCACAGATCGGCCAGATTGACGCACAACGAATTGGGTCCGGGAATCCAGTCGCGATATTTTGCAATTTTGTTTGTATCGCAACGTCGGATCTCGGGTTTTTTGTTGAAGGTTGATCTACCTCCTGCCCTGACACGTCGATTAGCGAATTGGCTGTTTTCGGTTCGCGAGAGGGTGTCGCGGCAGTCATTCCTGCGGGCCAAAGTCTGTTGGTTTCGGTCCGAGGCCGTTTTCACTACAGGGTGGTTTACTAAAGGGAGGTTTGTCCACCGTCGATTTTTGGTGCGGGCATACCAGACGCTTTCGTCGGTTCCCAGAGGCTTTCTGGCCTCGGGATGCGTTTCTGCAGCTGTGCCTCGAGAGTTTCCCGTGCATGAGGAGGAGGAGGAGGAGGAGGAGGAGGAGGAGGAGGAGCAGGAGAAGGAGGAGGAGGAGGAGAGGAGAAGGAGGAGGAGGAGGGAGGAGGCGGAGGAGGAGGAGGAGGAGGAGGAGGAGGAGGAGGAGAGGAGGAGGGAGGAGGAGGGGGAGGAGGAAGAGGAGGAGGAGGAGGAGGAGGAGGGGAGGAGAGGAGGAGGAGGAGGAGGAGGGAGGCCGAGGAGGAGGGGCCACAGGCACGGCCTGAGCACCACAGGCGGCACAGAAACCCGAGCACTGGCACCCACGCGGCCACTCGCGCCTGCGGGGCCACTCCTCCGCGGGGCGCGCAGCCGCGTCTGCCGGGAGCCCTTCCTCCTCCTCCTC
>CAUYUJ010016612.1:112200-124700 GCA_963575745.1 Prorocentrum cordatum
CCCCCCCCACACACCCACCCACCCACCCACCCACCCACCCATACACACAGACCCACCCATACACACAGACACAGACACAGACACAGACACAGACACAGACACAGACACAGACACAGACACAGACACAGACACACACACACACACACATACACATACACATACACACACCCATACCCATACCCATACACATACACATACACACACACACTCTAAATTTGGCAGTTTCACATACCCAGTACAGCGTTTCGTGGCCACATAGTGAGCTCAACCGAAGCCCCCAATTGGACCACCCGCATGCGTCCCGAAAGCCCACCCAGTACAGCGCTTCGTGGCCCCATAGGGAGCTCCACCGAACCCCCAGTGGGACAGTCCCCATGCGTCCCGAAAGCCCAATTTGGAATTTTCGCTCACCCATTACAGCGTTTCGTTGTCCCATAAGGAGCTCCACCGGAGCCCCCAGTGGGACCACCCGCATGCGTCCCACACACACACACACACACACACACACACACACACACACACACACACACACACACACACACACACACACACGCACACACACACACACACACACACACACACACGCACACCCAATTTGGCATTTGTTCACCCACCCAGTACAGTGTTTCGTGGCCCCATACGGAGCTCCACCGAAGCCCCCAGTGGGACCGCCCGCATGCGTCCCACATACCCAATTTGGCGTTTTCACCCTACAGCGCTTCGTGGCCCCATGGGGAGCTCCACCGACGGCCCCAGTGCTACCGCCCGCATGCGTTGCCCCCCACCCAGTGCAGCGCTTCGTGGCCCCATAGGGAGCTTCACCGAAGAAGATATTCACAATTGCGGTACCCACAACTACATATTGTTAAGTCTGTCGCCAGAAAAATTAGGCCTCCTAAGTAAGGTCAAAGTAGATGGGGTCGGAGGATCGCGCCTCATCGCCGATGCGGCTCGATGTGGAGCCCGCGTTTCGCGATCCTCCAACCCCATTATTCGGACCCCATCTAGGAGGCCTCTAGTTTGGGGCGAAGATCCCACCGAGGCGGGGATTTATCCAAGACCACCGCCCGGCGGATTGATCTTCGGATGCCTTGGCAGGCGGCGGCTATGGGTAACGATTCGGGCTCTCTGGGACCTAAAGATGTTCATGTCAATGGTCTCCTGGGTCCCAGGGCATCGTTTCCCTAAGCGGTGGATATGGGCATGTGCCGACCTCGCAGCGAAAGGCCCCCGGATCTGGGTCCCGCTTCCCCCTCGGAACGAGACGGGGATCAATGCAAGCGGAGTTCCGCCAGAGCACCGGATCTTACAGGATCCTGCAGAGCCAGGGGTGCACTGACAAGGGCTTGGGTGCAGGATCCTGCAGGATCACGCGGGACCTTGCAGGATCCTGCAAAGCCCGATTGACCTGGGTTTGGATCGACCCAGATCCCCAACAGTACTCCGACGATCTAACTCTGAATGCCGACGAAGTGTTTGTTGCAAGCTAGGATGTTTTTCTTCGGTTTCGGCTCCACAACATTAGCCTTTGGGAGCCTCCCATACCATCTTGTCGGCTCTGGCGAATCGACGCTAATCGACACTAGATCGACGCTACATGGTCGCTCGATCGACGCTGAATCGGCGCCACCTCTCATCGACTCCCAGACGCTGCTCGACGCGAATCGACGCAAACGACATAATCATGAGAGCACACCAGGCTCCCCGCCCGGAAGCATCCGCTTAGTGCTCTCCTAGGCGCAGATGCATAACGCAGGACGAGGGGCAGCTTGGTGATGAGGAGGAACTAGAGGAGGAGGAGGAGGAGGAGGAGGAGGAGGAAGAGGAGGAGGAGGAGGGAGGAGGCGGAGGAACTAGGAGGAGGAGGAGGAGGAGGAGGAGGAGGAGGAAATGACGGAAGAGGGAGGACGACGCGCGAGGAAGGAACGAGGCGGGAGAGTGGAGGAGGAGGAGAGAGGGACGAAGGAGAAGTGAGGAGGGAGTTGGGAGGAGGGATAATGAAGATGACAACGATGATGATGATGATGATGATGATGATGATGATGATGATGATGATGAGGAGGAGGAGGGACAGTGAGGAGGAGGAGGAGGAGGAGGAGGAGGAGGAGGAGGATGGTGGAGGGCAATCACCTCAAGCAGACGCCTCTTGAGGAAGCTGGAGGGAGCTGTCCGCAGCACTGGCATTATGTTGGCTGGCCTGCTGGGCCGGCCGCCCCACCCCCCGCCCTGCGCTCCCCTTCGGCCGCGCGCAGAGGAGGGCGAGGAGGAGGGATGTGGAGAGGGATGTGGGAGGAGGAGAAAGGAGGAGGAGGAGGAGAGGAGAGGAGGAGGAGGAGGAGTAGGAAGGGGGGAAGGGAGTATAGGAGGAGAGGAGGAGAGGAGGAGGGCAGGAGTGAGGAGGATGAGGAGGAGTTAGGAGGAGGAGGGGGAGGAGGAGGGAGGAGGAGGAGGGAGGAGGAGGAGGAGGAGGAGGAGGAGGAGGAAGAAAGGAGGAGGAGGAGGAAGAAAGGGGGAGGAGGAGGAGAAGGAGCAGGAGGAGGAGAAGGAGGAGCAGGAGGAGGAGGAGGAGGAGGATCGCGTTCGCTTCTCTTTCAGTGGCTCTCTTCACGACACCTGCGAGCCGAAATCCTGCGAACGGCGTGCATGCTGGCCCGGGACAGACACATAGAATGAGCAGGAAAGGGATGGTGGACGGCGGCAAGAGCGAGAGACGAGAGAGGGAGAGCGAGCAGGAGGGGGAAAAAAAAAAGATGAGAGTGCAATGCACAGAACGGTGTGTATGAAATAGCGTGCAAGATGAGAATGAGCATTCCCGCCGGCATCGCGGCTTGCCCTACGACAGCTCAATTGGGAGCGCCAAGTGAATCGCTGCAGAATCGAATCACGTCGTCGCATATAGCTTCATGATTGCACGATAATTATCGCTTGGTGCCACTTCACATAGGCATGTCCGGCGGCCTGGCGGCAGCATTCTTTGACAGCCATCATGGAGTGCATGGCAGGGACAACAGGCGCCTCGCGGACAGGACAGCGAGCAGGCTCACTGCCAGGTGCTGCTTCCGCTCGCTCGCGTAGGTTACCCCGTACGTCTGCAGGAGCTGGGACAAGCGGGTGCACGGCCTTTGGGCGCCTGACAGCGCGCGGACAATGTACGGGAGCACCTCCAGCGCCTTCTCCGTGACCGGCTGGCTTTGCGTGTCCAAGAATACCACCACGTCACCAGGGTCGACGCCGGCTGCCCCGGCGGGCATTGGCCCGGCCATCTGCCGGAGCATCTCCGGCAGCGGGGTGTTGTCCGCGTGCGGGATGTTCTTGGTCTTGGCCGGCGGGTGTGCCACCGCCGCATCCCTGTACTTCTCCACGAGCGCCCTCGCGGGGGACAGCGGCAGGAGGTCGGCGTCCTCGCTGTCATCGATCGCGACCACGCCGCCCGCGCCCTCCTGCGCAGCCAGGCCGGCACACATCTGCTTGCGCGCCGGCGAGTCGCTGAAGACGTTCAGAGCCTCGGTGTCCTCCCCCAGCGCCGCGAGAGACGCCTGGCGAAAGACGACACCCATGTCGCCACCGGCACGGGCGCCTGCCGAGCGCTTGGACCCGGCTCCCAGCCCAGAGGCTGCACGGGCAGGCGAGGGAAGCACCGGCATCGCCAGCGGCGACTCATTCTTCAGACTCCTCACGGCCATGGTGAGCTCCTGCTTGGTGCTCTGCAGCGACGACATGTACGCGGACTGCGGGTCGACGGCCTGCTGTGGAGGCGTCCACCCCTCGCTCTGCAAGTGCCGGACGATATCCGCCACCTTGTTCTTCACGACCTCTGGCCCCACAGGCGTGCCTCCGCGCAGGGACTGGGGGTCCAGCAGCTTCAGCAGGGACTCCACGGACTCGCAGCAGGAGGGGAGCGGGCCCCTCTGGGAGGTCCTGGGATCCCGAGATCCCGGCCGCGAGCTCGTTGTTTCTCTCCTCCTCCTGCTCCTCGAGCCTCCTCCCTCCTCCTCCCTCCTCCCTCCTCCCTCCTCCTCCCTGCTCCTCCTCCCTGCTCCTCCTCCCTGCTCCTCCTCCCTACTCCTCCTCCCTGCTCCTCCTCCTCCTCCCCCCCTTCCTCCTCCTCCTCCTCCTCCTCCTCTCCTCCTCCTCCTCCTCCTCCTCCTCCTCTTCCTCCTCCCTCCTCCTACTGCTCCTCCTCCTCCTCCTCCTCCTGCTCCTGCTCCTCCTCCTCCTCCTCCTCCTCCTCCTCCTCCTTCTCCCTCCTCCTCCACTCCTCCTCCTCCTCCTCCTCCTCCTCCTCCTCCTCCTTCCGCCCTCCTCCCTCCTCCTCCTCCTCTCCTCCTCCTCCTCCTCCTCCTCCTCCTCCTCCTCCTCCTCCCCTCCTCCCCCTCCTCCTCCTCCCTCCTCCTCCTCCTCCTCACTCCTCCTCTCCTCCTCCTCCTCCTCCTCCCACTCCTCCTCCTCCTCTCCTCCTCCTCCTCCTCCTCCTCCTCCTCCTCCTCCTCCTCCTTCCAGTCCTCCCCGCCAAGGGGGCCCCGCGGGAGGAAGCCGCGGGAGGGCACCGGGGGAGTGCAGGCAATACGTATGTCATATCCAGGGCGTCTTGGACGTTTCGGGAAGGAGTGCCGCAAGGCCGCGGCGCTTTGATGACAATTGGGCCCTTGGGGACTAGATTTCTGTCCATGTCCAGTGCGCCTCCTGGTTCTGAGGAAGAGGGAAGAGAGAGCCCCAATCTCCAAGACGCACTGGATGTGGATACTACTATTGTCCACCAAGGATTCAAATGTGAGGGCTGGACCCAAACGCTGTTTTGCTGGACTTCGGCTGTGCTTTGTTTTTTTTTTTCCCGTTTTGGCAGGGAGGTGCAGGAACGCAGGTGGAGCAGAACGCAGAACAGAACGAGGACAAAACGAAGAGCAATTATTTGGTCCGCTCTGCTGTGTGTCGCCAAGAGGGCCCCGCGGGAGGGCACCGCGAGAGTGCACCGCCGAGCGCGGAGGGAGAGGGACAGTGGGCGGACAAAATATCGCAAGTTATATGATCGCTCCGAGAAACAACGTGTCAACTTTGATCATATCCCATCAATCCCCGAGGATATCCTCCCCCGTCCCCGTATTTCAATGTTGACTTGCATTATTCTGTCTTCCCGGACTTGGGGTGCTTGCTCGATGCCAACATTGAAATGTAGGGGGCGGGGGCATTTCGTCGAGGTGGCGTCGCAATGTAGGCGCAGCCATGCGCGGCCAGGAACAATTTGCAACATGTCGTCGTCCCACCGGAGGGGGGCTGGTGGATGGAGGTCGGAGGAGGAAAAGGTACCAACACCGCTGCCCTTCCTCGTGTTGCCCTTTGGGGCCTCCTTGGAGGCCCTCGTCGCCACCGCTGGATTCGCCTCGAGATTCGAGTCAGAACGTGTACCCAGGGAGAGGTCCGCGGAGCAGAGGTATCAGTGCCTTCAGGTTTCACCAGCAGGGGGGGGGGAGGAGGACAGTGACGAACGAACAACACGCACCAATACCCCTAGGGGAGTCGGAGGGAGGAGGACTGGCTATGGGTATGGGGTATGGATGTGGGTCGTCGGACCCTGGGGAAGGCTCCCGTTCGAGCGCGGAAGGATAGGGAGGGAGGCTGGCGGATTGAGGGGTGCTGGTGGAGGAGGTAAACGTACAGCCGGACGTAGGTACAAGTCCGAGGTCGGTTCGCGGAGGGTGCCCTAGTAGTGTTCTGGGTCTTTGTCGGATGCTCTTGTGCATCCTGGGGGAGGGCACCCCCGAATTGTCTCGATGTGTGTATGGGCCAGCGGCCTTGCTCACCGGCACATTCGCCAGTTCGTGCCCCTTTCCAGCTTTCCGCCGGAGCGGAGACCGCCGCCCCGCCGCCGACGAAACAAAAAATGTGTGTTGGGCCGGCGGTGCTGCTCCAACCACTGGCTCGACCTCGCCGCGGGGTTTTTGCAGCTCCTGTGGGTGCGCCCTCGCCCCGGCCCGGCTGCTGCCACGGTCACCGCTGCCACGGTCTAGGCCTCCTAGATCAGAGCCCCGAATCATCAGGGGTAACTCGGGTCAGGGATAACTCGGGTTCCTTTTTCGGGAATCCAAGCCCGAGTTACCCCGGACCCGAGTTACCCCGGATAACTCGGGCGCCCAACTAGATGGGGTCCGAGTAGATGGGGTCGGAGGATCGCGCCGCATCGCCGGTGCATCGACGATGCGGCTCGATGTGGAGGCCGTGTTTCCTCACGCCGACGTCGCCGATGCATCGCTCGCCGATGAATCGGCGATTCATCGGCGATGCGTTGGCGATGCGGCGCGATCCTCCAACCCCATCTACTCGGACCCCATCTAGGATGCTTCTACACGGCCGGCCGCCCTGGCCCGCTGGACGCAGAATTCTTCCACGTCCGAGTGCGCTTCCCTCCCCCCCCCGCTCTGCGCGGCCGCCCTCGTCCTTCTCCCCCTCCTGCACGCCGGCCCCGAGCTGCCACGCGCTGGCGCGGGCCGCCTCGGCCTCGCCGCGTCGGCGGAGGGGCCTCGTGTTCTTTTATAGCATGGTCTGCTGTCCCGGGTCTGGCTGTACCCATCCCGCTACCCCCGCTGCGCTTTCGCCTCTCTGGGCCTCTCCGGGCGCTCTCGTCGCCACCGCTGGGTTCGTCTCGAAGCTCTGGTCCGAACGCACCCCTGCAGAGGTCCGGGTAGTAGCGATCTCGGTACCTTGGAGGTGGAGGGATGGAGGCCGGTGGAGGGAGGGGGGGTGAAAGGGGGGGGGGGAGCGAAGAAAGAGGGCGAGCGCCGCTATGACACAGACGCAGAGGAATGAAGGAGGACAGGGTTCGGTGGCACTTGCGGAGAGGGTGCAGGAGTGCATGAGGCGTGGTTCTCTGCAGCGGCGGGTCTGAAGGAGACGTGTGGTATTGCATTGGTTGTTCGATGTCATGCGAAGGGCGTGGGCGTGGTAGGAGATTCGGCGGCGAGTCCATGTGGGGAGGGTCAGGGGGGCCGTATTATTCTGACCAGCCCCCCCCCCGCCTCTCAGCAAGCGCCCCCCCCCCGCCTCTCAGCAAGCGTGGGGGGGGGGCATTGTTCCGAAGATGCCACCTCGCCCTTCCGCTGTTTGCTCGCCGCTCGAGGATGCATCAGGCTGAACTGCATGCCACCGTATCGGCCTTCGGCCCCTCTGCGAAACGCTGGAGGGTCTGAGACGCGAGCTGGACTTCCTAGTGGCCGCCTGCAGCGGTGAAATGATCTGTTTTCCCCGCTGTGCTTTGTCTGCGCATTGGCGTGCTCAAGGTTTCCCCCTCCTCTTCATCTGAAATGCTCCTGCTGCGTTCTCTCGCGTTGCTGCTGTCAATCGTCCTGGCGCTTCTGCTGCTGCTCATTCGCCTGCCCCCAATCGGAGGTTTCGCCAACCTGATAGCGCAGCAACCGCCAGAGCCGTGATCAGCAGTAGCCTGCGGAATGGATCGATCATCGCTCGTCACCTTCTTTCTTGTCGTCGTCCTCCGCCCCGTCCTCCTTCAGCTTCGAACAGTGAATCCCCGTAGGAAGATGTCAGTAAAGGTTTAGATCAGGCAGCGATCTTAGGAAGATGTTAGTAAAGGTAAGATGTTAGCAAATGTGAAGCTATTAGTAAAGGTAAAGGTTATAAGATGTTAGTAAAGGTGAGACGGGACGCTGGGAGCTAGTCAGAACCTTTCCGTCTCTGAACGGTATTGTTTTTGCAACATCGGCACCATGAGCACCCGTTTGACTCAGAAGGCCACCCGGCTTCCCGGTCGGGCAGCGCGGCAATCTGATTTAGCCGTGGTTTGCGGTGTTTGAGAGTAGTCATCTTCCTCCTCCTCCTCCTCCTCCTCCTCCTCCTCTTCCAGCCTCTTCCCTCCTCCTTCTCCTCGTCGTCCTTCTCCTCGGATGGGGGGCATGGAGAGGGGAGTCAGGGCTGAGGACGAGGCCCGCGACACAGATAATCTGGAGGACCGACGGGTACGGAGATCACCCATATCGGCGGCAACGGAGCTGTGAGCGCACGGCGATCTGCGGCTGCGTGCTCGGACGAGAGAGACGAGCTGTACTGCAGTGTTCCCCCGATCCCGTGCGCTGAGGATGAGGACGAGGAGCAGCCGCGTCGGCGCGTTTTGGGGGGGGGGGGGGGGGGGGGGCAAAACAAAGAGACAGGGAAGCAGAAGGAGGGTGGAGGAGCGAGCGGGGAGGAGCCAGGAGCGAAGGGGGCAGGAGGGGGCGGAGGGAGGGCACGTGGCGCAAGGCTGCGCTGCGTGCCCCGCGATCTGCCCTCGGCCCCTCCCGCGAAGTGGTGCTAGATGTTCGGGGGGCGCCGGCGCAGGGCCGCACGCCCCCGTCGTCTCCCTTCGGCGGTGCGCGGCCCCTGTCTCACTGGCAGGCGTCCCCCCCCCCTTGAACGAAGAATTTCAAAAAAAACACTTGAACGGTTTTTTTTGCAATCCTTCGTTCAATGGTTTTTTTTTGCAATCCTTCGGGTTTTTTTTGCAATCCTACCTCATCGAGGACAGCGATACCCATCGGTGGCTGAAAGCATGTGTGTTTCTGGAGTCCCAGATTCCAGTCCACTGGAAGCGCCTTCCCACTGCGATGCTCGAGCGGCTTCCCCTCTTCCCTCCTCTTTGGGGGGCGGGCGGACGCCCAATCTACTCTCAGCGCCTTCCTACTTTATGCTTCGACCTGCTTCGTCCGACCGATGGGTCGGGGGACACAGGCATCAGGGGGGATGCATCGACCCCCGATCGCCCGTGGATCGGCGATTGGGAACCCGATAGCATACACATGCACCTGCCTTGTCGGGGGCAACGATAGGTGGGGGGTAGGCAGAAGGGGGGGGGGGCATCGACCCCCAATCGCCCACTGATCGCCGATTGGGAACCCGACAGCACACACACACACACCGACCTCATCGGGGGCAGCGATCGGAGGGGGATTGGCACAGGGGGTACGCATCGACTCCCAGTCGCCCATTGATCGCCGATGGCAACCGGATAGCACACACACACACACACCTACCGTCTCGGGGGCAACGGTAGGAGGGGGGGGGGAATTGGCATATGGGGGGGGGGGGTGCGTCGACCCTTAATCGCCCATTGATCGCCGATGGAGGCCCGATTGCATACACACACACATCTACCTCATCGGGGGCAACACTAGGGGGGAACAGGCATGGGGGGGATGCATCGACCCCCCATCGCCCATCGCCGATGGGGGCCCCATAGCACCAACCTGCACACGGGAAGGTGCGGATTCATGATCGGGGGCCTACACCGCACTCACATCTATACCCCTGGGTGGGTGTATGTGCGGCCGTTTTTGCGCTGTCATGTGCGCGCATGTGCGCGGCATGTGCCAGTCATGTGCCAGGCCTGTGCGGTCCTTCTTGGATGGACTTCCTACTGTGCACGTCGTGCCCGGGCATGTGCGGGGGCATGTGCGCTGTGTTTTGATGTATCCATCATACGCACATGCACGCACAGTCCGACGCACATGCGCGCACATGCCTGCACATGCGGGAGGTGTTCGAGAATCGCAGATCTGTCATCGGCACATGCACGCACATGCCTGTGCAACCTCTCTTCGGGAGGCCGCGCGGGCCCGCACATGCACGCACATGCGGTGAAGCGCGCGGGCGCACATGCGTGCACATCCCAATGCACATGCACGCTCATGCCCTAGGAGCTGTCTGGGACCCCTGTGCCTCCAATGCCTCCTGGCCTTCGCAGGGCTAACCTGGGGCGTGCCAGGGCTTCCTGAAAGAGTTTGTTGTGCGTTTAGACTCGCCCGCTGCTGGCTGGGGCGGTTCTTCGCCCGGTTCGTGAGCTGGCGGTGGCGCGCCCGCCTAATAAAATACTCTCCCGCGCGCCTTCTCAGCTCGGCCGGAGAAGCATGGATGGGGGGGGGGAGGTGGAGGGGGGGGGAGGAGGGGGGAGCGGAGGAGGCGGGCGCCCCCGGCTCGGCCGGCCCGCCTGCCTGTTCGGCTCGGCCAGAGGAGGAGGAGGAGGAGGAGGAGGAGGAGGAGGAAGAGGAGGAGGAGGAGGTGAGAGTTGCGAGGATGTCTCAGGCGAAAGTGGCTTGACGGCCCGAGCTCAGGGAATCTCGGAAGCGCTGGCCTGGCTCGGCCACCGGCGAGCTCGGCCTGTGCGAATACTGTGCGTACCTGTGCGGGGCATGTGCGGGACGTGCAAAAATGCCGGGGCCGGCGTTCGTCTCCGGAAGCCGGCGCGTTCGCGTCGGGCCAGTTCCGCGTGAGACGTCGTCGGCAATCTGGAGGCCGACGTGCTTTGACATGAAGATATCTGGCCACCTTCGCCTGAGACATCCTCGCAACTCTGGTCTCGGAGATGCCCTGCCCCATGGTGGCCCGGCCACTTTCGCTTGAGACATCCTCGGGACTCTGGGTTTCGAGACGCCCTGAGCTGAGGTGGTTAGACCACTTTCGCCGAGACATCCTCGCAACTCTGACCTCAGAGATCTCCTGCCCCATGCTGGTCAGGCCACTGTCGCCTGAGACATCCTCGCAAGTCTCGATTCCGATATGCCCCGAGCTGAGGTGGTCAGCCACTGTCGCCTGAGACATCCTCGCAACCCTGATCTCAATGATGCCCTGTTCGATAGTGTCTCGGCCCCTTTCGCCTGAGACATCCTCGGAACTCTGGGTTCCGAGACGCCCTGAGCTGAGGTGGTTAGACCACTTTCGCTTTAGACATCCTCGCCCGAGATGCCCTGAGTTGAGCTGTTCAGGCCACTTTTGCCTGAGACATCCTCGCAACTCTGACCTCAATGATGCCCTGCTCCATAGTGTCTCGGCCTTTTTCGCCTGAGACCCTCGCAACTCTGGGTTCTGAGATGCCCTGAGCAGGTGGTCAGGCCAGTCCTGCCTGAGACATCCTCGCAACTCTGGGCTCCGAGATGCCCTGGGCTGAGGTGGTCAGACCACTCTCCCCAGAGACATCCTCGCAACTCTGACCTCAGAGATCTCTTGCCCCATGGTGGTCAGGCCACTTTCGCTTGAGACATCCTCACAACTCAGACCTCGGAGGTGTCCTGCCCCATGGTCGTCTGGTCACCTTGACCAGCGACATCCTCGCCACTCTGGTTTCCAAGATGCCCTGCCCCATGGTGATCCGGCCACGCTTGCCTGAGACATCCTCGGAACTCTGGGTTGCGAAATGCCCCGAGCTCAGGTGGTCAGGCCACTATCGCCTGCGACATCTCTGCGGCATGTGCGGGCATGTGCGTCTATGCTTTCAGAGTTTTGCTTGACCGTGCATTCGACTGTGCGTCGGACGGTGTGGCATGTGCGCGCATGTGCGGCAATGCTGTTGAGGCTTTTGTATATTTGCATGGGCATGTGCATGCGACTGTGCGGCATGTGCCTGTATGTGCGGCCCCTTCCAGACCACAATTTCAAAGTGAGCACTATAGAAGTGAGCGCTATAGAAGTGAGTCCGGTGTATCGCCAATGTGTTGGCGACGTATCGCCGATTCCAGGTCGATGTGCCCCCCCCTAATGCCTGTCCCCCCCATCCGTTGCCCCTTACCAGGGGGGGGCAGGGCTGGCCCAGCTTCGCGCCTCGCGGCCCGCGCGAAAAAACGACGGCGCATCGCAGGCCTGCGCTTCGCTCGGGCGTGTGCCTTACTTTCCCGGCGAGGGCAAGTGCATCCCCCCTGTGCGAGGCTTTTGAGTTTTCTTACAGCCACCGGACTTCCTTACAGCCACCGTGCTATACCATGAGGAGCACCATCATGTATATATATATATATATACATATATATGTGTGTGTGTTTGTTTGCGGGTGATATATATTTTTGTATATATAGATATAACGTATTTATGTGTATACACATATATGTACATAGATGTGTAGGAAGCCTGGCGGGTTCGGGAGACCCCTGGTTCCCCAAGCGCCCCGGGGAGCCCGGAACGGCACCGGAGGGTGCCCGGAGGGCCCCGAAACGGCACCGGAGTTACCCAGAAGAGCCCCGAGACGACCCAAGGAGGCACCGAGGCCCTAAGAGGCCGACATCGTAGATTTCCTTTGGGCTTCCTACGGGCTCAGAAATTCTCGCGTTGTCGACCGTCTTGACCCCCACGACGGCCCAAGAGGCCTCCAGGATGGCCCCGAGACGGCCCAAGAGGCGCCCAAGGGAGCCCCAAGACAGGCAAGGAGGAGCCCACGGAGGGCCGAAGAGGTCCCCAAGATGGCCCAATAAACCCCCAAGAGGCCCCCAAGACGGCCCAACAAGCCCCCAAGAGGCCCCCAAGACAGGCCAGGAGGGACCCGAGTCTGATCACGAGGGCCCCAAGACGACCCCAAGACCCATCGGTCGTTGAAAGTAGGTACTTCTGGAGTCCCAGATCCCAATCTGCCTTAAGTGCCTTCCTGCTTCAATGATCGAGTGGCTTCATCTTTCCCGTCCTCCTCAGGGGGCGGACGCAACCCAATCTACTGTCAACGCCTTCCTGCGTCATGGTTCTACCTACTTCTTCCGACGGAT
>CAUYUJ010016612.1:127200-237200 GCA_963575745.1 Prorocentrum cordatum
GCCTCCTAGTTCCTCGGAGAGGAGAAAAAGCTGCTTGCGGCAGCAGGAGATCCTAAGCAGCCTCACGCAGCCACGAGGGGGGTCACGAGGGGGTCACCGATTTCGGGCCCGGGCCTCGTCACCGGGCGTTTGGAGAAGCGTTGTTGAGGAGACTGTCGAAGGTCCTCGCGTATGTCTTGGATCCGCGCTGGGCCCGCCGGCGGCGCCTCCAGCGCCGTCCCTGACGCGCTCCGCGCGCCACGGCGGGGGGCCTGTGCGCCGATCCAACAGCTCTGCACGGGCCTTCCACGGTGTGCGGAACATTTTTTTTGGGCGGAGGGCAAAGGGTGAAATCTGAAATGCTGTTTCGATGGATTTTCGAGGCTTGAATCTGCAAGCGGTGAATCACAAGACGAACTGATTTTCGAGGTGCAAAAACCCATATGGATTTCACCCTGAGCCCTCCACCCTAATGCTCAGGTGTGCGTGTGCGCAGTGTTTTCTCCCTCCACCGAGTGCGCGGTTTCCCTCCTCGGCGGCGTGCCGCTGAGTGGTGGAACATCCGCGAGGCTTTGCTTAGAGCCTGGAGGCGACCATCTGGGCGTTTATCGCATCGTTCCGTAGTGTGGATGTTTATGTCACTTACCGCAGGCGGGCAAACGGTGTGGCCCTTAACGGCCTGGTGCAATACGACATTGCAGGAAAGGCTGGCCTAGCAATATGTTCATTGATAGAAATATATTTCTACAGCTAGGGGCTGCATGGGAAAATAGGCATCACAGAATCCAGCCTACATGATTAGCCGACTACACATTTTACCCAGCCTTAGATGAGCGCGATAGTTTGAAAGTCAGGATGGTGTCCCAGTATGGAATCCTAAAGTCCCTAGTGCGCCCGAGAGAGGTTCTGGAGCGCACACAAGTGGAACTCGTTCCGCTTGAAGAAGAGCTTATGGTTTCCTGGAGAGTTCCAGGTGCACCCGGGAGGCGTTCCGGAAAGGCCGTTCTGATCACGTTCGGATATATCTATCTATCTATCTATCTATCTATCTATCTATCTATCTATCTATCTATCTATATAGAGAGAGACACATTAAAGTCGGGCCTGTCAATCTACAGGAGGAGTATTCACATATAGGTAGTAAAAATAGTAAAGGGACTATTGTTTACGTATTTGTTGATTGTTTGTTTTTTGATTGTCCGCCCAAGCTCCGCTTGTAGGGGGACAGGTCCAACCTACATATACACATATATATAGTGGTATATATATATATATATATATATATATATATATATATATATATTCATATATGTATATGTGTGTGTGTGTGCGGAAAGTTTGGCATGCCGAGACCGTGGATGATATGGAGCGCACGATTCAGTGAAACAGGCGCACGCCTCCGAAGAGCGCGCAACCTGGGGCCGAACCCCCCCTTCCATCTCCGCCACCTCTCAACAGAGGAAAATCTACAGACACAATTACTGCTGATTCCCCAAAAAGTACTGGGGAACATATGGGAAGTGGGGGGATGACAAAAAGCCAGAAAGTATCAGAACATATAGAGCATCTTCTTGCTTGTGTTTATCTATTTGTGTGTCCCTGGGCCCCTTCATCTGCCTCCTCCTCCTCGCCTGTCGCCCCCCTCCTCCGGCTGCCTCCGCCTCGCCCTCGCCTTTTCCTGAAAGGTGCGGTTGCGTTCTCCAGTGCTCCAGGTGGCTTTGGAGGGTCTTCTCCAGAGTTCAGTCGGGCCTGTCTTTCGTCAGGGAGAATATCCAACAATAGTTGAATTACGCTACCGAGGAACCCCACATACTTCTTTTGAATATCATGTGTGTTGCTGGCTCAGCAATCTCTGGGACAACCCGCTGCGCGCCCCCTCTGGTGTCGAGAATGTGCCACGCCTGCCGTGCCCTGCGGCATGACCCGCACAGACGACGCGCTCAGGGACCACCCCCTGCGCACCGCCTCTGGTGTCGAGACACTACCACGACTGCCGTGCCCTGCGGCATGGACCGCATAGACGCCGCGGTCAGGGACCGCCCCCCTGCGCGCCCACTCTGGTGTCGAGAAAAGGCCACGCCTGCCGTGCCTTGCGCCATGGCCCGCATAGACGCCGCGCTCAGGGACCACCTCCTGCGCGCCCCCTCTGGCGTCGAGACAGCTGCCGTGCCGTGCGCCATGGCCCGCATCGACGCCACGCTCAGGGACCACCCGCTGCGCACACATTCTGGTATCGAGAAAATGCCACGCCTGCCGTGTCCTGCGCCATGGCCCGTACAGACGCCGCGCTCAGGGACCACCTGGTGCGCGCCCTCTCTTGTGTTCAGAAAATGCCACGCGTGCCGTGCCCTGCGGTATGACCCGCATAGACGACGCGCTCAGGGACCACCCCCTGCGCGCCCACCCTGGTGTCGAGAAAGTGCGACGCCTGCCGTGCCCTGCGCCATGGCCCGCGTAGACGTCGCGCTCAGGGACCCCCCCCTGCGCACCCCCTCTGGCGTCGAGAAAATGCCACGCCTTGCGCCATGGCCCGCATATACGCCGCGCTCAGGGACCACCTCCTGCGCACCCACTCTGGTGTCGAGAAAAAGCCACGCCTGCCGTGCCCTGCGCCATGGCCGGCATAGACGCCGCGCTCAGGGACCACCCTTTGTGCACCGCTTCTTGGTGTTGAGAAAATGCCACGCCTGCCGTGCCCTGCGCCATGGCCCGCATAGACGCCGCGCTCAGGGACCACCCGCTGCGCGCCCCCTCTGGTGCCGAGAAAATGCCACGCCTGCCGTGCCCTGCGCCATGGCCCGCGTAGACGTCGCGCTCAGGGACCACCCCCTGCGCACCCCCTCTGGCGTCGAGAAAATGCCACGCCTTGCGCAATGGTCCGCATATACGCCGCGCTCAGGGACCACCTCCTGCGCACCCACTCTGGTGTCGAGAAAAAGCCACGCCTGCCGTGCCCTGCGCCATGGCCGGCATAGACGCCGCGCTCAGGGACCACCCTTTGTGCATCGCTTCTTGGTGTCGAGAAAATGCCACGCTTGCCGTGCCATGCGCCATGGCCCGCATAGACGCCGCGCTCAGGGACCACCCGCTGCGCGCCCCCTCTGGTGTCGAGAGAGTGCCACGCCTGCCGTGCCCTGCGGCATGGCCCGCATAGACGCCACGCTCAAGGACCACCCCTCTGCGCACCCCTTTCTGGCGTCGAGAAAACGCCACGCCTTGCGCCATGGCCAGCGTAGACGTCGCGTTCAGGGAGTCCCCCCTGCGCACCCACTCTGGTGCCGAGAAAATGCCACGCCTGCCGTGCCCTGCGCCATGGCCCGCATAGACGCCGCGCTCAGGGACCACCCCCTGCGCACCCACTCTGGTGTCGAGAAAAAGCCACGCTTGCCGTGCCCTGCGCCATGGCCCGCATAAACGCCGCGTTCAGGGACCACCTCCTCCGTGCCCCGTCTAGTGTCAGGAAAATGCCACGCCTGCCGTGCCTTACGCCATGGCCCGCATAGACGCCACGCTCAGGGACCACCCCCTGCGCGCCCCCTCTTGTGTCGAGAAACTGCCACGCTTGCCTGCCACGCCCGTGGACCCTGACGCGCATAACGACCCCACCCCCTGCGTTCCCCCTGCGATGTGGAGTGGGAGAAGGAGAGGGAGGCGGGTGGAAGACGTGGGTGCGACGCGCCAGATAAGAAAACCACAGCCCCACGAAACATGTCGGGAAGAAAACCGGACCCCACAAAACATGTGGGGAACAACCAGAATAGTGCTGGCCTGGGCTGTGCTGTGCCGCGCTGCGCTGCGCTGCGCTGCGCTGCGCTGTGCTACGCTGTGCTGTGCGCGAAGGAGAAGGAGAAGGAGGAGTGAGGAGGAGACGCGGGGGCGACGCGGGAAGGAAGAAAAGCAGAACCCCACTAAGCACGTGGGGAAAACCAGTCTTGGGATGATGCTTCTACCATTTTTGGTCATTCTTGTATAGTTTTAATTGAATTTAGTGTTTCTCCTACAAGATCCGCGTGTAGGGAGACATGTCCGACCTAAGCCGGGGGGCGGCCCTGGGCAGCGCCTGTTGCGCTTCAGGGGGCTGGCGGGGGGCACTCGGGAAGGGCCCAACGGGTCCGCCAGACCTCGCGGAGCTCCTCCTCCTGCTCCTCCTCGTCCTCCTCCTCCTCCTGCTCCTCCTCCTCCTGCTCCTCTTCCTCCTCCTTCTCCTCCTCCTCCTCCTCCTCCTCCTCCTCCTCCTCCTCCTCCTGGGGACCTCCCGTGGGCCCGCAACGGGTTCCAAGAGGCTTTCTCTGGCATGCGCCAGGCGGTCCAGCGAGCCCCGGCACGTCGTGCCCGGAGGATGTCGTTGGGCCCGCAGGGCGGTTCCTGGAGAGGCCCAAGGCGTCCACCAGGCGTTCCTTGGGAGGTCCTGGCGGAGCTGGGGAAGCCCCAGCGTTAACGGGCGAAGAACGGTATAAAATAAACTTGTTCGCTGTCGGGGGCGCCTGTCCCAGGGCGGCCGGAAAGTTTAATTTGTACCTTTACGGTGGCACCGCCAAGGGGCAGGCGTCCCCGACGGCAGAACAGTTTATGTTATACCGTTCTTCGCCCGCTTACAGTGGGCCCGCACATGGCCACGGCCCTCGCAGGCCCCGCTGCCGTTCCAGGCACGCCCGGGGCCCACGAGGCGGTCACCAGCACGTTCCGGCGGCTTCCGCGGGCCCTGGATGGGAGGAGGGCCCCGGCGGCTTCCTGGAGAGCCGAAGGGTCCGGGTTGTTCGGGGGCGGAAAAGAGGGGGGTGATGGTTAGGGTGGGTGGGTGGATATCATGGCGGGGTGAGTTTTCCACAGATTTCACGGCGCCTCTTCTTATTTCAGTACGTCCCTGGCCCCCCCGCTGGGCCGCGCACATGCCGCCGGTCATGATTTGCACCCCCCCCCTCTTGGACACCCCCCTCTTGGCCGCTCCCGAGTTGTTCCAGCGAGCTCGCGTCAGCCAGGCTTCATATGTAACCTTGGCCTGCGTGCCCAGAGGGGGGCGGGATAAACGCCCGGATGCGTCCCATAGTGTTAGGCCGGGGGGCAGTGGGAGCCGAGGTCTGCCCAGGGGCTCAGCAGTTCCTGGGCGTGCTCCGTGCACGTCCGAATTCGATATATTTCGGCAGGGACGCCTAATTTGCAAGAGATAGAGACGAGAAAGAAGCGCCCTCTGGCCGCAGCCTCTGCGCCGCTGCCTCCCCTCGTCCCTGTCCTCTGCCCTTTCGTCTCTGTCCTCTGCGCTTGCGCATCTCCTGCTGCTGCTCCGCCACCACCCCGTGGCTCCTGCCGCTGCACCGCCTCGTGCGGGAGGCAAGGGTGCAAACGTTCGGGGGGGCGACTTGGCATCGCTCGGACGTGTGCGCTGCTTCTCGGCGAGGACCATCGAGGAGCATCTGAGATCGTCGAGCCCAGGGAAACACACGCCCGAAGATCGACGACTGCACGGGGGGCATGTACGCCCGAGCGATGGCGAGTCGAGGGCTCCAGGATAGTGGCTCCGAGGGGGCCCTGGAGCGGCTCCCGAACAGCCGCCGCAGGCCCCACAGCTGCGCGGAGGCTGCACGTTTTCTCACCCCCCTCGCTCAGCGTGCAGTCGGGCCTGTCTGTCGCTCGACAGGAGAGATAGTCGAACATAGTCAAAGCATAGTCTGGACTATCTTTGCAAATGTTTCATTCTTCTATGTTTTCAAGTGTTCCTCCAAAGTCAGCCTGTAGGAGGACACGCCCGACCTAAGCTTAGCGCCCCTTCCCGTTGACGAGCAGCCGGCTGGCTTGTCGCGGCCCTCGTGCTCCTCTTCAACTCCCATCCGTCGGCCGCTGCTCCACCACCACCCTGTGCTCCCGGTCCTGGCCCCCGTGCCTCATCCCGCCGGCTGCGGCGCTCACGAAGTTTCAGCGATGTCGTTCCTCATCCTGGACATCCACAGTCCATACTCTTGCTAGGTAGTACGGTGACTTCGTTTCTCCCACTGCCCTTCCTTGTTCTCCACGTCTGTGTATGCGTCCTGGTCCGTACGCGCCTGTGGGCGCGCATATCATGTCTTTGGGGCCCCGCGCGAGACGAACTGTCCTGGGCAAAGCGGAGGGGACCAGTGACCAGCCCTTTCCTATCCGTCCCTTTTCCTGACTCACTGTCGGTCCTCCCCCTCGACCTCCTCCTCCTCCTCCTCCTCCTCCTCCCTTCCTCTCCTCCTCCCTGGGCTGGCCAAGTCCAGCCCAAGCCCCGCGCTGACAATTTCGCTGACCGTTCAGCCCTGGGGCCAACACACCATTCGTCTCCTTCCACCTCCGTGCCCATCATCATCTTCCTCATTCTCACCCTCTTTTCGTCCTGCAGGAGCCTTCTGATAATCAAGAGCGTCACCACCGCCTGGGCCAGTACCCCTGAGATAGACAGCGGTTTGCCGACCCAAGGCCTCAGACCACTGAGGAGGAGGAGGAGGAGGCCCCGTGAAGATATCTGGCACAAGGCCGAGGTTTCGTGCGTCGAGCAGTGTGCGCCCGCCGCTGCCGACCCGCTTCTCCTGCACGCCCCGCCCGCCCTCTCCTCCCCCGTCCCGGCCTCCCCCTCCTCCCTCCTCCCTCCTCCTCCTCCTCCTCCTCCTCCTCCTCCTCCTCCTCCTCCTCCTCCTCCTCCTCCTCCTCCTCCCCTGGCCCAGCCTCCCCCTTCCTCCCCGCATCGGCCGCGCAAGGCCGCCGCGGAGCGGCCCGGCGGCTGGCGCAGGACCCCCGGGGCACCCCCCTGCGCGACGTGGGGCCGTTGGGAGCCCAGACCCTGGACGTCACGATTCGTTTCACGACGTGGACCCCGACCCCCTCGATGATTGGCGGGTTTTCCACCACCACCACCATTATTATAAGTTGGAGGGGGAGGGGGTCCTCCACTTCCTCCTCCTCCTCCTCCTCCTCCTCCTCCTTCTCACCCTCCTCCACCTCCCCCCCTCCTCCTCCTCCTCTTCGTCCTCCTCCTCCTCGTCCTCCTCCTTCTTCCCCTCTCCAACTTGTGGCGGTGGTGGTTGAAAACAGGCCCATCACCTGAGGTCTGGGCTTATCCTCCCAGGGACCGGATTCTCACCGGGTCGCACCGTCGCGCCGATGCATCGGCGTTGCGGCTCGATGTGGAGCCAGATTTTCTCTGCGCTGACGTCTCTGGTGCATCGCCGGCGTCGCTGATGCATCGACAACGCATCGCCGATGCATCGCCGATACGGCGCGATCCTCCGACCCCTATGAACTCAACCACGGGCGAGTGAGGGTTCGGGGACATTTTCGGCCTCTGAGGGCCTCTGTTCTTGGGCCCCCGGGCCGCAAACAAACGCCTCGCTTCGAGACGCCGCTCTCGGGGAAGGAGTCCATTTTTCTGAGGGTCACGGTCCAACAGGATCACGACGTCGGAGTTCGAGGGAAATTGGGCGGGCTGCGCGGGGGTGGCGCGGCGGGGTCGGGAGATGCCAGTGGCAGGAGGATCGCCGCTGTCCCCATGATCCACAGTCAGGCTGCCCGCGAGGCCGTCGGAGAAGCGCCCGCAGGTGGAGAGAGGAGGGGGGAGGGACGGGGGGTCCTGCCGGGGCGATCCTTCCTTGAGCTCCTCCTTCCCCCCATGCTGCTCCTCCACCCTGGAAAAAGAAGCTGCGGGAGGGAGGAGCGGTGGGCAACGCGGGTGAGGGGGGGGGGGGCAGAGGGGAACAGACTGGCCGCGGTCTCCTCGAAGCGCGAGGGAAGGTTCGGCAGGGAAAGAGAACATCCGTGGAATGTCAGGAGGGAAAAACACACAGGCACAATGAATCGTCGATTCCCCATAAGGTATGGGAAGGTATGGGAAGCGGGGGGGAAGACGAAAACCCAGAGCATATGGGAACCTATGGGGAGTCCTGTTATGTGTGTCTGTTTATTTGTGTGTCCCAGGGCACCTTCAGAATGGAGCGCCGCAGTCTGGAGCCCGTCAGCGTGTTGCTCATTCGTTCTTGTTTCTGGCGGCCTGGTGTATGGATCAGCAGCCACACGCCCAGGGGCGAGGCGATTCCCAGCACTTCGTGTTTAAGAAAAGAGGGTTTGACGAAGCTCGGGCCTGCAGAGGTGGCAGAGAGCCGGGCCCTCGGCCGGGGCTGCACCAGTGCAGTCTCGAGCGCTGCACGCGCGCTGTGTGTAGGGGACGAGCGCCTGGTGTTTCGCACACGCCCTGCACGCCAGCGCAGGAGCGTCAGGGGGGATGGGGACTTCAATGTACACCTTAGGCGATGCTTAAGAAAACTTAAATGTTCGGCCAGAGTCTCGATTATTCTTAATGTTTCCATGCAAATCCTAAGATTTGAATAGACACGTTGGGTTTTTATTCAAGTTCTGAGACTATGAGTTTCTTAGCCCATGATTTCTTAAGCATTTCGCAGGGTGTAGGATGGATGGATGGATGGCTGGATGGATGGATTGATGGCGGCGCGCCGTCGTGGGGACAGGAGGCTCTGGCCACACATCACCACCCACCAAACCACCCCAACCCAACCCGAAGGCTCAAATTTACCCTCGATTTCCAGTTGGGGGGGGGGCGGGAACCATCGAAAAAACACGTATGGAACCCTTGCCCCCCCCCAACCCGAAATTCGGGTCTTCGGGTTGGGTTGGGGTGGTCTGGTAGGTAGTCAACACATGCCGCAGACGGGCGAACGGCGATGTAGGTGACGGTGATGCGCGTGTTGGCACTGCGGGAGCGCGTGGCTCGCGCTCTCCTGCAATTCGCCGTGTCGTGTCCGTGCGATCCAACCGCATATTGGACGTGTAGAGAGCGTGGCTCGCGATTTCCAAGAATGTGGTTCCCAACATCACGCTTGAGCAACATCGCCGTGAGCCCGGCCTAGGCACATGGCGCGGGAGGAGTGCATCTACAAGTCCTCGACTAAGTCCGAGGACGTGGCCCACGAGGAGCGCGACCCACCCGTCAAGTTTCCGCCCAGCCACGCGAAGCTGCTGAACTACCACAAGTCGGAGTCTGGGGGCGGGATGGAGTTTGACGGTTTCGAGGGCGTGGGTTCCCAGAAGTGTTCGGAGAGGAACGCGGGCATGGTCGAGGACGTTGGCGGCACCAGGCGGAAGGAGATGGCGGAGGTCAGCGAGGAAAAGACGCTGTTCGAGGGGGGGGGAAGTTCACTAGGGGCATGCTGCTGCTGATGTGCTGGCCTCCGAGGAGGACAGCGAGGGGTATCATAATGGCGATGCTTTTTGTAGAGGCTTGGGGGTCGATGATCTCCACGATGAATTCCAGGGCGCCGCTGATGCTCGCGCTGAGGCTGGAGCAGCTGAAGGAGGGGACGTAGCTGCGGACCTCTGGGCGTCCGTGGACGCTGGTGGAACCGAGCTTCGTGGTGAGTTGGATTCCGATATGCAGGATAACGGTCGAGGAGCAGTTGACGCTTGCGTTCGTGCGCGAGCCCTGGACGGATGTGCCAAGTTGAAGTCTGATGGCGGGATGGAGTTCGACGGCACCGAGGGCAGCGAGGCCAACGAGAAGCACCTCCATGGTGTTGTTGTTCCCTGGAGGTCTCGAGGTCGAGGTTCTTCATGCTGCTGTTCGAGCTGAGGCTGGTGCAGCTGACGGACGGGACGGGACTGCGGACCTTCGGGAGGCCGCGGAAGTTCGGGGAGCCGATTTTTGAGGAAGGTTCGATGCCGATCACCTTCATAATGAAGTTCGGGGGCCCGCTGATTCTTGTGACTGCGTTGGAGCCGACGGTTGCGGTGCGGGCATTCGGTGTCCCGCTGCCGACCTTGTGAGCGGATGAGGGTAGGGTCTGTTGTTTCGCTGGAGTGGCTCGTGGACACATCCTCACGTTCGGCGAGGACGGAACGGTCCTTACCACGCACACGGCGACGGGTTCGATCGATGCAAAGAGGTTTTCTGAAGCGAGCTCTGCAGGCTCACTGGACGGCTGTTGGGGATCGAGCTCCGAAGGCCCTTGGGTTCCGCGTAGATGTGTTCTATTTGTCTTACGGGGGGCGACCGCGACGGTGTCCTGTCGCGGGGTACCCGCCTGGCTGCGCGCCTTCCAGGCGGGCCGCCCTTACTGGAGGTTGCACGGGCTTTCCGCCCGAGAGGCCACATGTCGATAATTTTTCCATATCGCACACGCGATGCCGCGAGGCCAAGGTTCACGTGTGAAACACGCCATGAACGTCCGATTCAGGCGCCGTGCTGCTGCTGCTGTCGCTGCTGCTGGTGCTGATGTGTGTCGTGACCACTTCCATCGGAGCGCTTCGAGTCGATGGCGATGACGATGATGATGCGAATGGCAATGGTGATGGTCGCGGTGGTGGTCATTGTCGTTGTCCTGGTGATGGTGATGGTGGTTGTTGCGATGTTGATGCTGATGGTGATGATAGCGCTGATGCTGGTTATGATGGTGATGCTGATGACGACGATGATGATGATGATGATGATGCTGATGCTGATGCTGATGATGATGATGATGATGATGCTGATGATGATGATGATGATGATGATGATGATGATGATGATGATGATCCCCTCGCGGCGGACCGCGTGCATCGCACAACCCCCGCGCTGGGCAAGTGGAAGCACCCAAGCCCGCGATGAAGCCTGGACCCGCGCGACAACTGGGGGCAACGAGGCAAGTAAGAGTCGCGTGGGGCAGCGCAACCCTTCGGGCAAGCCTGAGCGGCCACTGCGTACCCGCTCAGGAAACACCACGGGCTTAGGTCCCCCCTTCCCCGCGCGCACGACGCAGCACCCTCGTCCCGCGCGCCCTGCGCCGCGGCCTCGCGGCGCGCTCGGCAGCGGCTCCGCGGCCGCCATCGGCCCGCCATGCGGGCAGGCTTCCCGAACACCTCGCTCCTCGTTGGGTGTGGCCCTCGGCTGGAGACGGCGCACCCCCTCCGCCTGGAGCCCTGGCGCTCGGGGCAGGCGGTGCTCGGCCAGCCCCGCCGCGCGCGCCGAGCCAGCGCTGCAGCCGCACGCGTGCTGCCCGACGGCTGCTGGAGCAACAGCGGGGGCCTGCGCTCCAGCAGAGCGCGCCCGTCCCCGGCCTCGGCCACCGCCGCGGGCGCGGCCTCGCCGTCCAGGCCCAGGCGGAGCGGGGGGGGGGGGGGGGGCAGAGGCATGTCGGCGGCGGCTGGCACCGCCGCCGCGGCGGGTCCCCTGGCTGGTTGTCCTCCTGGGCCAGTGCTCCGTCGCGCGCGCCTTCGCCTAGCAGACATGCACCATGGTGTCGCCGTAGACCTCCCTCGACGAGCCGCCTGAACTGCACCTACAGCTCGCGGCAGAGTCGATTCCACTCCAGGCACCAGCGTTTGCCAGAGGCCCGCCTACAGCTCCCCAGCGCCACTGTCCCGGCGGAGTGGCCACGTTGCCCCACGCCGAGCTAGGTTTCGAGTCGTCAATTATCCTCGTCGCTACCGCCGCCCAGCCCGCGCGCGACAGCCTCTTGTCCTTGGAGCTGAAGGCGGATCCGTCGAGGAAGAAGAGGAATACGAAGAAGAAGATGAAGAAGACGAAAAAGAAACACACGACGAAGCAGAAGACGAATCGGCTGATGATGATGGTGGTGATGATGATCATGACGATGCTCGATGCTGATGACGATGACGGTTGTAGTTGTGGTGGTAACGATGTTGGTGATGTTCTTGTTTTCGAACATGGTGATGGTGCTTGTGTTGATGGCGGTGGTGGTGTTGGCCCCTCTCTCATGAAGGCGCGCACGACGGTGATGTTGAGAACGATGATGATAAGTATGAGTATGATGGTACTTTGGATGATGATGGTGATGAGGATGGTGGTGGTACTGATGCTGCGGATGGTGTCGATGATGATTAGTGTGCTGATGAAGAGGGCTATACTGATGATGAGGAGGAGTGGATGATGGTGACTATGGTGATGACGATGGTGGTGATGCTGATGCTGTTGGTGAGGTTGGTGGTACTGATGAAGACAACGATTACGATGACGATGATGCTGATGTTGATGACGATGCTGCTGCGGGTGACGCTAATACTGATTATGGTTGCGGTGGTGATGCTGACGATGCGGTTAATGTTGATGGTTGCGATGGGGTTGGGGATGGGAATGGTGTGTGTGTTGATGGTGCGGGTGATGATGCTGATGAGTATGTTGATGGTGCTGTTGATGAAGATACTGCTGATGATGTTACTGCTGATGACGATGATGGCGCTGCTAATGGTGATGCGGGTAATGATTATGATAATGACTGTGACGATGATGTGGACGATGTTGACGACGGCAATGCTGACGATGATGATGATGTTGCTGATGCTGATGATGGTGATGGTTATCGTGATGATGATGGTGCTGACGGTGGTGATGATGCTGATGATGATTATGATGCTGATGATGATGGTGATGGTGCTGATGGTGATGATTGTGTTGAAGATTATGTTGTTGTTGACGCTGATGATGATGTTGATGATGGTGATGACGATGGTGCTGATGTTGAGGGTTATCATGATGATGCTGGTGTTGACGATGATGATGATGCTGATGATGCTGTTGGTGTGGTGATGCTGCTGATGATGATGTTGATGATGCCGATACTGATGCTGATGCTGATGCTGCTGATGACGCTGATGATGAGGTTGATGCTGATCCTGATGCTGGTGATGCGGGTGATGATGAGGAGGAGGATTATGATGGTGCTGATTATGATGATGGTGTTGCTGATGACGCTGACGATGACGATGCTGATGCTGCTGATGATGAGGAGGAGGATGATGCTGCTGATGCAGATGCTGCTGATGATGCTGATTATGCTGAATCTGATAATGCTGCTGATGCTGATGCTGATGCTGAAGCCGATGATGATGATGATGAGGATGATGAGGATGATGAGGGTGATGATGATGATGATTCTGATGATGATGATGATGATGATGATGATGATGATGATGATGGCGATGATGGTGATGGTGAACATGATGATGACGATGGTGATGGTGCTGGTGGTGATGGTGATGGTGATATGAGGATGATGATGATGCTATGATGATGACGATGCTGATGCTGATGATGATGATGGTGATGCTGCGCTCGCCTTTTTCTGCTCTCGCTCCTCTTGCCACCCCCCCCGCCCCCCGAGAGGTGCGGCCGCCCCACTTCCCCGAGCTCCCCGTCGTCGAGGGCGGCGTCGAAGAGGCCGCTGCAGGAACCCCATCGCGGCACGGTGCGCAGGCGTGGGTGGAGGAGGAGGGGGATGGGAGGGGGAGGAGGGAGAGGAGGAGGAGGAGGAGGAGGAGGAGGAGGAGGAGGAGGAGGAGGAGGAGGAGGAGGAGGAGGAGGAGGAGGAGGAGGGGGGATGGGAGGGGGGGGAGGGAGAGGAGGCCAGCCCTTGCCTCCTCCATCGTTCCTCCTCCCTGTCCTCCATCCCATCCCCCTCTGCCTGGCAGGGTGCTAGGGAACGGGATAGGGAATGAGATCGCTCTGGTGGGGACAGCGGGGACAATGGTGGGACAGCTCAGTGGGACAGCGGCGGGGACAGTGGGACAGTGGGGACAGTGGGACGGTTGGGTCCGTGGAGAAAGTGGGGAGAGTGGAATTGTGGTGGGAATAGTGGTGGGGACAGTGGGGACAGTGCGACAGTGGTGGGGGCACTGGTGGGGACAGTGGGGACGGTGGTGGGAACAGTGGGGACAGTGGTAGTGAGGACAGTGGTGCTGGGGACAGGGACCTGGGAGTCGTTTGCTGGCGGTGCGCGGGGGGGGGAGGTGTTCGAACCAGTAGTGACCCTCCCCGGTTTTCTGGGGGGGGGAGGGGTTCGAAAGTGACCCCCCCCGGTTTTCGGGAAGGGAACGGGGGGGGGTTCGGACCGGTATAGTGACCCCCCCCGTTTTCGAGAAGGGAATCGGGGGGGGGTTCGAACCGGTGGTGACCCCCCCTTTGGTTTCGGGGTGGGGGGGGGGGTTGGGGTGACCCCCCCCGGTTTTCCGGAGGGGGGGGGGGGTCGAACCAAACGGTAGTGACCCCCCTCCGTTTTTCGGGGGGGGGGGCAGGGGTTCGAACCGGTAGTGACCCCCCCGGTTTTCCGGAGGGGGGGGGGGGAGGGGGGTTAGGGGAGGGGGGGGGTATGCTGGGAGGGAGGATTTCTGGAGGGGAGGGAGGGAGACCCCCGGGCTCTGGAGGAAGAGGGGGGGGGGGAATTTTCCACATTAAAGCGGCGGTGGATCACGCTCTCTCCATCATTTGGATACTTCGGAGGGCCTCAGTGAACGCCACAACGTAGGGTCGCAGTGGCAGCTGTGTTTGCCGCCTCGAGATGTGTGCGGCGAAGCTGGATGCAGAGGTTCCTCCTGTTGCGTGGAGGCGAAATTCCAGCATGTACTGGGACCAGGGACGGGCAAGCAGTGGCGGAGAATCTCCCCGCTGCTCATCGACATGCGGGAGGTGCCAATGAAGTTTAACGTCGTCAGCGCTACAGAGGTGCGATCGCTGCGATCATTGCATCATTGCTCTAGCTTATGGCAGCGATACGGTATACCTCATGCGTCTTCCAGCGCCTTTCACTGCGACTTTGTGCACTCGCCTCCTCCCACTCCTCCTTGTCCTGCTGCTGCTGCTGCTGCTCATCAGCCTTCACCCCCTCGTCCACCTCCGCCCGGTGCCACGGTCGTGGAAGCGGCTCCAAGAGGGGAAAAGGAGTGTGGAGCATCGTGCCGGTCGGATGACCAGGCCCTGGTGTTGCCGCTGTTCCTTGGACCTGCGGCTGGTGCGGTGCCTCTTCTGGGCGACGGCGGCGACGTCCGCCCGGGGAGTCTTTGTTGCCGCCGCCATCGTCGCCACATCAGGCTGCTGGACGGGGCCTTCTCGGCAAAGGCAGAGTGGGGACGGGACGACGACGACGACGACGGCCACCACGACGACGATGGCGATGACGTCGACGACGACGACGTCGACGACGACGACGACGACGACGACGGCGACGGCGACGACGGCGACGACGACGACGGCGGCAGCGGCGGCGGCGGCGACCACGACGACGGCCGGTGGGCGCGCGGGCGGGCGGCTCGGGCGCGCGCGCGCGCGGGAGGGCGGTTGGGCGGGCGGGCGTCTGGGCGACCCGCCGACAATCCAACCAACCAACCTACGAACCGCAGCCAGTTTTTCACAAGCCATTTTGACTCAAGGTAGGTTTGGCTCCCTCCGCGGAGCCTTGTCTTTTGCGGATGCTGGTCATCGGTCGGGGGTCTCGAGAAGGTGCTATTTCCCTCGAGGCGACGATCAAGAGCTGCGGTCGGACAAAACAATGGAGCGAAGCACTGTGGTTGCTCCGCGAAGGAATTCGGTCAGGTGCGCGACTCGTCCCAAGCCACTACGTTGCGACTGTCAGCGCATGCGGACGAAGCGGGCAATGGCCTCACGCGCTGTCAGTGCTCAGTGAGATGTGGAAGTTCAAGGTGGAGCCCGACGTCATCTATATTACACTACCGGGATTAGCGCGTGCGAGTTCAGACAGAGTGGCTCGGGGCGGTACCCTTCGCCCTAAGGGTGGGCCTCGACGGTCGCCGGCTCTTCCAGGACGGCCATCGACCGCCTTACGAAGAGTCCCGCCAAGGCCCAAGTTGCCCCGAGACCTCCCAGAGGGCCCAGGACCGGAAAGAGACCTCCATAACAGCCCCCCAGGGCCCCATGAGGGCCCCAGACCGAGGCCCAGCGGAGACTCCACGAGCGCTCCAGGACAGCCCCGCAGAGCTCCATACGAAGCCAGCACGGATGTCAAATGTGTCTGGCCGCGCCCGCGGCCCCCGATGGGGCCTCGCCGAGGCTGCCCCGGCGGTGTTTGCGGCGCCCGATGGGGGCCCAGCGTATCGGCACGAACGAAATGGGTACGGAAAGAACGGGTACAATGCCTAACAGCAGTTCCTGCTCATTTTGAACATGACTCGTTGTTCGCGCCGCCGCGGCCTGTCACCATTCGAGACGGAGGCCGCCTGCCCAACAGCGGCCGCTGTCGGTTTGGGGCAACATTTGTTGCTGGGCACTGTGCACATTTTTCCCGTACCCATTTCGGGCGTCCAAAGCGTAGCCGTAAGTCGGGCTTGCCCCCCTACAGGGGGATTTTCGACGAACTTTTTTTTAAAAAATACACACAAAAAATCAAAAAAATAATCCAAAAATAGTACGGGGACTATTTTTTGTTTTTTTTTCCTTTGTAGGGGCATTTGGGGGGTATTTTCTATTTTTCGTAGAAAATCCACCACGAGCGTTCCAGGGCTGCCCCGCCGAGCCTCCGCACAGCGCCAGGCAAGGATGTCGACTGTGTGTCCGTCCGCGCCCGCGGCCCTCGGCGGGGCCTCGCCGAGACGTGCAGACAAAACCAAGAAGGATGTCAAGGCCAAGGACGACAACGTCGACGACGACGCGACGACGACGACGATGCTTCGCATGCTCAACCTGGCGTTCTCTCACGCGCTCGCTGGATAACTCGGCGCTCCGCCGTTCTTGTCCGGTTGGGTTCACCAGACCCGGCAACCCCAAAACAGACCCCAGACCCCACAGCAGGCCTTCTAGATAACTCCAAACTGCCCCAGACCCACTCAATAACCTTCGCATCGTGGACCCCCTCAAGCCATAGATCATGAAACCCTTAGACCACCACCCCTGCGGTAGCATCCGTCGGGTGCCTCCTGGAGGGCCGTACGGAGCCCCTGTTGTCCTTTGCTTCTTCTGAGGCTGGCGCCCAGAAGCCACAGGAGACTTTCAAGACGCTCCAGGCAGGCTCGCAGGAGGTCCCAACATGCCCCCGACACGGCCCCGGGGACACCCGAGCTGTTCAATTTGACGAGCTGTTCACCGACGGTGTGCGAACTCCAGGCTGAGCACACCGCGGATGTAATCCACGGGGTCGCGCTAGTTTCTACTGCAGTGCAGTCTCTACTACAATGCTGGGATCAGTGCGTGCGGGAAAGGCGAGCAGTGGCAGCTGGCGCTGGCGCTGCTGAGCGAGATGCGGGACGTAGAGCTGGAGCCCGACGTCATCTCTCCCCTACACGGCCGGCAGGAGCGCGTGCCCGAAGGAAAACACGCAACAACAAAAATGTCGCCTCGAGCCCTCCGGCGGCGCCCCGCGCGCCCCCCGAAAAGGCCCCGAGGCGCTCCACGCCAGCCTCGGAGGAGGGCCTCCCCGCGGAGGCTCGAGGGCCCCGGGCAACCCCGAGGCGGTCCACGAGGGCCCGCGAGGCGGTTTACTAAAAGGACGCGAAGATTGGGACAAAATCGGATCGGGATAACTCGAAATCTCTGAGAATCGGCGGGTTTGGAGGATGTATTGGGCGCCGCGGCCGCTCCAGAGCGTTCCGGAACGCTCTGAGAGCGCTCCGGAACGCTCTGGAGCGATTTATCCCGACCCTAGCCCTGTTTTATCCACGAGGGTTCGAAGACGCTCAAGGTAGCCTCCAGACGGCCCACGAGGACCCCCAAGACGCTCCAAGTGGGCTCCCAGAAGACGCCCGAGAGAGCTCGCGCAAGCAAAACTCGTCTCCAAGTTTTGGGAAAAAAACGTGCATGTTCGCAACTCCCGTGCTCTTCGTTTTCAAAGCGTCGACGACGACAATCCGGGCCCCGAAGATCGACCCAAGACGCCTCGGGAGGCCCCTGTGAGGCTCCAAGTCGGCCCCCGACGGCCCCAGGTCGGCTCGCGTGGCGCCCATGACCCATGACTGCCCAAGAAGCAGCCAAGACAGCCCCAAGAGCGGCCATAGATTCAGGAGGGGAAGAACACACAGACACAATGAATCGTCGATCCCCAGGAAAATATGGGAACATATGGGAAGTGGTGGGGAAGATAAAAACCCAGGAAATGTTGGGAAATATGGGGAATCCTTTTATTTGTGTGTATTTATTTGTGTGTGTCCTTGGGCCCCTTCATAGATGGCCCAAGAGGGCCTCCGGGCGATGGCTCGATGGCCCCAGACGGCCCCAAGACGGCTCAGAGAGAGCACCCCGACGGCCCGAGCGGATCCCCAGCGAGCCCTAGGCCAGCCCAAGAGTGCCCGACGACAGGAGAGAAGCTTCCCAAGACGGCCCAGGAGACTCACCGTCAAGGCCCGAGACGGCCAAAACATGGATTTTCCATTGCTGCTTGAATGATTCCCAGGCTCTTGCCACCTAATCCCCAGAACGGCCCAACACGGCTCCAGGACCCTGCGAGGTCGTGCCCCAAGACGGTGCCACGACGGTCCAGGACGGCCCCGCGACGGCCCGGGAGGCGCCCAAGACGGCCCAAGAGGCACCCAAGACGGCCTTGGGAGCGGCCCAAGACTGCCCACGACGGCCCAAGGGGCGCCTCCGCCAGCCTGTGAAGGCCCCAACACGGCCCAGAGACACCCAAGACGCCCGAACAGAACCCCCCGTAGCCCCCAAACGCCCACAAGACGCCGCTGTACCCCTTCCCGCGGACCGGTCTCTCCTCCCGAGCTGCTTTGCTCACGGTGTCCTGGGGCCCTGCGAGGGCCCCCAGGGGCTGAAAATTACCAAACATGGTCAAGGCCTCCAAGATGAGGTCAGGGTAGACGGGGTCGAATGATTGAGCCGCATCGCCGATGCATCGTCGATGCGGCTCGATTCGGAGCCCCAGTTTCTCACGCAGACCTCGGCGAAGCACCGCCGACGTCGCCGCTGCATCGCCGAGACATGCGAGATCACGACGCGAGGGGGCGTTTACCGCCCGCCCGCCATTACGGGATGATATGGGAGGCGAGCGCAAACCACTTGCCACTTCGTGGCAGCTCACCGTGGACGGAGTCCACGGTTCAGCCCTAGTCAGCTTCAGCGCTGGGATCAGCGCGTGCGAGAAGGGCGAGCAGTGGCAGCGGGCGCTGGCGCTGCTGAGCGAGATGCGGGAGGCGAAGCTGGAGCCCAACGTCATCAGCTGCAGCGCTGGGATCAGCGCGTGCGGGAAGGGCGAGCAGTGGCAGCGGGCGCTGGCGCTGCTGAGGGAGATGTGGGAGGCGAAGCTGGAGCCCAACGTCATTAGCTGCAATGCTGGGATCAGCGCGTGCGAGAAGGGCGAGCAGTGGCAGCGGGCGCTGGCGCTGCTGAGCGAGATGTGGGAAGTCAAGCTGAAGCCAAACGTCATCTCTATTACAATGCAGGGCAGGTGCGTCTGAGACGACCAAGGGTCGGACAGACTGTTTCTGGGCCCCGGCGGCCCCTGCGAGAGCCAGCAGGCCCTGGTGCGCCTCGAGGGTGGCCAGATAGCGCTCCGAGACGCCTCCAGCGGCCCCCAAGAAGGCCCCAAGGAGGCCCAAGACCGTCCAAGAGAGACTCCAAGGCGCCCTAGATTTCTTCTACACGGCTTCAGAAGCCTCCTGAACGCCCCGACGGGGCACCGCCCAGGGCTCCCAGAGGGCCTGAACAAAAACGAGTCGTCACGATCCCGATGGAAAGCGGTGATTTTTGTAATTCTATCCGACGTTTCCGCGACGGCCATACGGGCTCCCAAGAGTGCCTCAAGACCGCTCAGGACAGCGGCGTGAGGGCTCCAGGACAGCCTACAGCATACGGACGGCTCTTGAGGCGCCCATGACAGCCCAAGAGGCATCCATGACAGCCTCAAGAGCTGCCCAAGAGCGGCCCACGACGGCGCCAAGACGATCTTGAGACGGCCGCAGAGGCGCCCAAGACGGCCCCGGGCGGCCCCAAGACGGCCCCAGCGGCACCCAAGACGGCCCAAAAGAGCCCCAAGAGGCTCCCGGGAGGCCGAAAGACGCCCCAGGGGCGCCGCAGGAGGCGTTCAGGTGACCGAATAAGAAGCTCCGAGAAGCTCCCAAACGATCCGTTGCGCCCGCCTTCAGGCTTCTACAAAACAAACCAAAAATGTTTCCAGAGCCTGCGAGCAGTACCCTGGACACGCTTCGTGGCCGCATCCGGACCGCTGCCCTTCTCCGTGGGTGCGGGCGCCTGCCGGCAGGCTTTACCCAGGCAGCTGGGAAGAGCTCACTACATCCTTCCGTGCGTACCCCGCCCACGGATCCTCAGGCCCCCAGAGACCAGGATTCAGATAAATCAGACCACGCAAAACCAAAGAAACGACATCCTTTCCTGCAAAGTCAAGTTTTTCAGCACTCGTGCATTTGTTGTTTGCTGCACTGCAGGATTCGGGTGTGTGTCCGGGTTAAGGGGGGTCTTGCAGGCTTTGGGGGCCTGTGTCCCGGTTTATTCTGGAAGTGCTGCAGTGCAGTATGTTGTTCGTGCCGCCGTTTGGAAAAATTAGTTTCGAGGGATACTGGGTGTCCGGGTCTAGCGTGTCCGGGTCTACGGGGCCCTCGGATCCTCGCCGCACTCAGAGCGCTGCTCTTCTCCGTGGGCGCGGGCGCGAGAGCACGAAAGTGTGCGCGTGTGGCACGGAGACGCGCCGTGGAGGCGCACCAGGGGGGCCTGGAAGTCGTGGGCGAGGTCCACGGGTTCGCCCTGCAGTCGGGGCCCTGAAGAAGGAACCCTTTTTCGTTTGGGAGGGGCTCCGTGTTCCTTGATTGTTTCGCAGCTTGCCTTAGATTTTCCATAGGTTTTCGATACGAAATCGAAGTTTAACTTCTGGAATATTGGGGCCTCGTTCCTTATTTAGGGTTCCTTTGGTCAACGCCTCGATTGTAGTCATCTTCTCTACAATGCAGGGACCCGTGCGTGCGGGAAGGGTCCCTGTCTTGATCGCTTGAAAATACCCCACAACGGCTCCGGGGACGCCCCAGAGGCGCTCACGCGGCCCAAGATGCGCCCAGGACGGCCCCAGACACCCCCAAAACAGCCCAAGAGCGCTCCAAGAGAGCTCCAGACCGCCGAAAACGGCCCCGACAAGGCCCAGGAGGCTTCCACGACGGCCCCAGAGACGCCCAAGAGGCGTCCCAGGATGGCCCCCACAGGCCCAAATCATTGTTTTTTACAACGAAGAGCGTCAAAGTTTAGCACACACTGTTTGTCGGGAATATGGCGCACAAGATGGGACAAGAGGTCCCCACGACCGCCCCAAGACGGCCCAAGAGGCCCCCCAGAGACACGAAAACTAGCCCGAGAGAGCATCAAGAGACCCAAGAGGCGCCCAACACGGCCCCCAGGCGGCCCCAAGAAGCTCCCAGGAGGCGCCCAGGACGGCCCCCCACACACCCAAGACGGCCCAAGAGCGCTCCAAGAGAGCCCAAGACCGCCGAAAACAAACCCAAGACGGCCCAGGAGGCCTCCACGACGGCCCCAGAGACGCCCAAGAGGCTTTCAAGGATGCCCCCCAGAGGCGACAATCATTGTTTTTCCCCAGGAAAAACGCTCACTTTTAGCATGCGCTGCTTGTCGGGAATATGGCGCAGAAGCTGGTTCCAAGTCCCCACGACCGCCCCAAGACGGCCCAAGAGGCCCCCAAGAGGCGCCCAAAACGGCCCCAGGGCGACACCAAGAGGCTCCCAGGACGGCCCAAGGTATCCCCAAGGCGCTCCAAGAGCGCTCCACGACAAGCGAAGACTGCCTTTTGCGGCGCCGCGACGGCCCAAGACGCCTCTACGACGGCCCAAGAGACGCCGAAGAGACTTCCCAGGAGGCTTGGGGAGCGTCGACGACTTACGATCGAAGATCGACGGGATGAAGGATCGTGGGGAGGAGGAGCAGGACGCACAACATGGTCCCAAAGGCCAATAGAAGCCACCGAGATGTCCCGAGCATGACCCGAAGGAGGCCCCAAGAGGGTCCAGACACACCGAGACAGCTCCTAACGAAGATCGACGGGATGAAGGATCCAGGGGAGGACGAGGAGGGCGCCCAAGATGGCCCCAAAGCCGATCGGAGCCACAGAGATGTCCGGAGCATGACCCGAAGAAGGCCCAAAGAGTGTCCAGACACCCTGAGAAGGCTCCTAACGCGCACAGCTCAAGTAAACCAAGTGGACAGTTAGTTCAACGTCCTATCGGTGATCCTCCCGTGCACCAGGCGCCTGAGCGGCCCCAGTGCGGAGTCCACACCATGGCGGCCGGGAGGCCGCGGGTCAGCCCTAGTCTATACTATATGGCTGGAGGAAGCGCGTGCCGGAAGGAAATCCAGCCAAATGCCGGGAAACGGCTCCGAGACGCTCCGGAGGCCGCCCCGACGGCCCAAAGACGGCTCCGAGCCGCTCAAGATGCCCCGAAGGCGGCCCAGGAGGGCCCCGAGACGCGCAATGATCCGGCCAAGACGCCCAAGATTGGCCCAAAACGGCCCAAGAACTCCCCAAGACGGCCCAATAGGCCTCCCAAGAGGCCTCCCAAGAGAGCCCCGAGAGGCCAAAATCGTTGATGTTCATTGGTTTTCCCGAGGTTTTTGCTTCCTCGCTTTTCCAGCTTCCCGACACTCCGAAACCCTCCCAGAGGCATCCAAGACCGCTCCAAGACGTTCGAAGAGGTCCCCAAGAGGACCCCAAGACGGTCCAAGAGGGCCCCAAGACGGTCCAAGACGGTCCAAGGCGGCGCCAGGACGGCCCCAGAGGCGCCCAAGACAGGCCACCGGGACCCCAAGATGGCCCGAAGAGCGGCCCAAGATGGCTCCAAGACGGCCCGAGGACCGCCCAAGAAGGCCCTAGGGGGCCCCAAGACAGCCCAAGGGGCGCGATAGACGGGCCCAGAGAGGCCCAAGAGGCCCCCAGGAGCCCAAAAGAGGTCCCCAAGAGGTGCCACGGGGCTTAAAAGCTGCTTCGAAGCGAGGGGGGCGGACGAGGGGACCGCCTCAGGAGGTTTTGGACGGTTTTGGGCCTCAAAATCGTCCGCTTTACGACGGTTTTGGAAGGATTTTGGCCTTCTCGCCTTTTCCGCTTTCCGACGCTCGAAGACGGCCCAAGAGGCTTCCAAGAGCGCACCAGAACGGCCCAAGAGGTTTCCAAGAGCGCCCCAAGACAGCCCAAGAGGGCCCCAAGACGACCCAAGAGACGGAGCTTGTTTTTTTATTGCTCGGACCCGTAACGCCCGTTACACCTCCCCCCCCCGTAACGGTAACGAGCGTGCGGGGACGGGGGTGCGGACCCCCCCTCCGTCCAGGCAGGCATGCTGTGACGCTCACGTGCTGTCGACCCATGACTCAAGGGCCTTGTGCCTGTGCAGGGAGCTCCTGCTTCCTGTATGCCCTAGGCTGCCGCCGCCCCGCGCGCCCCCACGGTGCGTGGTTTACACTCCGCACAAAATTATCCCGGCAAAGCAACCTAACAGCGATGTGTAGAAGCATATCTGAAAGCATTCCCCTTAAGATTCAGATGAAAATCCAGTTGTCGAATTCTGCTGTTCTCGCAGTCGTAGTCGCATTCGCGATGACAGTCGCAGCGGCAACGGCAGTCGCAGTCACAGCCTCAGCCTCAGCCTGCCTCCTCCTCCTCCTCCTCTTTCTCCTGCTCCTCCTCCTCCTCCTCCTCCTCCTCCTCCTCTTCCTCCTGCTCGTCCTCGTTCTCGTCCTCCTCGTCTTGCTCGTCCTCCTCCTCCTGGTGCTCCTCCTCCTCCTCCTCCTCCTCCTCCTCCTCCTCCTGGTGGTCCTCGTTCTCCTCCTCCTGGTGCTCTCCCCCCCCCTCCTCCTCCTCGTCCTCCTCCTCCTCCTCCTCGTCCTCCTCCTCCTCTTCCTTCCTCCTCCTCCTCCTCCTCCTCCTCCTCCTGGTAGTCCTCCCCCTCCCTCCTCCTCCTCCTCCTCCTCCTCCTCTTCCTGGTCGTCCTCGTTCTCGTCCTCCTCGTCTTGCTCGTCCTTCTCCTCCTGGTGTCTCTCCTCCTCCTCCTCCTCCTCCTCCTCCTCCTCCTCCTCCTGGTGGTCCTCGTTCTCCTCCTCCTGGTACTCTCCCCCCCCCTCCTCCTCCTCCTCGTCCTCGTCCTCCTCCTCCTCTTCCTCCTCCCTCCTCCTCCTCCTCTCCTCCTCCTGTCCTCCCCCTCCCCTCCTCCTCCTCCTCCTCTTCCTGGTCGTCCTCCTCCTCCTGGTCGTCCTCCTCCTCCTGCTCGTCCTCCTCCTCCTCCTGCTCGTCCTTCTTCTCCTGCTCCTCCTGCTCCTCGTCCTGCTCCTGCTCGTCCTCGTCCTCCTGGTCTTGCTCGTCCTCCTCCTCGTCGTGCTCTTGCCCCTGCTGAAAATGTGGCCCAGGAATGGGAGTTCTGGGAAGTCGAAGAGCACGAAGTTGCCTACAGTTGGGTACGGGCATTCAAAATGTGGCCCGGGAATGGAGTTCTGGGAACTCGAAGAGCACGAAGTGGCCTACAGTTGGCTCCGGGCATTCAAAATGTGGCCCGGGAATGGAGTTCTGGGAAATAGAAAAGCACGAAGTGGCCTACAGTTGGCTCCGGGCATTCAAAATGTGGCCCGGGAATGGAGTTCTGGGAAATAGAAGAGCACGAAGTGGCCTACAGTTGGCTCCGGGCATCCAAAATGTGGCCCGGGAATGGCGTTCTGGGAACTCGAAGAGCACGAAGTGTGTGACTGTTGCATCCGGCCCCCCAGAATGTGGCCCGGGAATGGCGTTCTGGGATGTCGAAGAGCACTTTGTGTGTGACTGTTGCATCCGGCCCCCCAGAATGTGGCCTGGGAATGGAGTTCTGGGAAGGCGAAGAGCACGAAGTGTGTGACTGTTGGTGAAAAACGAGCCCGGCTCATGCCGCCCGGAAACGCCCCAACACCTGCCCGGACCCCCCTGTGGAGTGATCTGTGAGCTCTTTTGATCCAACTAGAAACCTATCAGTCTTCGCTGTTAGGTAAAAAATTATCCCGGCAAAGCAACCTAACAGCGATGTGTAGAAGCATATCTGAAAGCATTCCCCTTAAGATTCAGACGAAAATCCAGTTGTCGAATTCTGCTGTTCTCGCAGTCGTAGTAGCATTCGCGATGACAGTCGCAGCGGCAACGGCAGTCGCAGTCACAGCCTCAGCCTCAGCCTGCCTCCTCCTCCTCCTGCTCTTTCTCCTGCCTCCTCCTCCTCCTCCTCTGCTCGTCTTGCTCGTCCTCCTCCTCCTGGTGCTCTCTCCTCCTCCTCCTCCTCCTCCTCCTCCTCCTCCTCCTCCTCCTCCTCCTCCTCCTCCTGGTGGTCCTCGTTCTCCTCCTCCTGGTGCTCTCCCCCCCCTCCTCCTCCTCGTCCTCCTCCTCCTCCTCCTCGTCCTCCTCCTCCTCCTCCTCCTCCTCCTCCTCCTCCTCCTCCTCCTGGTAGTCCTCCCCCTCCCCTCCTCCCCCTCCTCCTCCTCTTCCTGGTCGCCCTCGTTCTCGTCCTCCTCGTCTTGCTCGCTCGTCTTCTCCTCCTGGTGTTCTCTCTCTACCTCCTCCTCCTCCTCCTCCTCCTCCTCCTCCTCCTGGGTCCTCGTTTGCCTCCCTCTTCTCGCTCCCCCCCCCTCCTCCTCCTCTCCTCGTCCCTCGTCCTCCCTCCCCTCCTCTCTCCTCTTCCTCCTCCTCCTCCTCCCCTCCTCCTCCTCCTTCCTCCTCCTCCTCCCCTCCTCCTCCTCCTGGTGGTCCTCGTTCTCCTCCTCCTGGTACTCTCCCCCCCCCTCCTCCTCCTCCTCCTCGTCCTCGTCCTCCTCCTCCTCCTCCTCCTCTCCTCCTCCTCCTCCTCCTCCTCCTCCTCCTCCTGGTACTCCTCCCCCTCCCCTCCTCCTCCTCCTCTTCCTGGTCGTCCTCCTCCTCCTGGTCGTCCTCCTCCTCCTGCTCGTCCTCCTCCTCCTCCTGCTCGTCCTTCTTCTCCTGCTCCTCCTGCTCCTCGTCCTGCTCCTGCTCGTCCTCGTCCTCCTGGTCTTGCTCGTCCTCCTCCTCGTCGTGCTCTTGCCCCTGCTGAAAATGTGGCCCAGGAATGGGAGTTCTGGGAAGTCGAAGAGCACGAAGTTGCCTACAGTTGGCTACGGGCATTCAAAATGTGGCCCGGGAATGGAGTTCTGGGAACTCGAAGAGCACGAAGTGGCCTACAGTTGGCTCCGGGCATTCAAAATGTGGCCCGGGAATGGAGTTCTGGGAACTCGAAGAGCACGAAGTGGCCTACAGTTGGCTCCGGGCATTCCAAAATGTGGCCCGGGAATGGAGTTCTGGGAAATCGAAGAGCACGAAGTGGCCTACAGTTGGCTCCGGGCATCCAAAATGTGGCCCGGGAATGGAGTTCTGGGAATCGAAGAGCACGAAGTGGCCTACAGTTGGATCCGGCCCCCCAGAATGTGGCCCGGGAATGGAGTTCTGGGAAATCGAAGAGCACGAAGTGGCCTACAGTTGCATCCGGCCCCCCAGAATGTGGCCTGGGAATGGAGTTCTGGGAAGGCGAAGAGCACGAAGTGTGTGACTGTTGGTGAAAAACGAGCCCGGCTCATGCCGCCCGGAAACGCCCCAACACCTGCCCGGACCCCCCTGTGGAGTGATCTGTGAGCTCTTTTGAGACCACTAGAAACCTATCAGTCTTCGCTGTTAGGTAACAGTACACAAGCTTCGTGGTGCACACATGCCATGTGGTATACACAGGCGCCACGGTTCACGCTCCCATGATGCACACAGTCGCAATGGAGTACACAGGCGCTGTGGGCTCAACAGGTCCGAGCGTTTTTTGAACCAGAAAAATTAAGATCCACAAGCAGCTCACATAATAAAGGGCCACGGTTGGGGCCCGAGCGATCTTCTGAGCTTTCGCTCCGCCGGTACCTTACAGGTGTACACAAGTTTTGTGGTGTACGCTGGCATTCTGGTGCAAACACGGGGCGTTGAAACAGCAACTGTGGTGCACGCGGGCGCCGTGGTGTGCACCAACAGTGAGATGTACAAGGGCGCTGTGGTGCACCCGCCTGTCATGATGTGCTCAGTCGCCGTGGTGCACACACACAATCATTTCTGCCGCAGTTGTGGTGTACAAAGGCATCGCGCTGTACACAGCCTGTGTAGTGTGCACAGGCACGGTCGGCTTCGACGACGACGGCAGCGGCGACGACGACGACGACGACGAAGCCTACCGTGCCGACAGTTGTGCTGGTAATAAGTACCAGGGCCCGTGCGAGAGCCCCGCCGCGCGTTACCGTTACCCCCAACTTGGGGCTGGACCCCCCCCCGTAACGGGCGTTCCCCCCCCCCCCAAAAAAAAAAACTCACGTTCAAGACGGCGGCCCACGAGGGCCCGAAGACAGGCCCAAGAGGGGGCCAAGAGGGGGACCACGGACCGAAAATCCGAACCTTCCGCCCCGAGAGGGCGCCAGGAGGCCCAACCAGGCCCCCAAGAGGCTCCAAGGGGCCGCCAAGAATCCCCCGAATAGGCCCCAGGAGGCTCCCACGGAGCCCAAACGAGCCCCTACAGAGGCCCCAACAGCTTCCAAAATGGCCCCGAAGAGGCCTCGAGCCCGCCTCCGAGCTTCCTCGCCGCGAGGGTGCCAACACGGCCCCAGACCAGCCCAGGACGGCCCAATGCGCGCACAAGACGGCCCAAGACGATTCCAAGACGGTCCCAGCAGGGTGCGCCCAGGACGGCCCAAGGACGCGCCCGTTCGGGGCCTCAAGACGGGCCAAGATGGCAAGAGAGCCCCAGCTGGCAAAAATCGTTAATTTTCCATTGTTTACTGTTACACCCTTTGCGTTTCCCGCCGTTTCGGCGGTCCGATGCACCAAGAGGCCCCAGAAAGTCCCAGGAGGGTCCGAGGAACCGCCCAGGAAGGCCCCAAGACGGGCCAAGACGGACCCAGCACAACCCAAGGCGCGCTGCGACGGCTCAAGACGGCTCCAAGACAGCCCCAAGAGGGTGCCAACACGGCCCCTGCTGGGCCCAGGACGGCCCAAGGAGGCGCACAGGAGGGGCCCAAGACGACTCCAAGGCGGCCTCCTCACGGTCCCAGACGGCTCCAAGACAGCCCCACGAGGACCCCGATGGGCCCAGGACGGCCTACGGACGCGCCCATGAGGGGCCCACGACGAACCAAGACGGCCCCATCAGGGCAAACGGCGCCCTCAAGACGGGCCTAGACGGCTCCAAGACGGCCCTTTGAGGGAGCCAACGCGGCCCCACACCCTTCGGGCGCACACTTGGGGGGGCTGGGAGCTTGCGACAAGTCTCCCACATTCATTGTCCTGCCCCATTCTGTTCGCCTGGAGGCCTCCTCCAACCCTGTGGGCGAACAAGAGGAATCCCAGCGGGACGCCAACCCTGGGGCCCGTGGGCCCCGCGCCGCTTGGGCAGAAGACGAACGCCGGGTCTGACAGGCCAGCTACCGCCCCCCTTTGCCCGATATGCTGTGCCATTCTGTTCCCCCAGGGGCCTTGGCAAACTCTTCGGGCCAAGCAGACCGGACCCCTGGGACAGCAGCCAATTGATATGACCCTGGGACCTCTCCGCATTCTTCGGACGAGCATCTGGGGGGCCCAGGAGATTCGGACATGTCTTCCCCATTCCTTGCCCTGTCCCGTTCTGTTCGCCCGAAGGCCTCCACAGACCCTCTGGGCGAACAGAATGGGACATGGCGAACAAACCCTCCCGTTGGCGGTGATGCGACTGGATCGCACCATCAAGGCGCGCCCGGAGGTGATGGCCGACCCAACAGCGGTTTCTCTTAAGAGTTCACTGGATTTCAAATTTTCTTGAAGCTCTCTTGGGCCCTCCCTGTAGATCCTTGCGAGCCTCCCCGGCGCTTTCGGTGGCTTTCCCCGATGGCCTCCCGAGCCCTTCCCCGAGCGCTCCTGAGACGCCTCAGATGGGCTTCGACTTCGACGCACATCCCCGAGAGACTTCGAAACTGTCCTCAATAGGAGGGGGGTGAACGAGCAGTGCGCTGGGCCAAGCTGCTGCAGCGCTGCAAGAGCTCGGACACGAAGGCGCGGTCTCGCTGCCGCCGCCCGAGCCGCCGCCGTGTGTGTAGATTTTCGGTACAATCTGCGGCGTTCCTCCGAGAACCATTCAAGACAGATGTCGTGGACGGAGTCCACGGGTCAGCCCTAGTCAGCTACAGCGCTGGGGTCAGCGCGTGCGGGAAAGGCGAACAGTGGCAGCGGGCGCTGGCGCTGCTGAGGGAGATGTGGGAGGCGAAGCTGGAGCCCAACGTCATCAGCTGTAATGCTGGGATCAGCGCGTGCGAGAAGGGCGAGCAGTGGCAGTGGGCGCTGGCGCTATTGAGCGAGATGGGGGAAGTGAAGCTGGCACCCGACGTCATCTGTACTACAATTCCGGGCGAAGCGCGCGCGAGAAGTACAAGCATGGCAGCGCCCAGGCCGACCAGAGAGCTCGCCGGCCGCCCGGAGAGCCTCCGGGCCGCTGCCCTACGGGCCCGGGAGGCCCCCGGACCGCTCGCGGACTGATCCAGGATTCCCAGATCGCCCCAAGACGGCCTCAGGAGGTCCCGGAGGCGGCCCAAGACGGTCTAAGAGTGTATCCGAGACGCTTACGATGGCTTCAAGACGCCTTCAAGACGGCCCGAGACGCCTCTAAGAGGCCTCCAGAGCGCTCGAAGTGTACCTCCAAGAGGGGCCGCAGAAGCCAAAATCGTTGATTTCCTTCGCTTTTTCCAATCTGGCCTTCTCGCTTTTTCGGCTGTCCGACGCTCCACGGCCGCTCAAGAGGCCCCCAAGACCGTTCCAAGACGGCCCAAGAGGCCTTCAAGACGGCCCCAAGACGGCCCAAGAGGGCCCCAGGACGACCCAAGAGTCGCCCCACACGGCCGAAGAGGGCCCCAAGAAGGCCCCAAGAGAGGCCCCAGACAGGGACCCGGAATCGAAAATCTAGGCCTCCACCCCAAGAGGCCCTCAGGAAGCCCCAAGACGCCCCAAAGAAACGCCGGGACGCTCCCAAGACTTCCCCAGGAGGCCCCCGGACGCCCCAAAGAGGCTCCAAGAGGCCCCCCAGAGGCCGCCAAGCGCCCCAAAAGGCTCCTCAGAGGCCCCAAAGGATGACCCAAGAGGCCCCAAGACGCCCCCAAACTGCTACCAAGAAGCCCCCAAACTGTCTCCCAGAGGCTCCCGAGAGGCCAACCACGAGATCCCAACCAACATCCACGAGATCTCTTGCCCATTACCCAGGCCCGCAGCGACATTGCCCGTAGGCCACTACAGCCGGTTTGGGGGCCCTACGTATCCCAGCACCCGCACCCTTGGCTGTATCGATGCAGGGCCCTGGGGGGCCGAAACCTCGGGAAACTCAGATCGTCTTGGGCGGTGTCCAAGGCCGTGGGGTACGTGTGGGGGCCAATGCTGACGCAGTGGAATGGCCAGAACCTTCGGATTTTCGCTAATCGCGGAGAGGCTGGGCGCGATTAGCGAACACCCGATGCTTTTTGAGACCTCCACGCCGGCCTTGATGGGTTACGATAGCCCTCTTGCGGGTCGGGCGCCTCGTGGGGCGGTTTGGGGCAATCTTGGGGGTGTGAGACCGTCTCGGACCTCGCGTTGGGCTTCCGTGGGCGGCATCTGCGGCTGTGCTGGGCCCTGCTGGGGGTCACTTGAGGCTTCGGCGACACGTGCGAGTTCGGGACCAACGCCTGGACCTGCGGGCCGTGGATTTTCCACGGGTTCACACTAGTCAGCTACAACGGTGTGATCAGCGCCTGCGAGAAGGGCGAACAGTGGCAGTGGGCGTTGGCGTTGCTGAGCGAGATGCGGGGAGCAAAGGTGGAGCCCAACGTTATCTCTCCTACATGGCCAGTGGATCTGCGTGCGAGAAGGGTTCACAGGGCCTCGTGTGCACAACATCGCCTCGTGTGCCACCACGGGGCCGAATCGCTCAGGCCAGTCCCAGCGGCGCTCCAGAGGGGCTGAGAGCCCTGAAACGGCCTCACAGAACCCCAAGACGACCCCAAGAGAGCTCCGAGGGGGCCCCAAGAGGCTCCCAAGACGGCCTCAGGCAGCCTCAAGAGAGCTCCAAGACGGTCCAAGGCATCCCAGACGCCCCGTGACGGCCAAAAAAGATCCCAAAACGTCCCAAAACGCTCCCAGAGCAGCACAAAAAAGCTGCAGAATGCACACAATCGCCCTTTTACGGCGCCACCACGCGGCCAGATCGCTCAGGCCGGTTCCGGAGGTGTTCCAGAGGGGTTGCCAGACCGTCCAAGAACGCTCCAAGACGGCCTCCGTGGGTCCCGAGACGGCCCACGAGGGCCCGAAGCCTTCCGGGGGGGGCTCAACGACGATCCAAGAGGCCGCAAAGACGCCCCAAGAGAGCCCCGAGCGCACGGCAAAGAGGCACAAATCGTTAAATTCCGATGGGGGAACGTATATTTTCAGCATGCTCGCCTTGTGTGCTCAGCGGCCCCAGGCACGCCAAGAGGCCTCCCAAATCGCCCCAAGAAGACGCCAGCCGTCCCTAAGAGGGCTCCAAGACGGCCCACAAGAGCCCCAAGACGACGCCAGAGAGCCCTGAAACGGCCTCACAGAGCCCCAAGACGGCCCCAAGAGAGCTCCGAGGGGGCCCCAAGAGGCTCCCGGCCTCAGGCAGCCTCAAGAGAGCTCCAAGACGGTCCAAGGCCTCCCGGACGCCCCGTGACGGCCCAAAAAGGCCCCAAAACGTGCCGAAACGCTCCAGAGCAGCCAACAAAAAGTGTCAGAATGGCCCGAAACAAGACCCCCACAAGGATCACCAAGCAGGCCCAGAGACACCCACTAAAAGAGCGATCGGTGAAGTACAAAACTCTTCTCACCAAGGCTCCCAAGAGCGAGACGCAGCGTAGAGAGCTCTCCCAGGCACAGCTCCCAAGAGCGGGCGGTGACGTTTGGACACCCTTCCGACCTCTCACGCAGGAGCACGCACGGCACGCAAGCACTATCGATGTCCCTGGCTGTCCCCCGGAAGAGGCTCGGGGGGACAGCCCGGGAACGGCCCCAGAGGCGCCCTAAAAAGCTTCAAGAGAAAAGGCCCCCAGGATGCCGCAAGACGGCCCAAGAGGCCCCTAGGAGCCCGCAAGACAGCCAACGAGGCCCCAACAGGCCCCCAGGAGCTCGAAAAGAAACCCCGAGAGGCCCACTAACCGTTCCCAAGGAGACGGCAGCGCCCGCCATCAGGCTTCAAAGAGACAACCGGAAACAAGTCACCAGAGCCCTCCGGGTGACTTTTCAAGGCCTCAGGTGCTTTCAAAATTGACGAGTGGCGAGACGTACACCGCAGACCCACCATAGCCGTCTGTGACGCTCCGAAGGCTGTCTAGGCGGAGGTAGAGCGGAAGGCAGACGAAGGGAAGGAAGCGGTCCACGAGGGCCTCCGAGACGGCCCAAGACCGCTCGAAGACGTTCCAGACGAGCCGCGGCAAACGAAATCATTGATTCTTCTATGATTTCTGAAAGATTTCCACCTGCTCGCCATTTCGAGCGAAGGCAGGCCCAAGACGGCCTTTTCGAGCCAAGACTGGCCCGAGATGACGTGGACGAAATCCACGGGTTCACCCTAGTGCCCCAAGAGAGGCCCCAGACAGGGACCTGGAACCGAAAAATTTAGGCCTCCACCCCAAGAGGCCCCCAGGAAGCCCCAAGACGCCCCAAAGAAACGCCGGGACGCTCCCAAGACATCCCCAGGAGGCCCCAGGACGCCCCAAAGAGGCTCCAAGAGGCCCCCCAGAGGCCGCCAAGCGCCCCAAAAGACCCCCAAGAGGCCCCAAAAGAGGGCCCAAGAGGCCCCAAGACGCCCCCAAACTGCAACCAAGAAGCCCCCAAACTGTCTTCCAGAGGCTCCCGAGAGGCCAGCCATGAGATCCCAACCAACATCCACGAGATCTCTTACCCATTAACCCTGGGAAGCAATCAGTAAACCCCCCTCCCCCCCCCCTCATAAGAGGAAATTATAACGCTTCCGGCACCGGGGCCGGGGCGGAAGCGATATCCCCCGCAGGTCACCAGAGGTCCGCGGAGGGGAGGTCCCCAGAGGTTCCCAGGAGGCATCCAGAAAGGCCTCCACAAGCCTCTGAATGCCCGGTCCCCTTGTAGTCCAGAGCCCAGCGACAAGGCACACCTGCCCAGAGTCGCTTCCTGTGATTCTGTGCGTTTCTGTGAGATTCGTCAGAGATTCCTCTGATACTCCGATTGGCTTCTTTTGAGATTCCTTGCCGTTTCCATTGTGATTATTTTGGGGCTTCTTTGAGCTTCCTTTTGTGTTCCTTTGATGTTATTCTGGGGGTCCCTTGAGGCTCCGGTCATATCCGTTTGATACCCCATTGCTTAAGAGAGCATCGCATCGACATCCGGGGCGGTGGATTATTTTATTTTCAATAAATGTGCTAACATATCGCGGTGGGGTTCGCGGAATCCGTCTGCGATATCCCTCCGTGGACTCTCCCATAGGATCCCCTGAAAGAATCAATTTCCCTAGTGCGGTCGCAATAGGGATTGCTTATGTCCACGCGAGCCCGCGTTTTCCAAATTCCTTAGATTCCTTTGTGGTTCGTTTCAGCTGCCGCTGAGATGCCTTTGCGATTTCTGTTGGGCTCCTTTGAGATTGCTTTGAACTTCCATTGGTTCCTTCGATATCGTGCGTGGGATTTCTTGCGATATTCTTATGGGAGTCCTTTGGGGGTTCTTTCGAGTTCCTCTGACATTCCTTCGACAATCCCTGAAGGGGGCATCCCATCGACCTCTGGCGCCTGTGGATTATTTTATTTTCAATAAATGTGCTAACATATCGCGGGGGGGGTTCGCGGAATCCGTCTGCGATATCCCTCCGTGGACTCTCCCATAGGACCCCGTGAAAAAAAAAACAATTTCCTTTCTGCGGCCGCAATAGGGTTTGCTTATGTCCACGCGAGCCCGCGTTTTCCAGATTCCTTAGATTCCTTCGTGGTTCGTTTGAGCTGCCGCTGAGATCCCTTTGCGATTTCTGTGGGGTTCCTTTTTGAGATTATTTTGGATTTCCAATCGGTGTCCTTTGAGATTCTGCGTGGGCTTCCTTCTGAGATTTCTCTGGGATTCCTTTGGGTGGTCCTTTCAAGTATAGTTGCTTGCGGTGATTTCATTGTTTGTCATTTTTGATTTACCTTTGATTTCCGATGCGCGTCAGTTTCCCAGTGTTCTAGCAAGGCGGGAACCCATTGGCAAGCGTTCGTGCGCGTTGGTTCTTCAGGCTGTCGCCTCGCGTTGCCGCCAGCTTCGGGCCCGGGGGGGGCAAATTAATTAATTATTTTTTAATTTAATTTTTTTCATGTGCTAACGATATCACCGGAGGGCGCCGCCCAAAATAATTATTTATCTTATTTTCTGTGCTAGCGATATCGCCGGGGGGGGGGTACTGTTTGCTTGCCAGGGTTATCCAGGCCCGCAGCGACATTGCCCGCAGGCCACTACAGCCACTTCGGGGGCCCTACGTATACCAGCACCCGCACCCTTGGCTGTATCGGGGGCCTCACCGCTGCTCTCTCGGTTCTGCTGGCTTCGATCTGCCAGAGCTCTCGAGACGGCCATCTCGACGGCCCGAGAACCCCGAGATGGCCCCAGGACCACCCTGCGCGGGCCCGCTAACGTGGCCCCTTCACTCTGACGGTGCCTGAAAACCCTTGAGTTTGCTGATCGCGCCCAGTCCCAGCGCGATTAGCAAAAAAAACATTCCTTTTCACGCTTCCAGGTCAGTGCCCCCGGGGCTCCCCGACTGCTTTCTGAGATCGCCCCTGGACGTGGCCCCTTACACGTCGGCCCCACGCGCGGCCTCCAAACGGGACCCCCAAAGGCGGCCCCCACACAAAGCCTCCGAAGGTCGCCCCTACCGCCCCAGTAAGCGTGGCCCCCGAACGTCAACCCCACGCGTAGCCCCCAGGCGCCCCCAAACGTGGCCCCAACACACACAGCCCCCAACCATTGCCCTCAAACGTGACCGTCACATCTGCCCCCGAACCCCACACCCTCAAACGCGACCGTCACATGTGCCCCCGAGCCCCGCACGCGGCCCCCAAACATGGCCCCCAGCAGGGCCGCGAACGTTGGCCCCAACCATGACACCCTGACGAGACCCCCCAACGTGGCCCTCAAACGAGGCCCCCCAACGTAGCGCCCAACTCTGGCCCCCACGCCTCCACCTCCCACATCGAACTTGTCGCGCACAGGGACTCTGTAAGGTCGTTCGGGCCCCCTTACTCTGATTGCGTCTGAAAACTTATGTGTTTCTGCTAATCGCGCCCAGGCCTCGCGCGATTAGCAAAAACACATTACTTTTAACGCTTCCAGTGCTTCCGACACGTGCGCGTTCGGGACCAATGCCTGGACCTGCGGGCCGTGGATTTTCCACGGGTTCACCCTAGTCAGCTACAACGCTGGGATCAGCGCGTGCGAGAAGGGCGGGCAGTGGCAGCGGGCGTTGGCGCTGTTGAGCGATATACGGGACGCAGAGCTCGAGCCCGATGCCATCTCTCCTACATGGCCGGCAGAAGCGCGTGCCAAACGTAAAAACCATATAAACATCAGTAGACCCCTTCGGCGGGGCCCCGCGCGCTCCCGGGCGGCCCCGAGGCGCTCCACGACGGCTTCGGAGGGTCCCCCCACAGAGACTCGAGGGCCCCGGAGGGCCCCGAGACGGTCCAAGAGGGCCTGCGAGATGGTCCACGAGCGCTCGAAGACGCTCCAGATAGCTTCCAGACGTCCCAAGAGGCCCCCCAAAACGCTCCAAGTGGGCTCCCAGAAGACGCCCGAGAGAGCTCGCACAAGCAAGAATCGTCCCAAAACCCAGCGAACATTTACATGTTCGCAACTTCTGTGCTTTTCGTTTTTAAAACGTCCATGAGGACAACTCACGCTCCCAAGATCGCCCCAGGACGCCTCAGGAGCGCCCCATGGAGCCCCAAGGCGGCCCAAGACGGCCCCAGGACGGCCCAAGACGGCCCAAGGACCGCTCCTGAGGAGCCCACGACGGCCCAAGACTCACCCAAGGCAGCCCCGAGAAGGGCCCAACACGGCCCCAATGCGGCCCCAGAGACGTCCAAGACGGCCGCAGACGGCCCCAAGACGGCCCAAGGGACGCCCAAGACGGCCCAAGAGGGCCCAAGAGGGCCCCCAGCCCTCAGGAGGCCGAAACGAAACCCCGAGAGGCCCCCAAACGGTTCCCAGAGAGAATGACGCGCCCGCCATCAGTGGCCGCACAGGGAGCGTTGCCCTCATCCGTGGGTGCGGGCGCGAACGAACGAGCCCCCAGTAATGCACAGCAGCATGGGCGCTACTTCCCTCTGCATCTGTCTCCCAGCTCCAGGGCGCCGTTCGCCGCCGCCGCCCAGGTGAGGCGAGATACACCAGAGGCCTCCAGGGAACGCAGTCCCCGACACAGTCTGATCCCAGAGGGGCGCGGAGAAAAGACGCCCAAAAGAGCGCGCCTCTCTGCGCGTCCACAGTAGGCCCCCGTGCACAGCCGACCGTGCGACAGTTCGAGCGCCCTGGGGCAGCATCGATCTCTCCCGTGGGCACGAAGCAGAGAGACAGCAGCGGCGGCGGCACACAGAAGCGGCAATCAGCGGCAGGCAGCGGGTAGAAGCACGCACCAATCGGAACTGGCCATCAGCAACAGTCTGCAGGCACAAGCAGCAAGAACACGCAGCAGCGGCCCCAAGCACTACCAAGAGTACACAAAAGCGGCAGCAAGCAGCAGCACGCAGTAGCATGCGCGGAGTGTGAGGTCGGGCCCCACAATCGGATTCCAGTTCGTGCAGATTTCGTGGACGGAGTCCACGGGCCAGTTCTACTGACTTCGCCAGCCATCTTCCGGTGCCCACAACCCACGACAACGACGACCACCACCACCACGACAACGACGTCGACGATGACGGCGACGAGCGGCCCCGCGACGGCCAAACTGCTGGAGCGCTGCTAGAGCGAACACGAAGGCGCGGTCTCGATGCCGCCGTCCTGGTCGCCGCCGTGCCCATAGGTTTTCGGCAAAATCTCCGCCGCTCTTCCGAGAACCATTCCAGAGAGGCGTCGCGGACGGAATCCACGGGTCAGCCCTATCATCTATACTATACTGGGACCCGTGCGTGCGAGAAGGGCCTGGGGATCAATCGGGTCACCTGGGCGGAAAGGGAGGCCCGGAGAGCCCCCGGAGAGCCCCAGACGGCCCCAAGACGGCCACAGACGGCCCCCAGTCGCCCGAAGATCGCCCCACGCCGCCCAAGATGGCCCCAAGCGGGCCCAAGAAGCCTCCAAGACGTCCCAAGAGTCTTTTTCGCGGATTCCCGGGAGAACCCACAGAGCACACATTCGTCAATTTCCTAGTGGAAAACGTATATTTCAAGGACATGCGGCTGTTCGGCCTTCGCGGCGTCGACGATGGTCCACGAGACCCCAAGACCGCCCCAAGACGGCCCAAGACGCTCCCAAGAGACCCTCAAAACGGCCCAAGAAGGCGCCAAGTCGGCCCAAGAGGCAATCAAGACGGCCACTGAGGGCCCCAGGACGGCCCCCCAGCTGGCTCCAAGATGGGCTCAGACGGCCCCCAGTCGCCCGAAGATCGTCCCAGGCCGCCCAAGATGGCCCCACGACGGTCCACGAAGCCTCGAAGACGCTCCCAAAGGGTGCCCATGGAGCCCAAATTTGTTATTTTCCTATGGAGAAGCGTGCATTTCTGGCATGTGGGGCTGTTCGGCCTTCACGGTGTGGACGACGGTCCACGAGGCTCCCAAGACAGCCTCAGGACGGCCTAAGAAGCTCCCAAGAAGTCCCCAAAACGACCCAAGAAGGCGCCAAGACGGCCCAAGAGGCGCCCAAGACGACAGCCCAAGAGAGCCCAAGACGGCCCCCCCCGGATGGCCTCAAGACAGCCTCCGACGGCCCCAGTCGCCCGAAGATCGCCCCAAGCCGACCCACGAAGCCTTCAAGACGATGACAGAGGCGTCCAGGCGGACTCCCACGAGGACCCCCAGAGGCCACACTCGTCAAATTCCGATGGGAAAACGTACATTTTAAGCATGTACGGCTTTCCAGTCTTCACGGCAATGACGACGGCCCACGAGGCCCCCAAGACCGCCCCAAGCCGGCCCCAGAAGTTCCCAAGAGGCTCGCAGAACGATCCCAGAGGGCGCCAAGACGGCCCAAGGGGCGCCCAAGACGGCCCAAGAGGGCGCCAAGACGGCCCCAAGAGAGGGACCACGGACCGAAAATTGTAGCTCTCTGCCCCACGAAGCTCCCAAGAGGCCCCAAGAGGCTCCCAAGAGGCCCCAAGAGTCCCCAAAGAGGCCCAAAAGAGACCCTAAGATGCCCCCAAATGGCCCCTAAGACGTTTCGATACTGCCTCCGGAGGCGAACGCGCTGGATGCCGTGGACGGAGTCCACGGGTCAGCCCTAGTCTCTCCTACAATAGCCTCAGCTACAACGCTGGGATCAGCGCGTGCGAGAAGGGCGAGCAGTGGCAGCGGGCCCTGGCGCTGCTGAGCGAGATGTGGGAAGTAAAGCTGAAGCCCGACGTCATCACTTGTACAGTGCTGCGATCCTTGCGTGCGAGAAGGTCCGCTGTCCCGAAAGGCCGCCCGTGCCCTTCTGGGCACCCTGCGAGTCCCCTGGGCGTTCCGAGACAGCTCGGGGAGTCTCAGGATGCCCCAAGACGGCCCCAAGACGCGCTCAAAAGGACGCTCGGACGCCGCAAGAGGACCCGAAGCGAGCCCCAGGATGTCCCCAGAGGCCTCCAAGGCAGGCCAGGATGCCCCCGAGACGGCCCAGGAGGACCCCGAGGAGGACCCCCGGGAGGACCCCCGGGAGGACCCCCAGGAAAGCCCCAAAAGGCAAACATCGTTTCATAGCCTTTCGCAAACGTGAAATTATCCAATTGCTTTTTTTTCCGTCTGCGAGGCCCCCGAGACGGTCCACGAAGCACCCGAGACAGCCCCAGGAGCGCCCAAGAACGCCACGAGATGGCCCCGAAGATGGCCCGAGAGGCGCCCGAGACCGCCCCAGATCTCCCCACGGCGGCCCCCAAGAGGCCTTGGGTGGTTGTCTCTTGGGGAGCGTCGACCTACTGACGATCGAAGATCGACTGGATGAAGTATCGAGGGGAGGAGGTAGAGCAGGAGGAGGAGGAGGACGCCCATAATAGCCCCAAGAGCTGTTAGAAGCCATCGCCATGTCCTGAGCATGACCCGCAGGAGGCCCCTAAGAGGGTACATACATACCGAGACGGCTCTTAACGAAGATCGACGGGATGAAGGATCCAGCGGAGGACGAGGAGGGCGCCCAAAATGGCCCCAACGCCGAAGGCAGCCACATTCATGTCCCGAGCGTGTCCAGACACCCCGAGAAGGCTCCTAACGCTCAGCCCAAGTAATCCAAATGGAGACTTACTTACTGCAGAGTCATATCGGTGATCCTCCCGTGCACCATGCGCCTGAGCGGCCCCAGTGCGGATTCCACACCATGACGGGCAGATCCCGCGGCTGGAAGGCCGCGGGTCAGCCCTAGTCTGTACTACAATTCCGGGCGAAGCGCGCGCGAGAAGGTCAGGCAGTGGCAGCGCCCCGGGCCGCCCAGAGAGCTCGCGGGCCGCCCGGAGAGCCTCCGGGCCGCTGCCCGACGGGCCCGGGAGGCCCCCGGACCGCTGGCGGACTGATCCAGGATTCCCAGATCGCCCCAAGACGGCCTCAGGAGGTCCCGAAGACAGCCCAAGACGGTCCAAGAGTGGATCCGAGACGCTCAAAATGGCTTCAAGACGCCTTCAGACGGCCCGGGACGCGTCCACGAGTCCCCCAGAGCGCTCGAAGTGTACCTCCAAGAGGGGCCGCAGAAGCCAAAATCGTTGATTCTCTTTGTTTTTTCCTATGTTTCTGGCCTTCTCGCGTTTTCGGCTTTCCGACGCTCCAAGACCGCCCAAGAGGCCCCCCAGACCGTTCCGAGACGGCCCAAGAGACCTTCAAGACGGCCCCAAGACGGCCCAAGAGGGCCCCAAGACGGCCCAGGAGTCGCCCAAGACAGCCCAAGAGGGCCCCAAGAAGGCCCCAAGAGAGGCCCCAGACAGGGACCCGGAACCGAAAGAATTCTTCACGTTTCGCGTATCCCCACCAGCCCATCTCAAAACAGCAACTCTTGCGAAGCATGCCGACAGTCGTGTTTTTCAGGCGTGTTTCCGCCTGCCCCCGCATATCTCCCCTGTTCCTCCTTCCTCCCGCCTCCTTGTACATCCTCCTTGTGGTGGGAGCGGGAGAAGGACGAGGCGGAGGAGGAGGGAGAGAAAGCGGTGGGAGGCAAGAGGGATTTAGCGGAGACGACGACCACAGCGATGATCCTAACAACGACGACGCACCCGACGACGACGACGATATCGACCGCGACGACGACGACGACCACAACCGCGACGACGACGACGACGACGACGTCGACGACGACGACGACGAAGCGACGACGACGACGACGACGACGACGACGACGACGACGACGACGACTGGTGGGAGTCGTTGGGGCCCCTCGTGGTGTGAGTCGTTCGGCCCCATCGTCCTTGTGTGAGTCCTTCGGGCCCCTCTTCCTGGTGTGAGTCGTTCGGGCTCCTCGTGGTGTGAGTCGTTCGGGCCCCTCGTCCTGGTGTGAGCCGTTCGGGCTCCTCGTGGTTTGAGTCGTTCGGGCCTCTCGTCCTGGTGTGAGTCGTTCGGGCCCTTCTTCCTGGTGTGAGTCGTTCGGGCTCTTCGTGGTGTGAGTCGTTCGGGCTCTTCGTCCTGGTGTGAGTCGTTCGGGCTTCTCGTGGTGTGAGTTGTTCGGGCCCCTCGTCCTGGTGTGAGTCGTTCGGGCCCCTCCTCCTGGTGTGACTCGTTCGGGCTCCTCGTGGTGTGAGTCGTTCGGGGCCCTCGTCGTGGTGTGAGTCGTTCGGGCTCCTCGTGGTGTGAGTCGTTCGGGCGCCTCGTCCTGGTGTGAGTCGTTCGGGCCCCTCCTTCTGGTGTGAGTCGTTCGGGCTCTTCGTGGTGTGAGTCGTTCGGGCCCCTCGTCCTGGTGTGAGTCGTTCGGGCTCCTCGTGGTGTGAGGCGTTCGGGCACCTCGTCCTGGTGCGAGTCGTTCGGGCCCCTCGTAGTAGTAGTAGTAGTAGTAGTAGTAGTAGTAGTAGTAGTAGTAGTAGTAGTAGTAGTAGCAGTAGTAGTAGTAGTAGTAGTAGTAGTAGTAGTAGTAGTAGTAGTAGTAGTAGTAGTAGTAGTAGTAGTAGTAGTAGTAGTAGTAGTAGTAGTAGTAGTAGTAGTAGTAGTAGTAGTAGTAGTCGTAGTAGTAGTAGTAGTAAGTAGTAGTAGTAGTAGTAGTAGTAGTAGTAGTAGTAGTAGTAGTAGTAGTAGTAGTAGTAGTAGTAGTAGTAGTAGTAGTAGTAGTAGTAGTAGTAGTAGTAGTAGTAGTAGTAGTAGTAGTAGTAGTAGTAGTAGTAGTAGTAGTAGTAGTAGTAGTAGTAGTAGTAGTAGTAGTAGTAGTAGTAGTAGTTAGTAGTAGTAGTAGTAGTAGTAGTAGTAGTAGTAGTAGTAGTAGTAGTAGTAGTAGTAGTAGTAGTAGTAGTAGTAGTAGTAGTAGTAGTAGTAGTAGTAGTAGTAGTAGTAGTAGTAGTAGTAGTAGTAGTAGTAGTAGTAGTAGTAGTAGTAGTAGTAGTAGTAGTAGTCGTAGTCGTAGTAGGAGGAGAGAGTAGAGAGAGAGAGGAGGAGGAGGAGGAGTCGTATCCAAGGCAATAGGGAGGCCTCTTGGAGGCCGTTTTGGGGCCTCTTGGGCTCTCTTTTGAGCCTCTGGGGAACGTCCGAAGGCTCTCTGGGTCGCCTCTTGGAGCGTCTTGGGGGCCTGATGAGGCCATCTTGGGGGCGATCGGTCGCAGATGGGGCGAGCATTTTTCAGTGTCCCCCCCCTGGGGGCGACGATCCTCGTGAGGGGTGTCGAATTTTAGCCCTCCCAGGGATAGAAAAAGGACCCTCTGACCACCCGCGGAAGGCCCCCTCCAGGTCCAGGGGGAGGGGGCAGGGGGAGGGGTAAACCCCTCCCCGAAGGGGAAGAAGGGGGGTTGAGAACAGAGCGGACTCCCTAAACCACTCACGCCCAAAGGGCTGGTGGGATTAGGCCTCCACCCCAAGAGGCCCCCAGGAAGCCCCAAGACGCCCCAAAGAAACGCCGGGACGCTCCCAAGAGATCATCCCCAGGAGGCCCCAGGACGCCCCAAAGAGGCTTCAAGAGGCCCCCCAGAGGCCGCCAAGCGCCCCAAAAGGCCCCCAAGAGGCCCCAAAAGAGGGCCCAAGACGCCCACAAACTGCTACCAAGAAGCCCCCAAATTGTCTCCCAGAGGCTCTCGATAGGCCAGCCATGAGATCCCAACCAACATCCACGAGATCTCTTACCCATTACCCAGGCCCGCAGCGACATTGCCCGCAGGCCACTACAGCCAGTTCGGGGGCCCTACGTATACCAGCACCCGCACCCTTGGCTGTATCGGGGGCCTCACCGCTGCTCTCTCGGTTCTGCTGGCTTCGATCTGCCAGAGCTCTCGAGACGGCCATCTCGACGGCCCGAGAACCCGAGATGGCCCCAGGACCACCCTGCGCGGGCCCGCTAACGTGGCCCCTTCACTCTGACGGTGCCTGAAAACCCTTGAGTTTGCTGATCGCGCCCAGTCCCAGCGCGATTAGCAAAAACCCATTCCTTTTCACGCTTCCAGGTCAGTGCCCCCGGGGCTCCCCGACTGCTTTCTGAGATCGCCCCTGGACGTGGCCCCTTACACGTCGGCCCCACGCGCGGCCTCCAAACGGGACCCCCAAAGGCGGCCCCCGCACAAAGCCTCCGAAGGTCGCCCCTACCGCCCCAGTAAGCGTGGCCCCCGAACGTCAACCCCACGCGTAGCCCCCAGGCGCCCCCAAACGTGGCCCCAACACACACAGCCCCCAACCATTGCCCTCAAACGTGACCGTCACATCTGCCCCCGAACCCCCACACCCTCAAACGCGACCGTCACATGTGCCCCCGAACCCCGCACGCGGCCCCCAAACATGGCCCCCGGCAGGGCCGCGAACGTTGGCCCCAACCATGACACCCTGACGAGACCCCCCAACGTGGCCCTCAAACGAGGCCCCCCAACGTAGCGCCCAACTCTGGCCCCCACGCCTCCACCCCCCACATCGAACTTGTCGCGCACAGGGACTCTGTAAGATCGTTCGGGCCCCCTTACTTCGATTGCGTCTGAAAACCTATGTGTTTCTGCTAATCGCGCCCAGGCCTCGCGCGATTAGCAAAAACACATTACTTTTGACGCTTCCAGTGCTTCCGACACGTGCGCGTTCGGGACCAATGCCTGGACCTGCGGGCCGTGGATTTTCCACGGGTTCACCCTAGTCAGCTACAGCGCTGGGGTCAGCGCGTGCGAGAAGGGCGGGCAGTGGCAGCAGGCGTTGGTGCTGCTGCGGGACATGTGGGAGGCACAAGTGCAGCGCAACGCAATCTGCACTACAGGAGGCACGTCGAAGCAGAAATCAGCCGGCCAGCAGGGACCCCGCGGAAAGATCTTCTTCCCCAGGTGCATCGCAGCACCCTCAAACAGTCGACGCAGAATGTGCCCCAAGATTTGCTGTATAAGGCGATTTCTGGTAGCATGTGGGGCTACCGTATACTGCCGGGATCAGCGCGCCCGAGGAAGTCGCCCAGTGCCAGCGGATTCGCCGCCAGTTGGCGGGCTTCCGCCTGTCCCCGGCGGCCCCTGTGCAGTGCCCGCAGCTCTCGAGGTCGCCCCGCAGGGCCTCCAGGACCAGGGCAGGACCTGGACGTTGTTTTCCTGGACTTCGGCCGTGTCTTGTTTTGTCCGTTTTTGGCGGGGAGGTGCAGAACAACAGGCAGGGCAAAACGAAAAACAACGCGAACACCAAACGAACAACACCGTTTAGGTCCAGCCTTGCCTCCTCCTCCTCCTCCTCCTCCTCCTCCTCCTCCTTGTCCAGGACTGCCTGATTCCACCGCGGGTGCGCGAAGACTCCTCGCTCCTCGCGCCGCGGCCAGCGCGCGGCTGTCCCTTCTCCCACGGCGGCGGCGGGGGTGCGAGACCGCGGGTTGGGGAAACGGAAGATTCGGGCAAGCCGGATCTCGGGTTTGCCACAGTTTTTTTGACCAGCGCGTCCGGGATTGAGACGGTCCGGTTTTCGTGGGATGTCTGCGGCGGGAGCCCGCGTCAAATTTCAGATTGGGTCTCGACATTTTCATGATGGCCCCGTCAGGCCAACCCGAGTCCCCCGTACCCGAGTTCTACGTCTCCCCGAGTGGGGCGCGATGCGCGAAGTTGGGCGATCTAGGAGTTGCCCATCCCGACGACCCGAACATCTAGTTGGGCAGGGCTCCTACAGTCAGGCGGTCGCAAACATGGATTAAGGGGGCGTGGATTAGCGACGGGTCCCGCTTCTATGGGAAATCGCGGATTTCCGCCGTCGAGCGAGGCGGCGCCAGCCGCATTTTGGGCAGGGCACCTCTCCCGATGCATGGAGTTTGCGACCGCGCGCAAAATCCATGGATCGCTAATCCATATTTGCGCGCCCCCGAGCGATGCGCGAAATTGGGCGATCTAGGGTTTGCCCATCACGAAGACCCGAACAACTAGTCGGGCAGGTCCCTCTGCAGAAGGAGTTATCGAGAATAGTCAAAAAGTTGTTGTGGGACGAGTTCTTGATTCTCTCCCCTAATCGGTGTTTACACTGGAGGGATCCTGGCGGATCTTGAATGGCGAAAGTGTGCTGCCGATTCCGGTAGGCGGCCGGGTTCCCTGGTCCAGGTTCCAAGGTTCCCGGTTGTTGGTTCCGGGCCGCTTTCGGTGGGCGGCGGGGTTCCCGGGTTTCCGGGTTCCCGGGTTTGTGTTCGATCTCAGTATCGATCGGTCCCACCATCGATATCATGACCTTTCCTTCTATCGATCGCACTATAGATCGCACGGTCGATTTCACGATCGATCTCATTACCGATCTCATTCGATGGATTTTACTCTCGGTCACACAATCGACCTTACTATCGTCCACACTATCGGACCCCCTATCGATTTCATGATCGATCTCTCAATCGATCTCAATATCCAGATCAGTCATTTCCAAACCATCGATCGATTGGCGTTTTTCTCTGGTTGACCTGATTTTGTTTTATGTGTGTGTGGAGTTTTTTTTTGTTCCGTTCAAAATGCGCCTGAAGGAGGACATGTCCGACCTAACCCGAACACCAAGGTGTGAGGCCCCCAGAGGCACCACCAGGACTTGGCACAGGGCCGCCGATGAGCGACACCTGTCACTGTGCGTTTTGGCTCATCGTGCATGTTCGTGCTCCCCACTTTCCGGCCCAACAGGGTTTCGTGAAGCCGCCCCCTACCTTAGGGGCGCTGAAGAAGGAACCATTTCCGTTGCGGAGGGGCTCGGTGTTCCTCGATTGCTTCACAGTTTGCCTCGGGTGTTCCCGTGGCTTCCCATGGGGAATCGAAGTTGAACTTCCGAGAAGAAGGGACCTCGGTTAGGGTTCCTCAGGTCAACGCCCCGACCGTACAGGCTTCGAGGCTGGCCCAAGGAGCCCACGGAAGCTTCCAGGGTGGGCCTCAGACGACCTCAGGACAGCTGAAGATGGGCCGGCTGGCCTCGAAGAGATTGCCCCCGACTGGCCCAAAGAAGATGGCCCCAGGCCTTAAGTCGGGCGTGTCCCCTACAGGGGGATTTTCGACGAAAAATACAGAATACCCCCAAAATGCGCCAAAACGGTCCAGACAATACTTAAACAAAATAGTCTCCATTTTTTGGGGGGGCTATCTTTGAACATTCCTCCTGTAGAGGGACAGGCCCGACATGGCCACAGGCTGGCCCGAGATGGTATTTAGCAGTCGTCCGGCTGACCCCAAACCCCCACGAATCAACGGCACCGCAACGGGTACTTACTAACGGGTACTTTGCAATTTTGCCGAAAGTTGCCACTCTAGGGCCTCTTTCTGGCAATGCAGCGTTGCCCGCGTCGGGAAGGGTTGGGTTCGCTGGGTCACTGGCCAAAGTACCCGTTAGTGGAGTCCCCGTTTCAAGGGCTCCCTCGAGGGCGCGAAGTTGTTCGCGCTTCGCGCTTCGCGGTCCTCGTTCCTTCTCCTCCTCCTCCTCGTCCTCCTATTCTCCCTTTGGGAGGGCGGCGCGAGAGCGCGAAGTTATTCGCGCTTCGCGCTTCGCGCAGCGCGAAGCGCGAAGTTGGGAGCCCTAGCCGTTTGAGGGGCGCTGAACGAAGGCCCCGTGACCCACAAGGGGCCCCACGGTGGCCCGAGAGGCCACAGCACAGGGCCTCCAAAGAAGCCACCGGCAGAGCCCAACAGGGCCCTGAGATGGCCGATCCCAGCACGCAGGCAGTAGATCAGAGCCCCGAATCATCAGGGGTAACTCGGGTCAGGGATAACTCGGGTTCGTTTTTCGGGATTCCGAACCCGAGTTACCCCGGACCCGAGTTACCCCGGATATCTCGGGCGTCCAGAGCCCCGAATCATCAGGGGTAACTCGGGTCAGGGCTAACTCGGGTTCCTTTCTCGGGAATCCAAACCCGAGTTACCCCGGACCCGAGTTACCCCGGATAATTCAGGCGCCCAAGTAGAGAAAGCAACCGCCGGCGAGGAGCAAGCAGCAGCAAGGAGAGGCAGGACCGGGCGCGCGTGCCCCAGCCGTGCATGACGCCCTTGCGGAATTGGCCTTGCGCCGAAAGGTGGGGCAGGGAAAGTAAACAGAGCAGAGAAAATCCAGGATCATGGCTGCCCGTTTGAACGCGATGGACACACTCGGGGGGGGGGGAGACGAGGACCCCCCCGTCACCCGCTGCAAAAACTATGCGCGCGCACTCGTTTATCAAGAGTCAAGAGTTGCCAAAAATCCGCCCAAGAGAGCCCCAGGACGGGACCACTTCTCAAGACTGGACAAGCCAGCGATCACAGCAGGGAAGCATCATTGCTGGCAGCAGCATGCGGGAACAGCAGCAGCCAGAGGTGTCACCAAGCATTGCGGGCATCTCTGCGCGCGGCCAATCGAATGCACATTCGTCGCCGTCTTGGCAGCCAAGCTTTTGTTACGGGAATTGGATATGAAAGTGAGCCTCCAGGTCGAGTTCAAGATTTGTGTTTCCGATCCCCTTGTACAGTTCGGAAGGCACCACAATTTCGAATTCGTTGAGTCATTCCCAAAAGACCATGCCTCAAACGATTATGCCCAAACACACCACTCTCAAACTCGGCTAGGCACGATACTCGTCTTACGCATGCCCAGCGACCCCACACGCCCTCCTCACCTGCGTAGGTCACGCTTAACCAAAGGGAACCGAATCCAAGACTTGCCCAGACGCTCAGATCTTCCCCACGATTCTGCAAGTCTCCGCGCAGGGCCCGTGAGAGGGAAGGTCGTCGAATTCTCACTGGCTGTGGTTGATATTCAGGTCTGCTGACATTTCAGCTGCAGATGGTGCACGATGCACCCGAGAGGGCCTCAGAGATGTCCCCCATTCGCCCTAAAGACGGCGCCACGACGGCCCGGGGCCGCCCCAGGATGGCCCCGCAGATCCCACCAGAGGGCCCAAGACTCCAAAGAGGGCCATGCAGGGCTACGGGGGGACCCCAAGATGAGCCCCCGAGACCCCAGACCCCCAAGTAGAGTCCTGCGAGACCCCAAGGGCACCGAGGTGGTTCCAAGACAGACGCGGGAGCCTCCACGAGAGCCTTGAGAGAGACTGTAGATCCAAGCTCAGAGACTTTGACAGCATCAGCTGGCCAGGAGAGGCAGTCCCCGCAAGCAGCAGCAAGCAGCAGTAGCACATCACAGCAGCACGAACCCTCAGCAGCGAGAACAGCCAGAGGCAGCACGAAGCATCGGCTGGAAACACCACCAAGCGACAGGAGCAAGCAGTAGCACGTAGCACAGCAGCACGCAGCGGTCACGACCGGCAGGTCGGTCGAGCAAGACGAACAATGGTTTGCCCACCGCGGAATCATTCTACGGGTTCGCACCAGTCAGCTACAGCGCGGGGATCAGCGCGTGCCAGAAGGGCGAGCAGTGGCAGCGGGCTCTGACGCTACTCTGCGAGATGTGGAAGGCGAACCTGGAGCCCGATGTCAACACTTCTACAACGTGGAACCTGTTGTGTGCTGGAAGTGCAGGTACACCGTCTCCGTCCCCGAATGCCACTCGAAGGCCCAAGCAGCCTTCGCATGGCCTCTGGAACCTGGGCCCTGCAAAGGTTGTCCCAAAGAGCCCAGTAGCCTCTGGAGACGGCTCATGAGGTTCGAAGGGGTCCCCGAACCGTTGCTGACAGTGCCGTGCTGGTGCCGAGGTTACCGCAAGGTAGCTCCACGAGGCCCGAAGATTGCACGCGGGGGCTGGAAAGCCGTCAGGTTTGTCGAAATCCGTAAGGTTTCGAGGGTTGCGTCGCTGTCTCTTATTTCGAGCTCAGGACATTCCAGATGAGCCACAGCGGATTCCGAGAGTGTCCAGAGGCCCCCAACCGCACACAATTACGTTTTGGACTTCCCAAGATGACCCGAGGCGGTCTTGACTGGCATTCAATCCCCAAGAGGCCAAAGTCGTCCCATTCAGTAGGCCAACGCATATGTTGAACAATCTCGAGCTTTTCGTTTCCGACGCGTCCACGACGACCATAGAGACTCCCAAGATCGCCCTAAGATGCCCCCATGAGGGCCCCAAGACGTCCTCAGACGACCCCAGGACGGCTCCTGAGGCGCCCCTGGCGGCCCACGGGGTACCCAAGACAGCCTCAAGAGCAGAGCGGACCTGAACGGCGGCCCAAGATGACCCCCAGACGGTGCTCAGACTGCTCCAGAGACGCCCAAGGCTGCCCCAGGCAACCCCCAGACGGCACCGACAACGCCTCAGACGGCCTCCAGATGAAGCTTCCAAAACGCTCCAAGTGGGCTCCACGGCGAGTCTCAAGAGAGCCCGAACACCGAACAATCGTCCCATTCCCTCGGGGGCATACATTTTGGCAGTTCCCGGGCCTGCCCTCTTCATAGCTTCCAAGGCGGCCATACAGGGTCCCCAGATGGCCCTAGGACGGCTCCTGGGGCGTCCCTGGCGGCCAACGGGGTACCCAAGGCAGCCTTAAGAGCGGACCTGGACGGCCGAAGATGACCCCCAGACGGTGCCCAGACTGCTCCAGAGACGCCCAAGGCGGACCCAGACAACCCCCAGACGGCTCCAACGCCTCACACGGCCTCCAGACGGCCCAAGAGGCTTCCAAAACGCCCAAAGTTGGCTCCACGGCGAGTCTCAAGAGAGCCCGATCACGGAGAAATCGCACCATTTCCTTCGGAAAACGTAGACATTGGCAGTTCCCGGGCTTGCCCTCTTCAGAGCTTCCAAGACGGCCATGCAGAGGCCCAAGATGGCCCTAGGACGGCTCCTGAGGCGCCCCTGGCGGCCCACGGGGCACCCAAGACAGCCTCCAGAGCGGCCCAGGACGGCCTTAGACGGCGCCAGGAGGCTTCCAGGAGACCGAAAAGAAGCGTTGAGACCCAGAACGACCCCCAAAGGCCCCAAAATCACGGCCCAAGAGGCACCGAAGGCAGCAAGCACCTACAGCAGCCAAAGACTGCCCAGACGGCCACAGACGGCCCCCAAACGGCTCCCAGTGCACCATGGGCCTCTGATGCTTGTGCGGCGCTCCCTGCCGGATTTGCCCCCAAAATCCCTCGCCCTTGTTGTCGGTCTGGAGCTTTTTCCGCGGCCTCTTGGGGCCATGCCGTGTTTCGCCCTTCTGGTGGCCCAGAATCGCCTCGGCCGGCCCCGGAAGCGCGCGCGGCCGCCCAGGGCGCGTCGGGCGGGATTCTGGGTCGGCGGCGCGGTGGTCCAGAATCGGTCCCGCCGATTCTGAGCGGGCGGCTATTCTGGGGCTATATTGGAGGCGAGATTGGGGCCCCTCAGATGGCCCCCAGACGGCTCCAGAACGCCCCGAGAAGGTCGGACACAACGCACCGATAAAGCCCGACCCGATCCCAAGGGAGCCCTTGGGCGCCCCAGGTGGGGTGTCCAGAAGTTCCTCTGTCTCCTCGCTCAGCGACATGTGGCAGGCGAACATGGCGCCATTTATCCTGATCGCCTTGCGGCAGCACCCCTTCACCCCGCAAGTGGACGTAGTCCACGGGTCAGCCCTAGTGAGCTACAGCGCTGGGATCAGCGCTTGCGAGAAGGGCGGGCAGTGGCAGCGGGCGCTGGCGCTGCTGAGCGAGATGCGGGAGGCGAAGCTGGAGCTCGACGCCATCAGCTACACTGCTGGGATCAGCGCGTGCGGGAAAGGCGAGCAGTGGCAGCGGGCGCTGGCGCTGCTGAGCGAGATGTGGGAAGTGAAGCTGGAGCCCGACGCCATCAGCTGCAACGCTGGGATCAGCGCCTGCGAGAAGGGCGAGCAGTGGCAGCGGGCGCTGGCGCTGCTGAGCGAGATGCGGGAAGTAAAGCTGTTGCCCGACGTCATCTCTACTACATTGCAGGGCCCAGTGCGTGCCAGAAGGGCGCAGGCCCCAATGCACCGAAACCGCCCCGGGCTGGCCCCGGGCCGCCCCGGGCCGCCCAGGCAGGCTCCAGGACACGCCGAGAGGGCCCCCCGAAGCCCCCAAGACGGCCCCGGAGAGCCCCGGCACGCTTAAAGATGGGCCCAAGACGCCCGAGATTCGCCCCAGACGGCCCAAGAGGCGTCCAAGACGCCCGAAGAGGCCTCCCAAGAGGCCTCCCAAGAGGGCCCCGAGCGACAGAAATCGTCGATTTCTGTTGTGTTTTTCGATGTTTTCGGCCTCCTCGCCTCTTCGGCTTCCCGACGCTCCAAGACGGCCCAAGAAGTCCCCCAGACCGCTCCAAGACGGCCGAAGAGGACCCCAAGAGAGCCCCAAGACGGGCCAGGAGGGCCCCAAGACGGTCCCAAGACGCCCCAGGACGGCCCCAGGACGGCCCAGGAGGCGCCCAAGACGGCCCAAGAGGCACCCAAGACGGCCCCAGGAGCGGCCCAAGACGGCCCAAGACAGCCCAAGAGGCGCCGAGGCGGGCCTCAGACGGCCCCAAGACGGCCCAAGAGGCACCCAAGACGGCCCGAGAGGGCCCTAAGAGCCCCCCCGGGAGGCCCAAAAGAAGGCCGAAGAGGCTCCGAAACGGCCCCCACGAAGCCTTCAGTGGCTTCAGAATTCCCTCCAGGAGCGGGGGAGCGGACGAGAGGCGACAGGCATATCGCAGGCAAAAACGCCCCAAGAGATCCCCAAACGGCCCCCACGAAGCCCTAAGTGGCCTCAGAATTGCTTCCAGGAGGGGGGGAGCGGACGAGAGGCGACCGGCATATCGAAGGCACAAAAGAACAATGTTGGACGCTCCGAGGGCCTTCGATGTTTCTCTGTTGGGGAGAGTCGTCGTAGGATCGACGATTGCCGACCGAGGGCATGGAGAATCGAGCGAAAGAGGAGGAGAAGGTGGAAGAGGAGGAGGAGAAGGAGCAGGAGGAGGAGGAGGAGGGGCCTGGCGCTGCACTGCGAGATGTGGTTGTGGAAAGCCAAGCTGGAGCCCGACGCCATCATGATTGCCTTTCGGCCCTGCAGCCGCACCCCCCCGCGCTTGCCTAGAGACCCCTCGCCACGTCGAGCTGATGTCGTGGACGGAGTCCACAGGTCTGCCCTAGTCAGCTACACTGCTGGGATCAGCGCGTGCGGGAAAGGCGAGCAGTGGCAGTGGGCGCTGGCGCTGCTGAGTGAGATGCGGGAATTAAAGCTGGAGCCCGACGTCATCCCTTCTACAATGCCGCGACCCTTGCGTGCGAGAAGGTCCCTTGTCCCGAAAGGCCGCCCAGGCCCTCTGGGGCACCCTGCGAGTCCCCTGGGCGCTCCGAGATGGTTCTGGGGGGTCCCAAGATGCCCCAAGACGGCCCCAAGACGGCTCAGAGACGCGCTCAAGAGGGAGCCCGGACGCCCCAAGAGAACCCCAAGCGAGCCCCAGAATGGCCACAGAGGCCTCCAAGGCAGACCAGAAGGCTCCCGAGACAGCCCAGGAGGACCCCAGGAGAGCCCCAAGATGCAAACATCGTCCAATTGCCTTTGGAAAACGTGTGATTCTCCTATGTCCGTTCTTTTCGTCTGCGCGATCTCCAAGACGGCTGTACAGGCCCCCAAGAGCGTTTCATAACGGTCCAAGATGGCCGCATGACGGCCGCAAGATTGCCCGAGAGGCGCCCAAGACGGGCCCAGAACCCCCCAAGACGGCCCGCTAGGTACCCAAGACGACCCAAGACGGCCCCGAGAGACCATGAGGACGTAAAGAGGCCCCCAAGAGGCCTTGGATGCTTGCCTCTTGGGGAGCGTCGACGACTGATGATCGAAGACCGACGGGATGAAGGATCGAGGGGAGGAGGAGGAGGAGCAGGAGGAGGAGGAGGACGCCCATAATAGCCCCAAAAGCTGATAGAAGCCGAGGGCGAAATTTGACACGGGGTCTGTCGATCGCCCAGGGGGAGTCCACTGCCACCCCTGCGCGTATCGCTCCCTCCGAAGCCCCCCCCGAACGGGGGAGCTTAGGTGGGGGCTTTTTCCATAGGCGCCCCCACTCGCCCAGTGGGATGTTGGGGGTCCCGGATCGCCCAGGGGAGTTCCGGGGCCCGAGGACGAGACTGAACGTGGGGGTCCCGCGCCCCCCGAGCTTGAGGACAAAATTTGACGCGAGGGTGGCGTGTTAATGTTTGTCCTCGGCTCCCGGGCTCCATCGTTGAGGCCTGAGGCCTGCTTGACAGATTCCACAGAGAAGTGGGAAGCCAACGCGGCGCGCGCCTAACGTCATCGAATGCGCCGGGCGGCGCTCCCTCTTCTCCGCGAGTGGACGTAGTCCACGGGTCCGCCCTAATCTCTGTTACAACGCAGGGGCAGGTGCGTGTGAGACGACCGGGGGCCCGACAGGCTTTCTGGGCCCCGGCGGCCCCTGCGAGACCAAGCAGGCCCTGGTGCGCTTCGAGGATGGCCAAAGAGCGCTCCGAGACTCCCCCGAAGGCCCCCAAGGGCGCCCAAGACCGTCCAAGAGAGACTCCAAAGCGCCCAAGATTCCTTCTACACGGCTTCAGACGCCTCTGGAACGTCCCGACGGGGCACCGAGAAGGGCCCCGAAAGGGCCCGAACAATAACAAATCGTCACAATCCTCAGGGAAAACTTGCATGTTTGTTATTCCCGTGCTTTTCGTCTCCGACGTTTCCACGACGGCCATACAGGCTCCCAAGAGTGCCTCGAGACCCCTCAGGACAGCCGCATATGAGGGCCCCAAGGCAACCCAACACAGCATCCCGACGGCTCCTGAGGCGCTCATGGCAGCCCAAGAGGCATTCAAGGCAGCCTCACGAGCTGCCCAAGACGGCCCAAGACTGCGCCAAGACGATCTTTGGACTGCCGCAGAGGCGCCCAAGACAACCCTGGGCGGCCCCAAGACAGCCCCAGCGGCACCCAAGACGGCCCAGAAGAGCCCCAAGAGGCCCCCAGGAGGCCGAAAGACGCCCCAGGGGCGCCGCAGGAGGCGTCCAGGAGGCCGAAAGAAGCTCTGAGACGCTCCCAAACTACCCCTAGGAGAAGGCAGCGCCCGCCTTCAGGTTTCTACAAGATAAACAAAACAAGATCCAGAGCCTGCGAGCTGTAGCCCGGACGCGCTTCGTGGCCGCCTCCGGACCGCTGCCCTTCTCCGTGGGTGCGGGCGCCCACCGTCACGCTTCACCCAGGCAGCTGGGAAGAAATCATTACAGTTTTCTGGGCGCAACCCGCACACGGATCCTCGCCGCTCTCAGAGCGCGGCCGAGAGCGCGAAGGTACCTGCGTATGGCACAGAGCCGCGCCGTGGAGGCGCACGAGGAGGACCTGAAGGTCGTGGGCGAAGTCCACGGGTTCGCCCTAGTCGGCTACAGCGCTGGGATCAGCGCGTGCGAGAAGGGCGAGCAGTGGCAGCGGGCTTTGGTGCTGCTGTGGGACATGTGGGAGGCGAAAGTGGAGCGCAACGTAATTAGCATTACAGTGGGCACGTCGAAAATCAGAAATCAGCCTGGCAGCGTGTGCACCACGGAGAGCGCTTATCCCCCAGGGGCATGTCAACGCTCTCGACCAATCGACGAAGAATGTGCCCCAAGATCAGTTGTATGGCACGATTTCTGACAGCATGCGGCTACCGTGCATTGCCGGGATCAGCGCGCCCGAGGAAGTCGCCCGCGTGCCAGCGGGCTCGCCGCCAGTTGGCGGGCCCCCGGCTGTGCCCGACAGCACCTGTGCAGTTCCTGCAGGTCTCGAGGTCGCCCAGCAGAGCCTCCAGGACTGCAGTCGGCCCTGATCAGTTAGTAGGTCGAACTTGCCAAAGCAAGGATACCCTTGTGTCCTGTGTCTCGCGACCCATGCCCCCTACATTATTATGGCAATGTGGCCCTCGGAAGGATCTTGTGTCCTCTCACGTGTCCTGTCCAATCAAGTTCGACTCTACCGAGGCCAACCGCGGGGACTCGAAGACTCATCGCTCTTCGCGTCGTGGTCTGGGCCGGAGCGGCTGGCGTTTCCAAGGGGGCGGCGCGGGGGCGAGGGAGGGCGCAATGATCGTCGCGCACCGCGGGGCGCGATGCGCGGATCGCCCATCACGACCCACACACCGAAGTGTCAGGCCCTCAGAGGCACCACCCAGACTATCTAGGATTACCTGGGTCAACCGCGGGGGCTCGAAGACTCATCGCTCTTCGCGTCGTGGAGAGCGGCTGCCCTTCTCCAAGGGGGGCGGCGCGGGGGGCGAGAGAGGGCGCAAAGATCGTCGCGCACCGCGGGGCGCCATGCGCGACGTTGGCTGACCTAGGATTGAGTCGGGGCTGTCCCTCTACAGGAGGAATACCCAAAAATAGTTAAACAATTGTCGGGGAACGTTGTTTTGACTGTTTTTGCTTATTTGGGGGGTATTTTTCGAGTGTTTTTTTTCCGCCCCAAATCCCCGTGGAGGGGGACACGCCCGAATCAAGCCTAGGATCGCCCATCACGACCCGAACTTCGAGGTGTCAGGTCCCCAGAGGCACCACCCGGACTTGGCACAGGGCCTCCGAGAAGCGTCACTGTCCGTTTTGGCTCTTCATGCATGTTCGCGCTCCTCCATTTTCGGGGGTGGTTGTGGTGGGCTGTGGTGGGCTGTGGTGGGCTGTGGTGGTGGTGGTGGCCGCGGTTGCGTTGGTGGTGGTGTTGTGGTGGTTTGTGGTGGTGGTGGTGGTGGTTGTGGTGGTGGTGTATTATGGTTTGTTGTGGTGGTCGTGGCGGTGGTGGTGGTGGTGGTGGTGTGGTTGTGATGGTGGTGGTGGTGTGGCGTTCGGGTTTTCCCGCCGTCGTGTCTTGGCTTTGGGTCGCAGTTCTAATGGACTCTTTTTGGGGTCTCGTAGAGAGGGGTCAGGGGGACGTCTGAGGAGCATGTGCGAGGGTTCCTGGGGGCCTCTCGGGCGTCCCCTGGAACTTCCCAAGGACCCCGGGTGGCTTTTGGGGAACGAGGGCTCGAGATATGGCGATTTGTATGTTCCCTCTGCGGCCTTTGGGCTCTCTCTGGTCATCGTCGCTGCGTCCCCGGCGTTGGTGCTGCGGGCCGCGGCCGCCGCCAGCGCAGGCGCAAGCACCACACCGAAGGGGGTGGACTCGAACCTTCTACTCCTTTCCGGGGGAGGGGGTTTAGACCTCCCCGCCCCCCTTTGGGGAGGGGGGGGGGAGGGGGACGGGGGGGGGGTTATTAGGGGGGAGGGGAGTCCCCCCCTGGTCCTGATCGACGGCGCCGGATGTTCGGCCCCCCCCCCTGTACGAAACGAGCTGCTGGATGCTCCCAAGGCAAACGCCCGTGAAACAGGCATTCCCAATTGACCATGCTTCAAAAGAAGATGCCTAAACCCACCTGTTTAGATTCGGCAAGGCATGCTCAAACGCATTAGTGTATAGGTGCTCGCGTACTCTTTCTACGCATGCCCAGCGATCCCACGCGTCCGTCTGATTTGCGCAGGTTGCGCTTGGCCAACTTAATCAACAGGAACCCAAGGCAAGACTTGCCAAAACGCTCAGAGATATCCCACGAAACCGCAAGTTTCCATCAGAGGGAAGATCGTCGAATTCTTATTTGTTTTGGTTGATGTTCAGGTCTGCCGACATTTCAACCCCAGATGGGGCAAGATGCACCCGAGAGACCCTAAGAGATGTCCCCCATTCGCCGTAAAGACGGCGCCGAGACGACTTCACGACGGCCAAGGAACGCCCCAGGATGGCCCCGCAGATGCCACCGGACGGGCCAAGACTCCCACCGAGAGAGCCATGCTAGGTTCAGGGTGGACCCCACGATGAGCCCCCGAGACCCCAGACCCCCAAGTAGAGTCCTGCGAGACTCCAAAGAGCCCCGAGATGGTTCCCAAACAGACCTGGGAGCCCCCACGAGAGCCTTTAGAGAGACTGCAGATCCAAGCTCAGAGACGTTGGTAGCATCAGCTGGCAAGCAAACAGCGGCAAGCAGCAGCAGCAGCAGCAGCAGCAGCACTCAACAGCAGCACGAACCCTCAGCAGCGAGAACAGCCAGAGGCAGCACGAAGCATCGGCTGGAAACATAATCAAGCGACAGGAGCAAGCAGTAGCACGTAGCAAGCAGCAGCACGCAGCGGTCACAGCTGGCGACTCGGACGAGCAAGACGAACCCGCGGGATGATCCCGCGGGTGCGCACCAGTCAGCTACAGCGCTGGGATCAGCGCGTGCAAGAAGGGCGAGCAGTGGCAGCGGGCTCTGGCGCTGCTGAGCCAGATGCAGGAGGTGAAGCTGGAGCCCAGCGTGATCCTTTCTACAATGCAGCGACCTTCGCGTGCGAGAAGGGTCTCCGTCTTGACTGGCGGTTCCGACCCCAAGACCGCTCAAGGGCGGGCCCAGATGCGCCAAACAAACGGCCTCCTGACGGCTCCGAGAGGCTCGAGGGGCCCTGGGAGCCCCAAGACAGTCCCAGAGGCTCCCAAGGCAGGCCGGGATTCTCCCAAGACGGCCCAGGAGGGCCTCCAGGAGAGCGGCCCCACGAGGCCAAAATCGTTCCAATCCCTTAGGGAAACGCACATGTTCACTGTGCTCCCTTTTGTTCGTCCTCGCAGCGTCCAGGACTGCTATACAGGCCCCCCAGCTCGCCACAAAACGCGCCCAGAGGCCCCCAGGAGGGCCTTAAATCGGCTCCACACGGCCCCGGGACGGCTCCAGAGGCGCCCGAGATGGCCCAAGACGCACCCAAGACAGCCCCTAGAGCAGCCAAAAATGGCCCAAGACGGCCCCAAGACGGCCCCACCACCCCGCCTGCAAGACGGCTGTACAGGCCCCCACCGCCCCGTCTCCAAGTCTTTCCTTTTGCACAGTCTCCAAGACGGCTGTACAGGCCTCCGGCCCCAGGAGGGCCCCAGTACGGCCCGAGACGGCCCCAGGACAGCTCCAGGGTCACCCGAGGCGGCCCAAGAAACACCCACGGCAGCCCCACGAGCGCCCAATAACGGCCCAAGATGGCCCCAAGACGGCCCCAAGATGGCCCGAGACGGCCCCAAGACGGCCCGAGAGGCGCCCCAAGATGGCCCAAGAGGCATCCGAGACGGCCCAAGAGAGCCCTGAGAGACCCCCAGGGGGACGGAAAGAGCCCCCCAAACGGCCCCGAAGAAGCGTTGGATGCGTCTCTCTTGGGAAGCGTCGAACTTCCAGCGTCGTCTTGGGGGCTTCTTGGACCCTCTTGGGAGCCATCTCTGGGCCTTTCGGGAATATCTTGGGGCGGTGCGCTCGAAAAGTCGATTCGTGTCCTCGCACTGGGGCCCGTCTTAGGGAGTTCGTGGGGCCCTCTGGGGCCGTCTGGGAAGACCTTTTGGACCGTCTCGTCTCGGCGCCCTCTTTGCGGGCCTCTTAGGCGGCGCCCACCGGCCCCACACTGCCAGATCAAATTATCATCCAGGCCCGGCGAAGACCAGACAAAATTATCACGGCGACCCGCCCCGCACAAGTTATGCTGAACACAGTCTGCAGTGTGAGAAACAGCTTTTGTCCACACCATGTCGTACCTATATGGGTGCGCTTCCATTGACACTGCCTTCAGGCCTGCTTGCCCGCATCCCTCGCCCACTTCTCCATCCAGCGGCCTCCTCCTCCATCCACGCCGTCCCCTCCAACCTCCCCTCACCCGCGAGGCCCCGGAGCCGCTCCACTCTCACGTCCACGCCATGGCGGGAAGATTCCGCGGCCGGAAGGCTGCGGGTCAGCCCTAGTCGTCTCTCTTACATAGCGGGCAGAAGCGCGTGCCAGGAGGGCAGGCCGCCAAGTGGCTAAATTCGCCCCTTTACGGCCCCACCACGTGGTCGAATCGCCGGCGAGGGCCCAAGAGACGCCCCATAGGGTTGCACGACGGTCCACGAGCGCTCGAAGACGGCTTCAGTTGTTCCCGAGACGGGCCTCGAGGCCCCAAAGACTTCAGAAAGTGGCTCCAAGACGGCCCAGGGGGCCCCAAGGACGCTCCGAGAGGGCCCCGAGAGGACACCAAAGAGGCAAACATCGTCACCTTCCTATGGGAATACGTACATGTTCAGCACATCCGCCGAATGTGTTGTTACACGGTCCAGGACAAGTCAAGAGGCCCCCCCAAACTCCCCAAGACGACCCAAGCGGCCCCCAACAGTGCCCCAAGTCGATCCAAGAGGGCCCAAAGAAGGCCCAAGGGGGCCCTCAAACAGCTTGAGAGGGCCCCAAGACAGCTCCAAGAGGGCTCCAAGAGGGCCCGAAGAGGCTCCCAAGAGGGCCCCAGGAAGCCCTCCAGAGAGCCCCAAGACGGTCCAAGGCCTCCAAGACGCCCCGTGACGGCCCAAACGGGCCCCAAGACGTCCCAAAACGTCACCAGAACGGACCAACAGGGCCCTTGAAGGGCCCCCCAAAGTACCCAACAAGGACCGTTGAGAAGGCGCACAGACATCAAATAAAAGAGCGATCGGTACAGTAAAAGCTGGTCAATCCAAGGCTCCCAAGAGCAAGCGGTGACACAACAAACTCTTCAACCCGAGGCTCCCGAGAGCGAGCCGCAACGTCAAAAACTTTGAAAGCCATCAGCTACAGCGCTGGGATCAGCGCGTGCGAGAAGGGCGGGCAGTGGCAGCCTGCGCTGGCGCTGCTGAGCGAGATGTGGGAAGCAAAGCTGGAGCCCAACGTCATCAGCTACAGCGCTGGGGTCAGCGCGTGCGAAAAGTGCGAGCAGTGGCAGCGGGCGCTTGCACTGCTGAGCGAGATGTGTGCAATAAAGCTGGAGCCCGACGTCATCTGTATAGTACATTTCCGGCCAGAGCGCGTGCGAGTAGTAGGAGCAGTGGCAGCGCCCTGGGCCGCTCAGAGAGCCCGCGGTCCGCCGGGAGAGCTTCTGGGGCGCCCCTCGAAGGCCCCAGGAGGCCCCTGGAGCGCTCGCCGACGGTTCCAGAAACCCCAGATCGCCCCAAGACGGCCTCACAGACGCCCAGGAGGGCCGAAGCCGACCCGACCGGAGCCCCATGACGGACGGTACAAAAAGGTTTCAGAGATGGCCACCGAGGACCGCGTGGACGGCGCCGAGACGCAATACTTGTACGTTTTCCAAGGTTTCGAGGATTTCCCTGTTCCCGCCACTTCGGGCCTACCACGGCCCAGGATGGCCCTGGGGGCTTCGCACGGTCCAACAGGGCCCCAGGAGGGCCCCCAGACGGCCCAAGAAGGCCCGTAGACGACCCAAGAGGGCCCCAAGGCGTCCCAAGAGAGCTTCAAGTGACCCCCAAGTCAGCCCCAACCTTGCCCCAGCTCCTTCCCGAGCGGGCCCAATGCGACTTCCGAAACGGCCCGAAACGGCCCGAGACCCCGAGACGGGCATCAGATGCCGCCCAAAGGGCCCCGAAAACGCCTCCGAGACGGCCCGAGACGGCCCGAGAGTCCCAAGATGGCCCCAAGACCTCCCAGCGCGGCCCCCAACCGGGGCCCGCAAACGTGGCCCCCTTATTTTGTCTGTGCCTGAGAACCCTTTCGTTTTTGCTCAGCGCGATTAGCAAAAACCAATTCTTGTTCACGCTTCCAGGTCAGTGCCCCCGGAGCTCCCCGACTGCTTTCCGGGGTGGCCCCCAGGCGTCGGCCCCACATGTGGCCCCCAGACGGGACCCGAAAAGTCGGCCCCCACAAAGCCTCCGAAGGACGCCGTTGCCGCCCTAGGGACGCCCGAGCAGTTAAACTTCGACGAGCTGGTCACCGACGGTGTGCGAGTCCCAGGCTCAGCAGGCCGCGGATTGAATCCACGGGTTCAGCTACAGCGCTGGGATCAGCGCGTGCGAGAAGGGCGAGCAGTGGCAGAGTGCGCTGGCGTTGTTCAGCGATCTGCGGAAGGCGAAGCTGGAACCCGACGTCATCTTGTCTCCTACATGGCGGGCAGAGGCGCGTGCTGGAAGGAGGCAACTCACATGTCAGTAGAGCCCTCCCGGCGGGGCCCCGCGCGCTCCTGGGCCGGAGGGCCGTCGAGCAGCCGCCTGTGCGCTGGTCGCGGCCGGATGCCACGGGTCAGCCCGAGCCTCTCCTACATGGCGGGCAGAAGCTCGTGCTGGGAGGAAACAGCTGAAATTCAGGAGGGGAAAAAAGCACAGACACAATTCATCGTCGATTCCCCAGAAAATATGGGAAAATATTGGCAGTGGGGGGGAAGACAAAAACACAGAAAATATTGGAAAATATGGCAAATCCTTTTATTTGTGTGTATTTATTGAATCGCTTCGCTCATTCCGCCGGCCCGTGATATGGCATCGCTGGTTTTTGTCTGTGTGTTCGTTGCCCATGTTGCGCTCTTGGGGGCGGGTGTCGTTCGGACGCGTTGCGTGGGGAGTTTTGATGGTGAAGCAGTTCCCTGGGGGTCGTCTCTCGATGGGGCGAAATAGAGTCGTCGTCAAGATGCTTCTTTGGGGGGCCTCTTGGGGTCTGTTGAGAGGCCGTTCGGGGGCGCCTGGGAGACATGTTTGAAGCCTTCTGGGGCTTCTTTTGGGCCTCCTGGGAGTCTCCTGGGGCCTCTTGGCGACATCTTGGGGCCTCTTGGAGGCCTCTTGGGGCCTCTTTGGGACCTCCTGGGCGCCTTCTGGGACGGAGGGCTCCATTTTTGAGTTCTCGGTATCCCTCCTGAGTCCCTCTTGGGCCCGTCTTGGGGCCTCTTGGTCCGTCTTGGGCGGCACTTGGGCCGTCTTGAGGGCTCTCTTGGGTCGTTTCGGCGCCGTCTTGGGAGCTTCGTGGGCCGTCTTGGAGCGGTCTTGGGGGCCTCTTGGGCCGTCTTGGAGCGTCCGGAAGCCGAAAAAGCCAGAACACAAAAAACATCGAAAAAACCAATGAAAATCAACGATTTTGGCCTCTTGGGGCTCTCTTCGGAGGCCTCTTGGAAGGCTCTTGGGGCGTCTTGGAGGCCTCTTGGGCTGTCTTGGGGGCCTTTTGGGCCGTCTTGGGGTCATCTTCGGCGTCTTCGAGCGCTCTTTGGGCGTCTCGGGGGCCTCTTGGGCAGTCTTGGGGGCCTCTTGGGGCACTCTGAGCGCGCTCTGGGGAGCCTGAGAGGCCGCACCCAGAAGGAAAACCATCTCTGAGTAGACTTGGTCGGGCGGCGACCGGGCGTTGGTCGGGGTACTTTTCGCCGGGGGACCCCCAGGGGCCGCCCCGCGCGCGCGAACTAGAAATACTGTTAATACTGTTAACCAGTTACCGGAGATCTTAGCACGCCCTGGCCCGTTGGGCCGGCGAATTTGTGTGTCCCAGCGCTCCTTCAGAAATGTCAGTAGAGCTTTCTGGCGGGACCCCGCGCGCTCCTGGCCTGCCCCGAGGCGCTCCCCGACGGCCTCGGAGGGCCTGGCCACGGAGGCTACAGAGGGCCCTGGACGGCCCCAAGATGACCCGGAGCCGCCCACCAGAGCGCCCCGACGGCCCGAGCGGCCCCCCCGCGAGCCCCAGAGCGACCCAAGGTCCCACGACGGCCCAGGACGGCCCCGCAGCGTCCCACTAGGCGCCCAAGACGGCCCAGACGGCACCCAGGACGGAGCCAGGAGCAGCCGAAGACGGTCCAAGACGGCTCAAGAGGCGCCTGCTCCGGCCCCCGACGGCCGCAGCACGGCCCCAGAGGCACCCAAGACGCCCGCACGGAACCCCAATTTGGCCTCCAAAGACGCCCTGAGAGGCTGCCAAGCGGCCCCCTTTCCAGGCTCTCAGTGGCTTCAGAATGGTCCAGGAGAGGGGGAGGGCAGAAGAGTCCATTGCTTCTTGAAGGATTCCCAGGCTCTTCCCATCTGAGCCCTAGAACGGCCCAACACGGCTCCAGGACCCTGCGAGGTCGTGCCGACACGACCCACGAGGCCTCCAAGAGGGCCCCAAGACGCTCCGAGAGTGCCCCGGGACGGCCCCACGACAGCCCCGCGACGGCCCCGCAACGGCCCAGGGGGCGCCCAAGACGGCCCAGGGGGCACCCAAGACGGCCCCAGGCCCACGACGGCCCAGGACGACCCGGGAGGCGCCTACGCCTGCCTCCGAAGGCCCCGGCCCGTTCGTGCAGCCAAGCAGTGGCGAGGCGTCCAGGCGTGCCTGGAGGCCTACCACACAATGTTCTGAGAGCCGCTGGTGGTTCAGAACATTTCTTGCTCGGACTTTCTTGTTTTTATTTTTATCACATCGGGTCTACGTTCTAAGAACATTGCTTTTGTTCTTAGAACATTATCGGGGTTCTACGACCATTCCGCAGTGGGGCTATAGGACTGCCAGGTGGGGCTATAGGACTGCCAGGACGGTCGGTCCCTGCTCAAGCTCGTGCAGATGACGTGGACGGCGTCTGAGGGGCAGCCCTGGTCTCTCCTGCAATGGCCGCACCGGCGCCCGCGGAGCCGCCGATCGGTGGCAGCGGGCCGGCCCCCTGAGGCGGCCCCTGCGGGCCCCAGCAGGTCCCTGCGCACTCCCAAGATATCGGGGGCTCCCAAACGGGGTGGTGACCACACCGTGTGGTGAGTCGGTGTGGAATCGGGGTCACCGCACGGTTTTGGGACTTGGGTCGTCCTCCGAGGATGTCTCGGGCGACTGGAGCCTCCAGGGTCTCAAAACCATGTGGTGACGGACCGTGCGGTGAGGTCTTTGCGGATTTCGAGGTCACCGCCGGGTCTGTCACCACACGGTTTTGGGACACCCAAAATATTGCCCAAGAGCGCTCCGAGACGCACGAGGAAGCCCTCAGACGGCCGAAGACGGTCCAAGAGGCTTCCCAAACGCTCCGAGCGGGCTCCACGACGAGCCCCAAGAGAGCCCGAATACCGAAAAATCCTAGCATCTCCTAGGGATAAAGGTGTATTTTGGCAGTTCCCGGGCTTGCCCGCTTCATAGCGTCCAAGATGGCAATACAGGGTCCCAAGATGACCCCAGAACGGCTCCTGAGGCGCCCCTTGCGGCCCACGGGGTACCCAAGACAGCCTCAAGAGCGGCCCAGGATGGCCCAAGACGACCCCCAGACGGTGCCCAGACTGCTCCAGAGACGCCCAAGGCGGCCCCAGACAACCCCCAGACGGCCCCGGACCGCCTCCACACGGCCCAAAGGGCACCCGAGATAGCCCCAGAGGGCCGTAGGAGGCTTCCAGGAGGCCGACAAGAAGCGCTGAGAGGCTCCTGCAAACCCCCACGGCCCCAAGATCACGGCCCAAGAAACACCGAAGACGGCACCGACAGCAGCCCAAGACGGCCTAAGACAGCCTCAGACGGTCCCAAAGCGGTTACCAGCGCACCATGGGGTTCTGATGTTTGCTCGGCGCTCCCTGCCGGATTTGACCCACAATCCCTCGCCCTGTTTGTCGGTTTGGAGCCCTCTCCGCGGCCTCTTCAGGCCATGCCGTGTTTCTCTCGTCTGGTGGCCCAGAATCGCCTCGCCGCGGAGGGTGTCACAGCTTCGAGAGGTTTTTGAAACAGGCCTCAGAGGTCTCTTGGCGGGTCTCGACCCTGCCATTTCATGATAGGGCCGGTTTTCGACACTATTTGAGTTCACTTTGGACCATCTCCGGATCCTATCGGCGTTCATTTCAGGCAATTTTTGGGGCTTCATGGGGTATGTTGGCGGGTCTTCCGCCCTGCTGCCTTATCATGCTAGGGCAGGTTTTCGACGCCATTTGGGCCCACTTTGAGCCACCTCCGCTAGTGGCAGCAAGCACGGGTACACACTAGTCTCTCCTACATGGCGGGCAGAAGCACGTGCCAGAAGGGCAGGCGGTCAAGTGGCTAAAATCGCCCCTTTACGGCCCCACCACGTGGTCGAATCGCCCACGAGGGCCCGAGAGCCGCCACAGAGGGGCTGCACGACGGTCCAAGAGCGCTCCAAGACGGCTTCAGTTGTTCCCGAGACGGGCCTCGAGGCTCCAAAGTCCTCAGAATGTGGTTCCGAGACGGTCCAAGAGGCCCCAAAGACGCTCCGAGAGGGCCCCGAGAGGACGCCAAAGAGGCAAACATCGTCACATTCCGATAGGGGAAGCGTACATCTTCAGCATATCCGCCTTTTGCGTTGTTACACGGTCCAGGGCAGGCCAAGAGGCCCCCCCCCAAACCCCCCAAGACGACCCAAGCGGCCCCCAAGAGGGCCCCAAGACGGTCCAAGAGGGCCCAATGACGGCCCGAGGGGGTCCCCAAACGGCTTGAGAGTGCCCCAAGACGGCTCCAAGAGGTCTCCAATGGGGCCCGACGAGGCTCCCAAGAGGGCCCCAGGAAGCCCTCCAGAGAGCCCCAACACGGTCCAAGGCCTCCACGACGCCCCGTGGCGGCCCAAACGGGCCCCAAGACGCCCCATGGCGTCACCAGAACGGGCCAAAAGGGCCCCTGAAGGTCGCCCAAAAGTCCCCCACAAGGACCACTGAGAAGGCGCACAGACGCCAAATCAAATAGCGATCGGTGCAGTAAAACGCTCGTCAATCCAAGGCTCCCAAGAGCGAACGGTGACACAATAAGCTCTTCAACAAGAGGCTCCCGCGAGCGAGCCGCAACGTCAAAACTCTGAAAGCCACAGCTTTCAATCACGAGCGGTGACGTAACCAGTCCTTCACACCAAGGCTCCCAAGAGCGAAGACCGCCGTGAGCCATCTCGGGCAAGTTCCTGAAGCAGTCTTTCCGTTTCCGTACCGTCGCGGGTCTTCCCGCTTGCCATGGATTTTTTCTTATTAATGGCCCCAAGAGGAACGCAGGGCCCCTCCATGGCTGCAAGACCGCTCCAGACAGACCCAGGACGGCCGAACAGGCCCCCAAGACAGCCCGTGAGGAGCCCAAGAGGGCTCTAAGAGTGGACCATTCGGCCCAAGACGGCCCCACGGAAGCCCGAGTGTCGCCCAACGTTGTCGGCCTTACGGCTGGAAGACGAATGTTTTGCGACAGGGGGTTACGGCCGTAAGTCTTCTTACGTCCGGAACAAGTCTCCCGTCTTCGAAGGCTTCTGGGGCGTGCCTTCTTCAAAGAGGTTTTCCGGCCGTAAGACTTCTTGCGCCCGCCGCGCACAGCGCAGGCGACGACCGCATGCTGCAATTGGACGTGCAAAGCCCTCTTCAGCAAGATGACGTGGACGGAGTCCACGGGTCAGCCCTAGTCAGCTACGGCGCTGGGATCAGCGCGTGCGAGAAGGGCGAGCAGTGGCAGCGGGCGCTGGCGTTGCTGAGCGAGATGCGGGAGGTGAAGCTGGAGCCCGACGTCTTCAGCTACAGCGCTGGCGTCAGCGCGTGCGAGAAAGGCAAGCAGTGGCAGCGGGCACTGGCGCTGCTGAGCGAGATGCGGGAGGTGAAGCTGGAGCCCGACGTCGTCAGCTACAGCGCTGGGATCAGCTCGTGCGAGAAGGGCGCGCAGTGGCAGCGGGCGCTGGCGCTGTTGAACGAGATGCGGGAGGTGAAGCTGGAGCCCGACGTCGTCAGCTACAGCGCTGGCGTCAGCGCGTGCGAGAAGGGCGCGTTGTGGCAGCGGGCGATTGCGCTGCTGAGCGAGATGCGGGAGGTGAAGCTGGAGCCCGACGTCATCAGCTACAGCGCTGGGATCAGCGCGTGCGAGAAGGGCGCGCAGTGGCAACAGGCACTGAGCATGCTCAGAACCATGCGTTTGAGAAAGTTGAGCGTTGACTTCAATGTCTACGGGATAACAGCCAGCATGTTCGAGCAAGGCGGGCAATGGAGCCAAGCGTTGTCCTTATTCAGGGAAGTGCATGACCTAGTAGTCGGAGGCTGATTCAATACATGCCATGTTCGATACATGTGGTTGTTTCAGTCGCATCGCTGGGACCAGCGCGTCCGAGAAGAGCGAGCAATGGCCGATGGTTTTGGCGCTGTTGAGCGAGGTGCGGGAGGCAAAGCTGGAGCTTGAAGCCCAACGGCATCAGCTACAGCGCTGGGGTCAGCGCGTGCGAACATGGCGAGCTGCGGCAGCCGTCGCTGGCGCAGCTCAGCGAGATGCGGGGCGCGAAGCTGGAGCCCAGCGCCATCTGTATTACAATCCTGACGTTGCGCGTGCGAGACACGCCAGCAGAGCGCCAGCAGCCCCCGACCGCCCAGACCGCTCCGCCGTTCGCCGACGGCTCCCGAGAGCTCCCAGGTGGCTCCAACACGGCCTCAGGCAGCCCGAAAATGTTTTCCGGTGCGCTCTGGATGGCACGAGGACATTCCACATGAGCCCGAACGGAGCTCCCTGGTTAACAGCCCAGGACGGCCCGACGACGGGCCAGGTGCTTCCGAAAACGGACCAGCAGGACCTCGACGACCGTCTCCCGAGCCCAATCCGCATTTTTTCCCCAGCCATCCTGTGGTTTTGGGTCCTCGGTTTTGAAAGGACGGTCCCCGCGTTCCTTCCTTCCTTCTTTCCTCCTCCCTTCTCCTCCCTCCTCCCTGCATTTCACCCGCCAAGTGCAGCGCTTCGTAGCCCCATAGGGAGCTCCACCGAAGGGCCCAGCGTCACCGCCCGCGTGCGTTACCCACACCCATTTCGGCACACCCCTCACACGTTTCTTGGCCCATCGGGAGCTCCACCGAAGGCCCCAGTGCCACCGCCTTCATGCGTTACCCACTCCCATTTCGGTACACCCCTCACACGCTTCGTGGCGCCATAGGGAGCTCCACCGAAGGCCCCAGTGCCACCGCCCGCATGCGCTACGCACACCCATTTCGGCACCCCCCTCACACGTTCCGTGGCCCCATAAGGAGCCCCACCGAAGGCCTCAGTGCCACCGCCCGCATGCGTCACCCAGACCCATGCCGGCACACCCCTCACACGAAGTTGGATGCAGATGTGCCTCCTGTAGCGTGGAGGCGAAAGTCCAGCACCAGCTGGGACCAGGGACAGGCAAGCAGTGGCGGCGAATCTCCCCGCTGTTCATCGACATGCGGGAGGTGCCAATGAAGTCTGATGTCGTCAGCGCTACAGAGGTGCGATCGCTGCGATCATTGCGTCATTGCTGTAGCAAATGGCAACGATCAAGTATACCTCATGCATCTTCCAGCGCCTTTCACTGCGACATTGTGGATTCGCCTCCTCCTTTTCTTCCTTGTCCTCCTACTGCGGCTGCTGCTGCTCATCAGCCTTCACCCCCTCGTCCACTACCGCCTGGTGCCATGGTCGTGGAAGCGGCTCCAGAAGGGGAAGGAGTGTGGAGCGTCGCGTCGGTCAGACTACCCTGGAGTTGCCTCTGTTCGTTGGACCTGCAGGTGGTGCGATGCATTTTCTAGCATATACCGCATCAGCCGGCTCCTTGCCGCGATCCGCCCAGAGAGTATGTGTTGCCGCAGCCGTCGCCGTCACGACCGTCTGCTGGACGGGGCCTTCTCCTCAAAAGCAGAGTGGATAAGGGACGACGACGACGACGACGACGACGACGGCCACGACGACGACGGCGATGACGACGACGACGACGTCGACGACGACGACGACGACGTTGACGACGACGACGACGACGACGACGACGGCGGCGGCGACGACGACGCCGTCGGCGGCGGCGGCGGTGGTGGTGGCGGCGGCGGCGATTATGACGACGGCCTGTGGGCGCGCGGCCAGGCGTGTCGGCGGGCGCGTGGGCGCGCGCGTGCGGGAGGGCGGTTGGGCGGGCGGGGAAAAAACACACAGACACAGTTAATCGTCGAATCCCCAGAAAGTGTGGGAACATATTGGGAAATTGGGCGGGAAGATAGAAACCCAGAAAATCTGATAACATATGGGGAATCCTTTATTTGTATGCATTTATTTGTGTGTCCCAGGGCCCCTTTAGGTGGGCAGGCGGGTGTCAGGGCGACCCGGCGTCAATCCAAGCATCAAGCAGTGGCAAAGCGCCCTGGCTCGCCCATAGCCCTACCAAACAGTGTTCTAAGAACCTTTGTTGAGGTGTCCACGAAATTTTCTTAGAGCATTTCTTGTTGACACTGTCTTGTTTTAGCACATCGGGCCTATGTTCTAAGAGCGGTGTCTTGTTCTTAGAACATTTTTGGGAAGAACAGTTCGTGGTAGAACTACAGGAATGCAGGGACGGTCGGTCCCTGCTCAAAACCAGCCAACCGACGAACCGTAGCCGGTTTAGAACATTCCATTTTGACCCAAGGTAGGTTTTGTTCAGTCCGCGGTGCTTCGTCTTTGCGGATGCCTCGTCTTTCCGGATGCAGTGTTCCTTCCGCGGTGCTTGGTCTTGTCGAGAAGATGCTAGTTCCCTCGAAGCGACAATCAAGAGCTGCGGTCGGACAAAACAATGGAGCGAAGCACTGTGGTTGCTCCGCGAAGGAATTCGGTTCGGTGTGCAATTCGTCCCAAGCCACTACGTTGCGACTGTCAGCGCATGCAGAAGAAGCGGGCAATGGCATCACGCGCTGTCAGTGCTGAGTGAGATGTGGAAGTTCAAGGTGGAGCCCGACGTCATCTATACTACACTACCGGATCAGCGCGTGCGAGTTCAGACCGAGTGGCTCGGGGCGGCACCCTGCGCCCAAGGGGTGGGCCTCTACAATCGCCGGCGTTTCCGGAACGGCCCTCGACCGCCTGACGAAGAGTCCCGCCAAGGCCCAAGTTGCCCCGAGACCTCCCAGAGGGCCCCAGGATCGGAAAGAGACCTCCAAGACGGCCGCAGAGCATCCCTATAACGGCCCGATTGGCCAAACATTGTGCGCTTACGTAATGAAACAACAAAGTTGTCCAGGTTCTCTCCACTTCGGGCCCAGAGGCGCTCCAGACGGCCCGGAGCAGCTCCAGAAGGCTCCATAGCGTCGGCTCAAAACTCCAACGGCCCACAGACGCTCCAGACGGGCCCACGGAGCCCCACGGGTCTCCCCAGCCAGCCCTTGGACGGTCCCAAGCGGGCTCCCGCACGGCCTCGGCCCCCCCTACAGCCGACGCTCGGAGCCCCATAACAGCCCCCCAGGGCCCCATGAGGGCCCCAGACCGAGGCCCAGCAGAGACTCCACGAGCGCTCCAGGACAGCCCCGCAGAGCCCCATACGAAGCCAGCACGGATGCGCCCGCGGCCCTCGATGGGGCCTCGCCGAGGCTGCACCGGCGGCGTCCGCGGCGCCCGCTGGAGCCCCGCGCGGGGGCCCCTCGAGGGTTCCATGACACTTGACACCCCCGCAGAGCCTCCGGACAACCACGAACATGGATCCCCACGGCGACGCCGACGACGGCAACGTCGACGACGACGCGACGACGACGACGACGACGACGACGTGTCGCCTGCTCAACCTGACGTTCTCTCACGCGCTCGCTGGAGAATTCGGCGTTCCGCCGTTCTTGTCCGGTTTGGTTCACTCGCGACGATCATTTTCATGTTACTATTCGGAGCGCCCTTAGACGAGCAAAGATTTTCAAAGACAATTTGCGCGTCTTAGTTGTTATTACTGGTTCGCATTTACTTCTTACGTGGTGGGCCCAGAATCCAGGTACCTTAGGGTATTCGTACTAGATGATTGCAGTTTCTTTTCCACGATGGTGCTGGCACCACCGGACCCGGAAATCCCAAAACAAACCCCAGACCCCACACCAGGCTTTGTAGATAACTCCGACCTGCCCCAGACCCACTCAAGAAGCTTCGCATCGTGGACCCCCTCAAGCCTCAAGCCCTGGATCAGGAAACCCTTACACCACCACCCCTGTTGTAGCATCCGTCGGGTGCCCCCTGGAGGGCCGTACGAAGCCGCTGTTGGCCCTTGCTTCTTCCGAGGCTGGCGCCCAAAGGCCGCAAGAGGCTGTCAAGACGCTCCGGGGAAAGCGCAGTCGGCGCCCCTGCGAGCCCCGTTGAGCCCCCAGACGGCTCCAAGACGGCTCCGAGACGCTCAAGAGGCCGCCCCGACGGCCCAAAGACGGTTCTGAGCCGCTCAAGAGGCCGCCTCGACGGCCCCGGAAGCCTCCAAGGCAGGCCAGGAGGCTCCCAAGACGGCCCTGAAGGACCTCCCAGGAGAGCCCCAAGAGATCAAAATCATCCCTTTCCTTCTAAAAACGAGTATTTTGTTCATTCTCGTGCTTTTCGTTTCGGGCGCGTCCACGACGGCCATAGAGGCCCTTGAGATCGCCCTAAGATGCACCCATGAGGGCGTCAAGGCGGCCCGAGACGACCCCAGGACGGCCCAAGAGGCGCCCAAGACGGCCCAAGAGGTGCCCAAGATGGGCCAGACGGCCCCAAGACAACCTCCCGAGAGGCAATCAAGACGGCCCAAGAGGGTCCCCAGAGCCCCCAGAACGCTTCAAAACGGTCCGACCACGGCTTTTAAGGCGCCAGTGGCGGCCTTAGAGACGGCCCAAGGGCCCCAAGCGGCCCCAAGACGCTTCAAAACGGCCCCAGCACGGCTCCCGAGGCGCCCCTGGTGGCCTGCGGGGTACCCAAGATCGGCCCAGGACGGCCGAAGACGACCTCCAGACGGTGCCCAGATTGCTCCAGAGACGCCCAAGACGGTCCAAGACAACCCCAGACGGCCCCTGACGGACTCCAAACGGCCCAAGAGGCACCCGATACAGCCCAAGAGGGCCCCAGGAGGCTGCTTCCAGGTTCCAGGCCCCTAAACGAGCCCCAGAGGCCCCAAGAGAAGGGCCCAAGGAGCACCGAGGACAGCACCAACAGCAGCCAGAGACGGCCTGAGACGGCCCGTAGACGGTTCCAAAACGGCTCCAAGCGCACCATGGGCCGGCCGGTCGATTCTGGGCCGGCGGGCAGGTGGCCGAGAATCGGCTAGGGCCGCCACGGAGGCGCCCGCGCCGTCCCAGGACGCGCTGGGCGGATTCCAGGGCTGGCGGCGCGGCGGCCCCGAATCGGTTCGCTGATTCTGGACCGGAAGGCTGGTGGCCCAGAATCGCCCCGGCCGACCCTGGAAGCGCGCGCGGCCGCCCAGGGCGCGCCAGGCGGGATTCTGGGCCGGCGGCGCGGTGACCTGGAATTGGTCCCGCCGATTCTGGGCTGGCGGGGCCCAGAAACAAGTAGGCCCGCCCGGGCGCGAGAATTGGCCTAGGGCGCGCGGGGCGGGTGGCGAGGCGGCTCAGAATTGGTCCCGCCGATTCCGGGCTGGCGGCCCAGAAACGTCCTGGCCGACCCCGGAAGCGCGCGCGGCGGCCCTGGGGCGCGCCAGGCGGGATCCTGGGCCGGCGGCGTGGCGGCCCAGAGTCGGCCCCGCCGAGATTCTAGGCGGGCTGGTCGGGGGCCCAAAATCGGCTGGGTGGCTCCAGGGGCGCGCGTGGCCCTGGGAGCCAGGGGCAGGACTCTGGGACGGCGGGCCGGGGGGCGCCCAGAATCGGCACCGCCGACTCTGGGCCGGCCGGCCAGTGGCCCTGAATCGGGCCAGCCTAGCCTTGCAGCCCGTGGTCGCCGCCGCCGCCGTCGCCGTTGTCGCCGCCGTCGTCGTCGTCGTCGCCGCCGCCGCCGCCGTCGTCGGTGTCGTTGGGAGTTCGGTGGGGGCTCCCAGACGGGCGAGCAGCGCTACCTGGCGCCCAGCCGCTCAGCGGTATGTGGCAGGCAAACATGACGCCATTTATCCTGCTCGCCTTGCGGCAGCACCCCTTCACCCCGCAAGTGGACGTAGTCCACGGGTCAGCCCTGGTCAGCTACAATGCTGGGATCAGCGCGTGCGGGAAAGGCGAGCAGTGGCAGCGGGCGCTGGCGTTGCTGAGCGAGATGCGGGAAGTAAAGCTGGAGCCCAGTGTCATCTCTTCTACACGGCCGGCAGACGCGTGTGCCAGAAGGGAAAATGACAAAATGCCCGTGGAGCCGTCCGGCGGGGCCCCGCGCGCGCTCGGCGGCCCCGAGGCGCTCCACGACGGCCTCGGAAGGCCCCCCCACGGATGCTCGAGTGCCCCGGACGGCCCCGACATGGTCCAAGAGGGCCTGCGAGACGGTCCACGAGCGCTCGAAGACTCTCAAGATAGCCTCCAGACGGCCCGAGGGGCCCCCCAAAACTCTCCAAGTGGGCTCCCAGAGGACGCCCGAGAGAGCCCGCACAAGCAGAAGTCCCTTCCAAACCTAGAGAACACGCACGACACTACTGGCCCCCAAGATCGGCCCAAAACGTCCCAGGAAGTCTCATGGGGCTCCAGGACGGCCCCCGGCTGCCCCAGGACGGCCCGTGTGCGGAGCCCATTACAGCCCAAGAAGCAGCCGAGACAGCCCCACGAGCGGCCACGGATGGCCCAAGAGGGCCCCCCAAACGGTCCCAAGACGGCCCCACAGGCGCCCAACAATGCCAGACGGCCCCAAGGGGCACCCGCGACGGCCCAAGAGAGCCCCAAGCAGACCCCAGAAAGCCGCCACAGAAGGCCCCCAGGAGGACGGAGAAAAACCCCCTAGAGGCCCCCCCCTCCGTTCCCAAGGAGAACGCAGCGCCCGCCATCAGGTTTCGACAAGGTTGTGGAACTCGATTAAAGGGAGATGAAGCGAGCTGCCAAATAATTTCCTGATTTCTAATCGATGTTTCAAATATGTTGCAAATCTACGTAACACCCCGCAGATGCGGATAAGAGTGAGGGGGCGGGCGCGGGCGACGCGGGCGTCGAGCCGGCGGACCTCGTGGCCCAAGCGAATGCAAAAGAAGCTTGGAACGAATGCAAAAGAAGCCCGCCGCAGGCGCCGAAAATTTTGGGTGGGTCGCGGGTAGGTCGCCGGGGGGGTCTCTGGGTGGGTGGCGGGTGGGTCGCGGTGGGTCGCGGGTGGGTCGCGGGTTGGTCGCGGGTGGGTCGCGGGGTGGGTCGCGGGTGTGTCTCGGGGTGGGTCGCCAGTGGGTCGCGCGTGGGTCGCAGATGCAAAGGAAATCCGCCGCAGGCGCCGACGTTTTGGCTCGTTCAGTGAACGTAGTTTGGGTCGTGGGTGGGTCGCGGGTTCCCCACCTCCACCTGGAAGGAATTCAAAAAGAGCCCGCCGCAGGCGCCGAACATTTTGATTTGCACACTGAACGCGGTTTGGGTCGCGGGTGGGTCGCAGGTTCTCCACCTGGAACGACTTGGAACGAATGCGAAAGAAACCCGCCGCAGGCGCCGAACATTTTGGGTGAATCGCGGGGTGGATCGCGGCTGGGTCGCGGCTGGGTCGCGGTGGGTCGCGGGTGGGTCGCGGGTGGGTCGCGGGTGGGTCGTGGGGGGTCGCGGGTGGGTCGCGGGTGGGTCGCCGGTGGGTCGCGGGTAGGTCGCCGAGGGGGTCTCGGGGTGGGTCGCGGGTTGGTCGCGGCTGGGTCGCGGGTGGGTCGCGGGTTGGTCGCGGTGGGTCGCGGGGTGGGTCGCGGGTGTGTCGCGGGGTGGGTCGCGGGGTGGGTCGCGGGTGGGTCGCGGGGTGGGTCGCGGGTGGGTCGCGGGGTGGGTCGCGGGTGGGACGACGACAACAATAAACACCAACAAATAACAACAACAATAACCCGCATCGCGGAATTCCATTCCAGCCACGCACCCAGGGACAGTGAATGACCGTTCGGTTCAGCCCCCTCACTCTTGACACTGAACGCGGTTTGGGTCGCGGGTGGGTCGCAGGTTCTCCACCTGGAACGACTTGGAACGAATGCCCAAAAAAGCAGCCGCAGGCGCCGATTATTTTGGGTGGGTCGCGGGGTGGATCGCGGCTGGGTCGCGGCTGGGTCGCGGTGGGTCCCGGGTGGGTCGCGGGTGGGGTGGGTCGCGGGGTGGGTTGCGGGTGGGTCGCGGGTGGGTCGCGGGTGTGTCGCGGGTGGGTCGCCGGGGGGGTCTCGGGGTGGGTCGCGGGTGGGTCGCGGCTGGGTCGCGGGTGGGTCGCGGGTGGGTCGCGGGTGGGTCGCGGGGTGGGTCGCGGGTGGGTCGCGGGTGTGTCGCGGGGTGGGTCGCGGGTGGGTCGCCGGGCGGGTCGCGGGTGGGACGACGACAACAACAAACAACAACACAAACAACAACAACCCTAACAACAACAGCAACAGCAACAACAACAACAAAAACGACAACAACACCAACAACAACAACAACAACAACGACAACAACACCAACACCAACACCAACACCAACACCAGCAACAACGACAACAACAGCAACAACAACAACGACAACAACAACAACACCAACAACAACACCAACACCAGTAACAATAACAATAGCAATAACAACAACAACAACAACAACAACAACAATTACTAGCACGTGGGGACACACCGTTCTCACCAGTGCCAGGGTTTTCATAGGAGGCGGGCAATACCCCCACTTTGTGGGGGGGCCGGTTCAAGCTCTACCAAATTTCCAAACGACTCTTCGCCACCACCCACACCCAGCTTCCCGCCCTATGACGTTCGGACACTTCACTTCGTGGCATGCGGACGACCGTGGCTACTATTCAGGGCCCCGCGGCCGACGACGACGGCGTGCGCGCGCGAAGAAAAAACGAATGTGTCCCGCATGGTATTATTTGACAGGGATGATGGCCCTGGCAGGTGCGCAACCGTTGTTGCAGAAGTTCGAAAAAGTTGCTCGGAAAAGCCCATTTGACAGAAATGTTTAAAAAGTGTTGGGTTTCCGACAAATCCGCAAGAGCGCGCGGGATGAAATTTTGACACTTTTTTTTGAATAAGCATTGGTTTTTGTTATGTTTTTATGTTGAAATCGTTACGAACGCCAAGGTTTTGGAAGGATTTCGTCTTGCGCGCGCGAATGTCCACTTTCCTTTTTTTTGCAAAGGGATTCTTGAAGTTTGGTTATGTTAGAACAAGAAATGTCCACTTTAGCTTTTTCTGCAAGGGAAAACGGGGGACAACAAAACAACCGGATCCGGACACCCACGTTTTGCCTGAGACTTCCTCACGAAAATGATGAAAATGTGGCTGCGGCCTAGGCGCGGCGAGGGGGCCGCGCACCAGGGGCCCCAACAATAATTATTCTTTAGAATAAATAATGTTCAACAACAACAACACCACCACCACCAACACCAACAACAACAACAACAATAATCCGCATCGCGGACTTCCATTTCAGCCACGCACCCAGGGACAGTGAACGGCCGTTCGGTTCAGCCCCCTCACTCCGATTCAAAACATGCTTGAAACATGTTGAAGACATGTTTTTTTACACATTTTAAACACATCTCTAATTCAATGATCGGATTGTTAGAGTGTCCATTGTCATGGCATCCACATCAATTAGGCAAATTAGGCAAGCACCGGAACAAATCATCAGATCGCTCGGAGGGCCTCCCCACGGGGGCTCGATTGCCCCAGACGGCCCCCAGACGGCTCAAAGAGCGCGCCCCGACGGCCCGAGCGGACCCCCAGCGAGCCCCAGGGCAGCCCAAGAGTGCCCGACGACAGGCGAGAAGCCTACCAATACGGCCCAGGAGACTCCCCGTCAAGGCCCGAGACGATAAAAACATGGATTTTCCATTGCTGCTTGAATGATTCCCAGGCGTTTGCCATCTAATCCATGGAACGGCCCAACACGGCGAGGTCGTTCCAAGATTGCCCCGAGACGGTCCCACGACGGTCCGGGACGGGCCCGCAACGGCCCAGGAGGCGCCCAAGACGGCCCAAGAGGCACCCAAGACGGCCCCCGGAGCGGCCCAAGACGGCCCCACGACGGCCCAAGAGGCGCCTACGCCGGCCTCCGAAGGCCCCAACACAGCCCAGAGACACCCAAGACGCCCGAACAGACCCCCCCGTAGCCCCCAAACGCCCACAAGACGCCGCTGTACCCCTTCCCGCGGACCGTTCTCTCCTCCCGAGCTGCTTTGCTTACGGTGTCATGGGGCCCTGCGAGGGCCCCCAGGGGCTGAACATTACCAAACATGTTCAAGGCCTCCAAGATGAGGTCAGGGTAGATGGGTTCGGAGGATTTAGCCGCATTGGCCGATGCATCGTCGATGCGTCTCGATTCGGAGCCCCAGTTTCTCACGCAGACCTCGGCGAGGCACCGCCGACGTCCCCGCTGCATCGCCGATACATGTGGGAGGCCTCTCATGTTCCGCCTCGATTCTTTCACGACGCGAGGGGGCGCCCGCCCGCCCGCCCGCCATTACGGGGCGATGTGGGAGGCGGTCGCAAACCATTTGCCACTTCGTGGCAGCCTACCGTGGACGGAGTCCACGGGTCAGCCCTGGTCAGCTACAGCGCTGGGATCAGCGCTTGCGAGAAGGGCGAGCAGTGGCAGCGGGCGCTGGCGCTGCTGAGCGAGATGCGGGAGGCGAAGCTGGAGCCCAACGTCATCAGCTGCAGCGCTGGGATCAGCGCGTGCGGGAAGGGCCAACAGTGGCAGCGGGCGCTGGCGCTGCTGAGGGAGATGCGGGAGGCGAAGCTGGAGCCCAGCGTCATCAGCTGCAATGCTGGGATCAGCGCGTGCGAGAAGGGCGAACAGTGGCAGCGGGCGCTGGCGCTGCTGAGCGAGATGTGGGAAGTAAAGCTGAAGCCAGACGTCATCTCTATTACAATGCAGGGGAAGGTGCGTGCGAGGCGACCGGGGGTCCGACAGGCCCCAGCGGCCCCTGCGAGAGCCAGCAGGCCCTGGTGCGCTTCGAGGATGGCCAAAGCGCTCCAAGACGCCCCCAGAGGCCCCCAAGAAGGCCCCAAGGGGACCCAAGACCGTCCAAGAGAGACTCCAAGGCGCCAAGTATTTGTTTTTTTCACGGCTTCAGACGCCTCTGGAAGGTCTCGCGGGGCACCGAGAAGGGTCCCGAGAGAGCCCGAACAAGAACAAATCGTCACAATCCCAATTGAAAAGTTACATTTTTGTAATTCCCGTGCTTTTCGTCGCCAACGTTTCCATGACGGCCACACAGGCTCCCAAGAGTACCTCAAGACATTCCATGAGGGCCCCAAGGCAGTCCAACACAGCATACGGACGGCTAATTACTGAGGCGCCCATGACAGCCCAAGAGGCATCCAAGACAGCCTCAAGAGCTGCACAAGGCTGCCCAAGACGGCGCCAAGACGATCTTGAGACGGCCGCAGAGGCGCCCAAGACAGCCCCGGGTGGCCCCAAGACGGCCCCAGCGGCACCCAAGACGGCCCCGCAGAGCCACAACAGGCTCACAGGAGGCCGAAAGACGCCCCATGGGGCGCCCCAGGAGGCGTCCGGGAGGCCGAAAAGAAGCTCCGAGAAGCTCCCAAACGATGCCTGGGAGAAGGCAGCGCCCGCCTTCAGGCTTTACAAGACAAGCAGAGAATGCTTCCAGAGCCTGCGAGCCGTACCCCGGACACGCTTCGTGGCCGCATCCGGACCGCTGCCTTTCTCCGTGGGTGCGGGCGCCCTCCGTCACGCTTCACACATGCAACTGGGAAGATGTCGCTACAGTTTTCCAGGCGTAGCCCGCCCACGGATCCTCGCCGTACTCAGAGCGCTGCTCTTCTCCGTGGGTGCGGGCGCGAGAGCACGAAGGTATGCGCGTATGGCACGGAGCCGCGCCGTGGAGGCGCACCAGGGGGACCTGCAGGTCGTGGGCGAAGTCCACGTGTTGGCCCAAGTCTACACTACAACGCAAGGACACGTGCGTGCGGGAAGTGCGGGCGCTGGCGGGGCGTAACTGGCCCCCTGGTCGCCCCACGACGGCCTGAGACGCACTAGATGGCCACAGAGCGCCCAAGACGGCCCAAGAGGGCCTTCGACTAGGTCCCACAGCGCTCCGAGATGCCCAAGCTGCGCCACCAGACGGCCCAAAAGTCCTAGACGCTCCAAGTCGGCTCAGATCAATGACAAGTCGTTCAAATTCCTAGGGGGAACGAGCCCTTTTCCAGGTCCACTGCGTCCACTGCGATGTCCACACGGCCCTACTGGCCCTCCAGATCACCCCACCGCGCCTCTGGAAGCCCCCTGGACGGCCCCAAGACGGCCCCACGAGGGCTCTTGGGGCGCCGACGGCAACCCAGGAGGCTGCCATGACAGCGCCGCGACGGTCCCAAAGCGAGTCAAGACGGCTCCGAGACGGCTCCAAGACGGCCCCAGAGGCGCTAAGACAGCCGAAGAGACCCACAAGACCGCCCAAGGACGGCCCAACAGGCCTCCGAGCGCGTCCCCAGACGGCCCAGGGAGCCCCAAGATGGCCCAAGAGGCGCCCAAGACGGCCCCAGAGGACCCCAAGCCAGGCCCACGAGGGGGCCAAAGAAAGGGGAACAACCCTGACACTCCGAGCCCTGGGCCCCCATACGCCCACACAAGGCCCCAAGACTCGACCCACCCAAGAGGCCTCCAGGAGCCTCCAACAGTACTCCGAAGCATGCCCCCATCCACAATCCTTAATGTTTCAATTGTTTTCGAGGGAGTTTTGCCTTCTCGCCTTCTCGGCTAGCCGACGCTCCAAGACGGCCGAAGAGACCCACAAGACCGCCCCAGGACGGCCCACCAGGCCTCCAAGCGCGTTCGCAGACGGCCCAGGGAGCCCCAAGGTGGCCCAAGAGGCGCCCAAGACGGCCCCAGAGGACCCCAAGCCAGGACCCCCAAGAGGGACCCAAGATGCAAAAATTGTCCCATTCGCTCTGGAAAACGTGCATTTTTGATATGCTTGCTCTTTTCGTCTTCACCGCGTCCAAGACGGCTACACAGGCCTTCCCGATCGCCCCAAGACGGCCCCAGAGCACCCCAGGAGGGCCCCCAAACGCCTATACAGGCCCCCCACCTCGCCCCAGGACGCGCCCAGAGGCCGTCAAAAGGGCCATACGGCCCCGACGGCCCAGGACGCACCCAAGACAGCCCCAAGAGCAGCCAAGAATGGCCAACGGGACGGCTCCGAGAGGCTCCAGGGGGCGCCAAGACGGCCTCAGAGCATCCTTGGGCCCCCAAGACGGCCTCAGAGCATCCTTGGGAGCCCCAAGGCAGGCCAAGAGGCTCCCAAGACGGCCCAGGAGGGCCTCCAGAAGAGCCCCAAGAGGCCCAAGCCGTCCCATTCCCGACGGGAAACGCACATCTTCAATATATCTTACTTTTTCGTCCTCGCAGCGTCCAGAAGGCTATACAGGCCCCCCAGCTCGCCCCAAGACGCGCCCAGACGCCCCCATGAGGGCGCCCAAAGGGCCACACACTGCTCCGGGACGGCTCCAGAGGCGCCCCAGACGGCCCAAAACGCACCCAAGACAGCCCCAAGAGCAGTTCATAATGGCCCAAGACGGCCCCACCGCCCCGTCTCCAAGACGGCTGTAGAGGCCCCCGCCGCCCCGTCTCCAAGCCTTTCCGGTTGGACAGTCTTCAAGACGGTCTCTGGGCCGTCCGGGCCAGCTCCAGAGGCGCCCGAGACGGCTCACGCAACACAAAAGACGGCCCCAGTAGCGCCCACTATTGGCCCAAGATGGCCCCAAGATTGTCCCAAGATGGTCCGAGAGGCGCCCAAGACGGCCCCACATCACCCCAAGACGGCCCACGATCCCAAGATGCACTCAAGACTGCCAAAGAGGGCTCCGAGAGACCCACCCCCGGGAGGACGAAAAGAGGCCCCCAAGCGGCCCCCGAGAGGCCTTGGATGCTTCTCTCTTGGGGAGCGTCGAACTTCCAGCATCGTTTTGGAGGCTTCGTGGACCCTCTGGGAGCCACCTCTCCGCTGTTTGTGGAGACGTCTTGGGGAGGTGCGCTCGAAACATCGATGCGTGTCCTCGCACTGAGGCCCTTCTTAGTGAGTTCCGTCTCGCCGCCCTCTTGCGGGCCTCCTAGGCCGCGCCGGCTGGCCCCATTGTCACCGCACTGCCAGATGAAATTCTCATTCGGCCCCGGCGAAGAGCAGACAAACTTCTCACGGCTACCTTCCCCGCAGAAGCTATGATGAACACAGAATGCGGCGTGAGAAACAGCTTCTGTCCACACCATGTCATGCCTACATGGGTGTGCTTCCACTGACACCGCCTCCACCACCGCGTTCCTGCCTTCAGGCCTGCTTGTCTGCATCCCTCGCCCACCTTCCCCTCCAGCGGCCACCTCCTCCATCCACGCCGTCCCCTCCAACCCCCCCTTACCCGCGAGGCCCCAGAGACGCTCCACTTCCACGTACACGCCAGGGCGGGCAAATTCCGCGGCTGGAGGCCGCGGGTCAGCCCTAGTCAGCTACAGCGCTGGGGTCAGCGCGTGCGGGAAGGGCGAACAGTGGCAGCTGGCGCTGGCGCTGCTGAGGGAGATGCGGGAGGCGAAGCTGGAGCCCAACGTCATCTATACTCTACAGCCGGGGGAGCCGCGTGCCAGAATGGCGGGGGACCCAGAGGGGCAAAACCGCCCTCGGGCTGGCCCCGGGCCGCCCCAGGCCGCCCAGGGAAGCCTCAAGACGGGCCAAGAGGGCCCCAAGACGGCCCAAGAGTTCCCCGAGACGCCCAATGATCGGGCCCAGACGCCCAAGATGGCCCAAGGACGGCCCAAGAGGTCTCCAAGGCGGTCCAGGAGGCCTTTCAAGAGGGTTCCGAGAGGCAAGCATCGGTTAATTTCATGTGTTTGTTTTATGTTTTTTGCGGTCTCTCTTTATCGGCTTCCCGACGCTCGAAGACCGCCCAAGGAAGATTGCCCAAGAGGGCCCCCTGACGGCCCAAGAGGCGCGCAGGAGGGCCCAAAATGCCACCAAGAAGGCATCAAGAGAGGCCCAAGAGAGGGACCACAGACTACTAAAGTATCCAGCTATCCGCCCCCAGAAGGCCCCAGGAGACCCCAAGAGGCCTCCAGGAGGCCCCACGGGGCCCCCGACGGGCCCCGCAAGACCCCCACGAGGCTCCCAAGAGACTCCCAGAGGCTCCCAAACGGCTCCCAGGAGGCCCTACGAGCCTTCTGAATTGCTACCACGAGAGAGGTGCTCACGAGAGGCGAGAGGCATCTCTCAGACCCGAAGGAGCCGTCTTGGACGACACTTCGAGGGCCTTGGAGGTTTGTCTTCTCGGAAACTTCGTACGGCACAAGCAATCGTCAAGCAATCCAGCATCCAGCACCACACCCACACTTTCCACGCTGGAAAACGTGGACGAAGTCCACGGGTCAGCCCTAGTCTCTCCTACATGGCCAGTGGAAGCGCGTGCGAGAATGTCTCAGGGCCTCGTGTGCACAAAGTCGCCCCTTTACGGCGCCACCAAGAAGACGCCAGCAGCCCCTAAGTGGGCTCCAAGACGGCCCACAACAGCCCCAATACGACGCCAGAGAGCCCTGAAACGGCCTCACAGAGCCCCAAGACGGCCCCAAGAGAGCTCCGAGGGGGCCCAAGAGGCTCCCAAGACGGCCTCAGGCAGCCTCAAGAGGGCTCCAAGATGGTCCAAGGCCTCCCGGACGCCCCGTGACGGCCCAAAAAGACCCTAAAACGTCCCCACACGCTTCCAGAGCAGCCAAAAAAGCTTCAGAATGGCCCGAAGAAGACCCCCACAAGGACCACCAAGCAGGCCCAGAGACGCCCACTAAAAGAGCGATCGGTGAAGTACAAAGCTCTTCTCACCTAGGCTCCCAAGAGCGAGACGGAGCGTCATCTCTCCTACATCATCCCGACGTCATCTCTCCTACATGGCCGGGGGATCCGCGCGCGCGGGCAGGGAATTTGATCAAGTATCCTCAAGCAGTGGCGAAGCGTCCTGGCGTGCCTACAGGCCTACCAAATAATGTTCGAAGGACTTGTTGTGGTTTCCACGAAATGTTCTTAGATCACTTCTGGCTGGGACTGTCTTGTATTAACACATCGGGTTAATGTTCTAAGAACATTGCTTCTGTTACTAGAGGGTTTTTGGGTTCTTAGAACATGTCGTGGTAGGCCTGTAGGAATGCCGGGGCGGCCGGTCCCTGCTCGATATCCCAAATAGGCCTCGGCGCGGCCTCGAGCGGCCCCCCGACGCCCTTGGCGCGGCCCGGCGTGCCTCCGGGCGGCTCGATCGGGCCAAGGGCCCCAGCGCGGCCCCAGGAGGAATGATTGTAATGGCCTCCGGTCAGTGCCGCCGATCCGGGGCGCTCCCGATGCGTGTGGGAACGGATGATGACGACGACGACGACGACGACGACGACGACGACGACGACGACGACGACGACGACGAGGACAACGACGACGAGGACAACGACTTTGGCCCGATTTCCAGGTTCTCGCGATTCTCACCCAAGAGCGGCCCGAGGCGGCTCTCCGTGGGGCGCTCCCGAATTCTCTCCGAGGCCGCCCAAGGGCGCCAGCAGGGGCCCCGAGGCGGCTCGGGAGGGCAAACGGCTCCCGGGAAGGGCCCGGGACGCGGCCCGAGCGAGCCCGAAGGTCACCACCCACCTCCTCCTCCTCCTCCTCCTCCTCCTCCTCCTTCTCCTCCTCCTCCTCCTCCTCCTCCTCCTTCTCCTCCTCCTCCTCCTCCTCCTCCTCCTCCCTGTTCGCCTTCTGGGGGGGGCCTTGCCAGGCCTGGGGCCAGTCAAGAAGCGGCTCGGGACGAGAAGCCCGTCCTGGGGAAGCGGGTCCATGCTTTCGCTTGCCCGCGCTGCGCAGAAGAAGTCGGGTTTGGAGTTTTGGGCTCCGTCGTTGCTCACCACCCACCAAACCACCCCAACCCAACCCGAAGGCTCAGATTTACCTTCGATTTCCAGGGGAGGGGGGGTCGGGAAACATCGAAAGAACACATGTGGAACCCTTACCCCCCCCAACCCGAAATTCGAGTCTCCGGGTTGGGTTTGGGTGGTCTGGTGGGTAGTCAGAAGGCGGCCCGTGAAAGCCCCCGGGAGCCCCCGAACGGGCCCCAAGAGCCGCCCGAGAGGACTCACGGAGAGCTCCGAGACGGCCCAAGACCCCCAACAGAGGGACCGAAGACGACCCAAGAGGCCGCCCAGACGCCTCGCGGCGGCCAGAAACCGTACGGACATGTCTATTGTTGTTGCCTGATGTTCGGTTTCTCGCGATGTCGAGCTGTAAGAGCGGCCCACGGCGGCTCCTGGGCCCCGCACGGGTGCTCCAAAGCTCGAGAGGCTCTGGCAGGGGCCCCAAGACGACTCAGGAGTGCTACAAGACGGCTCCCGGAGGAGCCCGCAACGGCTCAAGTCGGACGCCTCGAGACGGGGGTCAATGCAAACGGGGGTCAGCCACAGCGCCTGATCTTGCAGGATCCTGCAGGGCCAGGGTCGCATCGACCCGGGTTTGGGTGCAGGATCCTGCAGGATCTTGCGGGATCCTTCGCGTTGACCCGGGTTTGGGTGCAGGATCTTGCAGGATCCTCCACGGCCCGACTGACCCGGGTCTGGATTGACCCGGGTCAGAAGATCCCCGATCAAGAGAGACCGAAGACGGCGCGAGAGAGCCCCCAGGAGCCCCCAGACGGGCCCTAAGAGCCGCACGGGAGGGCTCACAGAGGGCTCCGAGACGGCCAAACACCCCCAATATGGCCCCTACACGGCCCCAGAGGCCGTCCAGACGGGCCGCGGCAGACAAAATCCTTGATTTCTTCTGGTTTGCGAAAGATGTCCACCACCTCGCCATTTCGAGCCAAGACCGGTCCAAGACGGCTGCTGGGGTTCCCCCGAACGCTCCACAAGAGGATCCGGAAAAGGCTCCACAACCACCCAGGAGGGCTCCAAGATGGCCTTGGAGGCGCCCAAGATGGCCCAGAACGGCCCACGATTGCCCATGAGGCGCACAAGACGGCCATAAGAGTTACCCTCAAGACCCCATACGAGGCCCAAGGATACCTCCAAGCGGCCCCCACGGGAGCCCAAGAGGCTTCCAGACCGCTCCCAGAGAAGTGATGTGGACGACTGTTTTCAACGCTGTGGAGGCCTTGCATGCTTTTGTTCGGGGGGGGGGGCGCTAGATGACGTGGAAGAAGTCCACGGGTTCGCCCTAGTCTCTACTACATTGCAGGGGCACGTGCGTGCGGGAAGGGCGCAGGCTCAAATGTCTCAAAACCGGCCCGGGCTGGCCCCGGGCCGCCCCGGGCCGCCCAGGCAGGCCCCAGGACATGTCGAGAGGGCCCCCAGAAGCCCCCAAGACGGCCCCGGAGAGCCCCGGCACGCTTAAAGATGGGCCCAAGACGCCCGAGATTCGCCCCAGGCGGCCCAAGAGGCGTCCAAGACGCCGGAAGAGGCCTCCCAAGAGGGCCCCGAGCGACAGAAATCGTCGATTTCTATTGTGTTTTTCGATGTTTCTGGCCTCCTCGCCTCGTCGGCTTCCCGACGCTCCAAGACGGCCCAAGAAGCCCCCCCGACCGCTCCAAGACGGCCGAAGAGGACCCCAAGAGAGCCCCAAGACGGGCCAGGAGGGCCCCCAGACGGTCCCAAGACGCCCCAGGACGGCCCCCCGACGGCCCAGGAGGCGCCCAAGACGGCCCAAGAGGCACCCAAGACGACCCCAGGAGCGGCCCAAGACGGCCCACGACAGCCCCAAGACGGGCCAGGAGGACCCCCAGACGGTCCCAAGACGCCCCAGGACGGCCCCCGGACGGCCCAGGAGGCGCCCAAGACGGCCCAAGAGGCACCCAAGACGACCCCAGGAGCGGCCCAAGACGGCCCACGACAGCCCAAGAGGCGCCGAGGCGGGTCTCAGACAGCTCCAAGACGGCCCAAGAGACACCCAAGACGGCCCGAGAGGGCCCTAAGAGCCCCCCCGGGAGGCCCAAACGAAGGCCGAAGAGGTTCCGAAACGGCCCCCACGAAGCATTCAGTGCCTTCAGAATTCCCTCCAGGAGCGGGGGAGCGGACGAGAGGCGACACGTGCGCTGGGCGCCTGAGCGGCCCCGTTGCGGAGAAGATCGCAGGGACGGGGACATCACGATGGCGAGCACCCCGCGCCATCATGACGTCGTGGACCGCGACGTCCGCCATTCTTGCGGGGAGTGCGCCCCGCATGTGCAGGCGCCGCATTTTAGTTGCGTTTGCACCTCCTGTCTTCGGTTCCGACCACGCCTCCTATTCCAATCCCCCGAACTTGCTCGCACTCCTGGCCATGCAGCCGCCATCCCTGTTGCCGTCGCCGTCGGCGCCACATCCGTGAGCTGGACGGGGCCTTCTCAGCAAAGGCAGAGGGGGGACGGAACGACGACGACGACGGCCACGACTACGACGAAGGCAATGACGACGACGACGACGACGACGACGACGACGACGACGACGACGACGACGACGACGACGACGACGACCACGGCGGCAGCGTCGGCGGCGGCGACGGCGACGGCGACGACGCCAGCAGCGACGCCGACGGCGACGGCGACGGCGACGGCAAATACGACGTCGACGGCGCCGCCACGGGAGGGTCCCGACGAGGGCTCCGTACTTTCCCGGGCCCCCGAAGCAGACCGTCACGCAGACAGGCGCGCTCCGACGGGACCCCGCGGTTGTCTGCGTCGGGCCTCATCGGGGGGGGGGGGGGGCGGCGGAGATCTAATCAGGCGGACTCGTGGGGTTTGCTTTCTTGGAGGCTCGTGTAGCCGTCTCGGGTTCTGTTGAGGCTTCATTGGGGGCCTCTTGGGGCCTTTCTGGTTGGGTGCATCAATCTCGGGGGAGGCGGAGATCCAGTTCGTCGTCGCCGTCGGCCGTCTCTGCGACAGGCGAACATGACGCCATTAATCCTGATCGCCTTGCGGCAGCACCCTTTCATTCCACAAGTGGACGTAGTCCACGGGTCAGCCCTAGTCTCTACTACATTGCAGGGCCCAGTGCGTGCCAGAAGGGCGCAGGCCCCAATGCACCAAAACCGCCCCGGGCTGGCCCCGGGCCGCCCCGGGCCGCCCAGGCAGGCTCCAGGACACGCCGAGAGGGCCCCCAGAAGCCCCCCAGACGGCCCTGGAGAGCCCCGGCACGCTTAAAGATGGGCCCAAGACGCCCGAGATTCGCCCCAGGCGGCCCAAGAGGCGTCCAAGACGCCCGAAGAGGCCTCCCAAGAGGGCCCCGAGCGACAGATATCGTCGATTTCTACTGTGTTTTTCTATGTTTTCGGCCTCCTCGCCTCTTCGGCTTCCCGACGCTCCACGACGGCCCAAGAAGTTTCCCCGACCGCTCCAAGACGGCCGAAGAGGACCCCAAGAGAGCCCCAAGACGGGCCAGGAGGGCCCCCAGACGGTCCCAAGACGCCCCAGGACGGCCCCAGGACGGCCCAGGAGGCGCCCAAGACGGCCCAAGAGGCACCCAAGACGGCCCCAGGAGCGGCCCAAGACGGCCCAAGACAGGCCAAGAGGCGCCGAGGCGGATCTCAGACGGCCCCAAGACGGCCCAAGAGGCACCCAAGACGGCCCGAGAGGGCCCTAAGAGCCCCCCCTGGGAGGCCCCAAAGAAGGCCGAAGAGGCTCCGAAACGGCCCCCACGAAGCCTTCAGTGCCTTCAGATTCCCTCCAGGAGCGGGGGAGCGGACGAGAGGCGACAGGCATATCGCAGGCAAAAACGCCCCAAGAGATCCCCAAACGGCCCCCACGAAGCCCTAAGTGGCCTCAGAATTGCTTCCAGGAGGGGGGGAGCGGACGAGAGGCGACCGCCATATCGAAGGCACAAAAAAACAATGTTGGACGCTCCGAGGGCCTTCAATGTTTCTCTGTTGGGGAGAGTCGTCGTAGGATCGACGATTGCCGACCGAGGGCATGGAGAATCGAGCGAAAGAGGAGGAGAAGGTGGAAGAGGAGGAGGCGGAGGAGGAGGAGGAGGCGGAGGAGGAGGACGAGGAGGGGGAGGAAGCAGCAGGACCTCCGAGCAGCAGCAGCAGCAGCAGCAGCAGCAGCTGAGGAACACAGGAGAGCAGGAGGTCCTGGAGGGTGCGGAGAGCGCCTTCAACTGGCCATCGTGGTCAAGGACGCGAACTGCGTCGGGCCCTGCAGCCGCACCCCCCCGCGCTTGCCCAGAGACCCCTCGCCACGTCGAGCTGATGTCGTGGACGGAGTCCACAGGTCTGCCCTAGTCAGCTACAACGGTGGGATCAGCGCGTGCGAGAAGGGCGAACAGTGGCAGCGGGCCCTGGCGCTATTGAGCGAGATGGGGGAAGTGAAGCTGGTGCTCAACGTCATCAGCTACAGCGCTGGGATCAGCGCGTGCGGGAAGGGCCAAGAGTGGCAGCGGGCGCTGGCGCTGCTGAGCGAGATGCGGGAGGCGAAACTGAAGCCCAACGTCATCAGTTGCAATGCTGGGATCAGCGCGTGCGAGAAGGGCGAACAGTGGCAGCGGGCCCTGGCGCTGTCGAGCGAGATACGGGACGCAGAGCTCGAGCCCGATGCCATCTCTCTCCTACAGGGCCAGCAGAAGCGCGTACCACAAGGAAAAACATACAAATGTCAGTAGAGCCCTCCGTCGTGGCCCCGCGCGCTCCTGGGCGGCCCCTTGCGCTCCACGACGGCCTCGGAGGGCCTCCCCACAGAGGCTCGAGGGCCCAGGAAGGCCCCGAGACTGTCCAAGAGGGCCTGCGAGACGGTCCACGAGCGTGCGAAGACGTTCAAGATAGCCTCCAGACGGCCCAAGAGGCCTCCTAAAACGATTTAGATGGGCTCCCAAATGACGCCCGAAAGAGCTCGCACAAGCAAGGGCCGTTCCCAAACCCAGCGAACACGCACATTTTCGCAATCCTCGCGCTTTTCGTCGTCAAAACGTCCCAGAGATCAATTCACGCCCCCAAAATCGCCCGAGGACGCCTCGGGAACGCCCCATGAGGGCCCCAAGACGGCCCAAGACGGCCCCAGGACGGCCCACGACGGCCCAAGGACCGCTCCTGAGGCGCCCGCGACGGCCCAAGAGTCACCCAAGGCAACCCCGAGAAGGGCCCAAGACGGCCCCGGCCTCAAGCCTGTCCCAGAGGCGTCCAAGACGGCTGCAGACGGCCCCAAGACGGCCCAAGGAAAACCCAAAACGGTCCAAGAGAGCTTCAAGAGGTCCCCAGGCGGCCGCAAAATGGTCCAAGGGGATTCCCCAAAGGGCCCCAGGAGGCCGAAACGAATTTCCGAGAGGCCCCCAAACGGTTCCCAAGGAGAAAGAAGCACCCGCCATCAGTGGCCGCATAGGGAGCGTTGCTCGCCTCCGTGGGTGCGGGCGCGAGCGAGAGACCGCCGAAGAATGCACATCAACATGGGCGCTGTTTTCCTTTGCTATTGCGTGAGGCGAGATACACAAGGGGCCTCCAGGGAGCGCAGTCCCCAACACAGTCTGATTCCAGAAGGGGCGCGGAGACGGCGCCCAAAAGAACGTGCCTCTCTGCGCGTCCAAAGTGAGCCCCCATGCACAGTCCACCGTGCGACATTTCGAGTGCCTGGGGCAGTATCGATCTCTCCCGTAGGCACGAAGCAGACAGCAGCAGCGGCGGCACAGCAGCGTCAAGCAGCGGCAGGCAGCGGGTAGAAGCACGCACCAATCGGAATTGGCCATCAGCAGCAACCTGCAGCCACAAGCAGCAAGACTACGCAGCAGCGGCCTCAAACACTACCAAGAGTACACACAAGCCGCAGCAAGCAGCAGCACGCAGCAGCACGCGGTAGCATGCGCGGAATGCGAGGTCGGGCCCCGCAATCAGATGCCAGTTCGTGTAGATTTCGTGGACGAGGTCCACGAGCCAGTTCTACCGACGTCGCCAGCCTCCTTCCGGTGCCCACAACCTACGACAACGACCACCACCACCACCACGACAACGACGTCGCTTACGACGGGTACGACGGCGGCCTCGCGGCGGCGACGATAACGACGCCGACGATGACAGCGACGAGCGGCCCCGCGACGGCCAAAACTGCTGGAGCGCTGCTAGAGCGAACGCGAAGGCGCGGTCTCGATGCCGCCGTCCTGGTCGCCGCCGTGCCCATAGGTTTTCGGCAAAATCTCCGCCGTTCCTCCGAGAACCATTCCAGAAAAAACGTCGTGGACGGAGTCCACGGGTCAGCCCTATCTATCCTACAATGCAGCGTTCACAGCTCCCCGGATGCAGTGACAGCGAACCGGCCCACTCCAGGACGCTCCCAGCGGGCCCTGGGGCGCTTCGGACCGCCCTGGGCGGTACTCGGGGCCTCCGCCGAGCCTTCCGAGCGGCCCCGAGCGCGAAGCGGACGTTCCGAGACTGCCCCAGATCGACGCGGCACCCTCGCGGAAGGCGCCGCCAAGACGGCCCGAGTCACCTTGCCGATTACGGGGAGTTCGACGGCCGTCCTCTTCCGCCGCTCGCCGCCGCCGTCGCCAAAGGGATCCCCTCGAGGTCACGTGGTTTCCCGATAGCTCCTAAAGTGCCCCCCAGAGTCTCCCGAGGCCTCCAGCAAGTTCCAACGAGAACCAGCACGAGCTCCGAGAACCCCCCAAGAGGTCCCCAAAAGCTTCCCGAGGGGCCCGCAGAAACGTCGCCTTCCGCCGCCCGCAGCCGCCGTCGCCAAGGGGTTCCCCTCGAGGTCACGTGGCTTTCCCGATAGTCCCTGGAGTGTCCCCCAGAGTTTCCCGAGGCCTCCAGTAAGCTCCCGCGAAAACCGACACAAGCCCACCCCAAGACGTCCAGCCAGAAGGAAATGCGAAGAGGCCACGACAACCGCTGAAGGTTCTCAATCCGAGGTCTTCGTCGTCGTCGTCATCGTCGCTCGGGAACCACCCAAGAGGTCCCGATAGCCTCTAAAGTGTCCCCCAGAGTCTCCCGAGGCCTCCAGCATACTCCCACGAAAACCGGCACGAGCCCCAGAAGGAAAATCGAAGACGCCACGACAACCGCTGAAGGGTCTCAATCCGAGCTCGTCGTCGTCGTCGCCGTCGTCGGCCGACAACCACCCATGAGGTCCCCAAAAGCTTCGCTACGGGCCCGCACACAATCAGAATCGTAGCAGGCGTTTGAAGGCCAGACGTCCGGCCGGAAGGAAATTCGAAGAGGCCACGACATTCGCCGAAGGCTCTTAATGCGAGGTGGTCGTCGTCGGCGTCGCCGTCGCCAGAGAACCATCCCAGAGGTCCCGATAGCCCCGGGGGTGTCCCCCAGAGTCCCCCGAGGCCCCCAGCAAGCTCCCACGAGAACCGGCACGCCGCCCCATTCCTTTTGGAGAACGGGCATTTTTGGCAGGCTCGGTTTTTTTGGGGTCGGCGAACCGTCCAAAACGGCCGGATGGGCCTCCACGGCCATCCCAGCTATGCCCCACAGCCACCCAAGAGAGCTCCAGGGCGGCCAAAAAAGGCTCCAAGACGGCCCCAGGGAGCCCCAGGACAGCCCAAAGCGGACCCCCGAGGGCACGAGAAAATGCCCAGGAGAGCCCCGAGAGGGCCACAGGAGGCTCCCGAGAGAGCCCAAGACTAGACGGCCCCACGAGGGCCCCAGGACAGCCCGAGCCTTCCAACACGGCCTGCCCCAGGACGGCCCCAGTACGCCTTGCGACGGCCCAAAAGAGCCCCACGTGGGCCACCCTGCCGATGACGGGAAGTTGGACGGCCGTCGCCTTCCGTCGCCCGCCGCCGCCGTCGCAAAAGGGTGTCGAGGTCACGTGGATTGTCCGATAGCCCGTCAAGTGTCCCCCAGAGCCTCCCGAGGCCTCCAGCAAGCTCCCACGAAAACCGACACGAGCCCCGAGAACCACCCAAGAGGTCCCCAAACGTTTTCCTAGGGGCACGCGCGCAATCAGAAGCACAACAGGCGTTTGACGGCCAGATGTCCGGCAGGAGCAAAATTCGAAGAGGCCACGACCGTTGAAGGGTCTTAATCCGAGGTCGTCGTCGTCGTCGTCGTCGTCGTTGTCGTCGTTTTCGTCGCCGTCGTCGGCCGAGAACCACCCAAGATGTCCCGATAGCCCCTAAAGTGTCCCCCAGAGTCTCCCGAGGCTTCCAGCAAGCTCCAACGAGAACCGGCACGAGCTCCGAGAACCACCCAAGAGGTCCCCGGAAGCTTACCTTGGGGCCCGCGCACGAGCAGAATCGCAACAGGCGATTGACGGACAGACGTCCGGCCGGAAGGGAATTCGAAGAGGCCACGGCAATCGCAGAAGGTTTTTAATCCGAGGTTGTCGTCGTCGTCGTCGTCGCCACAGAACTACCCAAGAGGTCCCGATAGCCCCGTCGTCGTCGCTGCTCGAGAACCACCCAAGAGTTCCCAACAGGCGGTTGACGGACAGACGTCCGGCCGGAAGACAATTCGAAGAGGCCACGGCACAAGCTAAAGGGTCTGAATCCGAGGTCGTCGTCGTCGCCGTCGCCGCCCGAGAACCACCCACGAAGTCCCGATTCCCCTTAGAGTGTTCCCCAAGAGTCTCCCGAGACCTCCAGCAAACTCCCACGAAAACCGACACGAGCCCAGAGAACCACCCAAGAGGTCCCCAAATGTAGCTGGCGTTGGAAGGCCAGACGTCAAGCCGGAATAAAATTCGAAAAGAAAAGGCCACGACGACGGCTGACTGAAGGGTCTTCATCCGAGGTCGTCGTCGTCGTCGTCGTCACCCACGAGGTCCCCAAAAGCTTTTTTAGGGGTCCGCACACAATCATAATCGTAACTGGCATTTGAAGGCCAGAAGTCCGGTCGGAAGGAAATTCGAAGAAGCCACGACAACCGCTGAAGTTTCTTAATATGAGGTCGTCGTCGTAGTCGTCGTCGTCGCCGAGACCCAACCAAGAGGTCCCCAAAACCTTGCCTAGGGGCCCGCGCATTCTTAGAATCGTGACCGGCGTTTGACGGCCAGACGTTTGGCCGGAAACCCATTCGAAGAGGCCACGACAACCGCGGAAGGGTCTTCATCCGAGGTCGTCGTCGTCGTTGTCGTCGTCGTCGTCATCGGCGTCGTCGCCCGAGAACCACCCAAGAGGTCCCCAAGAATTTGCTTAGGTGCCCGCGCTCGATCATTATCGTAACAGGCGTAAGGCCAGACGTTCGGCCGGAAGGAAGTTCGAAGAGGCCACGACAACCGGTGACGCCAGTACAGCCCCAGGGGCTCCCAGCACGGCCCCAGCGCTGCCCCAGGAGGTCCAAGGAGGCCCCTGGTGACCCCGAAGACAGCCCATCGAGGAGATTCCCACCCAGCCGCAGTGTCTCCCCAGAAGCCTCCAAAGATTTCTGCACAGCAGTCCGTGGATTTTCCACGGGGTTCAGACTCTACAATTCCGGGCGAAGCGCTTGCTTAAGCAGTGGCAGCGCCCCGGGCCGCCCAGAGAGCTCGCGGGCCGCCCGGAGAGCCTCCGGGCCGCTGCCCGACGGGCCCGGGAGGCCCCCGGACCGCTCGCGGACTGATCCAGGATTCCCAGATCGCCCCAAGACGGCCTCAGGAGGTCCCGAAGACGGCCCAGGACGGTCCAAGAGTGTATCCGAGACGCTTAAGATGGCTTCATGACGCCTTCAAGACGGCCCGAGACGCCTCCACGAGGCCCCCAGAGCGCTCGAAGTGCACCTCCAAGAGGGGCCGCAGAAGCCAAAATCGTTGATCTTCTTTGTTTTTTCAATGTTTCTGGTCTTCTCGCTTTTTCGGCTTTCCGACGCTCCACGGCCGCCCAAGAGGCCCCCAAGACCGTTCCAAGACGGCCCAAGAGGCCTTCAAGAAGGCCCCAAGACGGCCCAAGAGGGCCCCAAGACGGCCCAAGAGTCGCCCAAGACGGCCCAAGAGGGCCCCAAGAAGGCCCCAAGAGAGGCCCAAGACAGGGACCCGGAACCGAAAAATCGAGGCCTCCACCCTAAGAGGCCCCCAGGAAGCCCCAAGACGCCCCAAAGAAACGCCGGGACGCTCCGAAGACATCCCCAGGAGGCCCCAGGCCCCTCAGAGGCCGCCAAGCGCCCCAAAAGGCCCCCAAGAGGGCCCAAGAGGCCCCAAGACGCCCCCAAACTGCTACCAAGAAGCCCCCAAACTGTGTCCCAGAGGCTCCCGAGAGGCCAACCACGAGGTCCCAACCAACATCCACGAGATCTCTTACCCATTACCCAAGCCCGCGGCGAGATTGCCCGCAGGCCACTACAGCCGGTTCGGGGGCCCTACGTATACCAGCACATCGGGGGCCTCACCGCTGTTCTCTCGGTTCTGCTGGCTTCGACCTGCCAGAGCTCTGAGCCGCTCCCCGACGGACCCAAGAGAGCTTCAAGTGACCCCCAAGTCAGCCCCAACCGGGCCCCAGATCCCGCCCGAGCGGGCCCAAAGCGACCTCCGAGACGGCCCGAGACCCCCAAGATGGCCCCAAGAAGAGCCCCAGATGCCGCCCAAGAGGGCCGAAAGCGACCTCCGAGACGGCCCGAGACCCCCGAGATGGCCCCAAGACCTCCCTGCGCGGCCCCCAACCGAGGCCCGCAAACGTGTTCCCCTCACTCTGACTATGCCTGAAAAAACCATGTGTTTTTGCTAATCGCACCCAGGCCCGCCGCGATTAGCAAAAAAACATTCCTTTTCACGCTTCCAGGACAGTGCCCCTGGAGCTCCCCCGACTGTTTTCGGGGGTGGACCCCAGACGTGGCCCCGCAAACGTCGGCCCCACACGTGGCCCCCAAACGGGACTCCCAAAGGCGGCCCCCACATAAAGCCTCCGAAGGTCGCCCCTACCGCCCCAATAAGCGTGGCCCCCGAACGTCGCCCCCACGAGTAGCCCCCAGGCGCCCCCAAACCTGGCCCCCACACATAGCCCCCAACCATTGCCCTCAAACGTGACCACACATCTGCTTCCGAAGGTCGCCCCTACTGCCCGCCCCAGGGACGCCCGAGCTGTTCAACTCCGACGAGCTGGTCGCCTATGGCGTGCGAGTCCAAGGCTCAGCACGCCGTGGATTTCATCCACGGGTTCACACTAGTCTGTACTACAATTCCGGGCGAAGCGCTTGCGAAAAGGTCAAGCAGTGGCAGCGCCCCGGGCCGCCCAGAGTGCTCGCGGGCCGCCCGGAGAGCCTCCGGGCCGCTGCCCGACGGGCCTGGGAGGCCCCCGGACCGCTCGCGGACTGATCCAGGATTCCCAGATCGCCCCAAGACGGCCTCAGGAGGTCCCGAAGACGGTCCAAGAGTGTATCCGAGACGCTTAAGATGGCTTCGAGACGCCTTCAAGACGGCCCGAGACGCCTCCACGAGGCCCCCAGAGCGCTCGAAGTGCACCTCCAAGAGGGGCCGCAGAAGCCAAAATCGTTGATCTTCTTTGTTTTTTCAATGTTTCTGGCCTTCTCGCTTTTTCGGCTTTCCGACGCTCCACGGCCGCCCAAGAAGCCCCCAAGACAGTTCCAAGACGGCCCACGAGGCCTTCAAGACGGCCCCAAGACGGCCCAAGAGGGCCCCAAGACGGCCCAAGAGTCGCCCAAGACGGCCCAAGAGGGCCCCAAGAAGGCCCCAAGAGAGGCCCAAGACAGGGACCCGGAACCGAAAAATCGAGGCCTCCACCCCAAGAGGCGCCCAGGAAGCCCCAAGACGCCCCAAAGAAATGCCATGACGCTCCAAAGACATCCCCAGGAGGCCCCAGGACGCCCCAAAGAGGCTCCAAGAGGCCCCCCAGAGGCCGCCAAGCGCCCCAAAAGGCCCACAAGAGGCCCCAAATGAGGGCCCAAGAGGCTCCAAGACGCCCAACTGCAACCAAGAAGCCCCCAAACTGTCTCCCAGAGGCTCCCGAGAGGCCAACCACGAGATCCCAACCAAGAGATCTCTTACCCATTACCCAGGGCCGCGGCGAGATTGCCCGCAGGCCACTACAGCCGGTTCGGGGGCCCTACGTATACCAGCACCCGCACCCCTTGGCTGTGTCGGGGGCCTCACCGCTGCTCTCTCGGTTCTGCTGGCTTCGACCTGCCAGAGCTCTGAGCCGCTCCCGGACGGCCCCAGGACGCCCCTGGAGCGCTCCCCGACGGCTCCCGGACCCCCACATCGCTCCAAGACGGCCCCAAAGACGCCCAAGAGAGCCGAAGCCGATCCGGCCAGAGCCCCACGACGGCCAAATGCCCCAGAGACGTGCCTCGAGGGCCCCGTGGACCGCGCCAAAAGGCACCAAGTACCGTTTCCCGCAGGTTTGGGAGGATTCTTGCTCTTCCCGCCATTTCGGGACACGAACGGCCCTTCACGGCCCCAGGACCTTCTCAGATTACCCCTAGACCGCGCAACTGAACCCGAGGATGGCCATCATATGGCCTAGGAAGGTCAAAGACCGCCGAAGAAGGCCCCAAGACAGCCCAAGAGAGTCTCAAATCACGCAGAAGACAGCGACAACTGGGCCCCAAGTGCCGCCCAAGAGAGCCCAAAGCGACCTCCGAGACGGCCCGAGACCCCCAAGATGGCCCCAAGACCTCCCTTCGCGGCCCCCAACCGAGGCCCGCAAACGTGCCCCCCTCACTCTGACTTTGCCTGAAAACCCATTAGCAAAAACCCATCTCGTTTCACGCTTCCAGGTCAGTGTCCCCTGAGCTCCACGACTGCTTTCCAGGGTGGCCCCCAGACGTGGCCTGTAAACGTCGGCCCCGCAACGGGACCCCCAAAGGCGGCCCCCACACAAAGCCTCTGAAGGTCGCCCCTACCGCCCCAGTAAGCGTGGCTCCCGAACGTCGCCCCCACGAGTAGCCCCCAGGCGCCCCCAAACGTGGCCCCTGCACAGCGCCCAACCATTGCCCTCAAACGTGACCGTCACATGTGCCTCCGAATGTCGCCCCTGCCGCCCTAGGGACGCCAGAGCTGTTCAATGTCGACGAGATGGTTACCAACGGTGTGCGAGTCCCAGGCTCAGCACGCCGTGGATTTCATCCACGGGTTCACACTAGTCAGCTACAGCGCTGGAATCAGCGCGTGCGAGAAGGGCGGGCAGTGGCAGCGGGCGCTGGCGCTCTTGACCGAGATGCGCGAGGCGAAGCTGGAGTCCGACGCCATCTCTACTACAATGCAGCGTTCACCGCTCGCCAAATTGTAACGCAGTGGCCGCGGGCCGGCCCCTCCGGAGCCCTCCCCGGGCGTCCCAGCAAGCTCTGGTCGACTCCAGCGCGGCTCCGAGGCTGCTTCAGGCCGCTCCGAGACGCTCCGAGATGCCTCCCCGGAGGCGCCCTGGAAGCTCAGCAGCCCCGCCCTCGCGCCCACGATGGCCCAAGACACTCCAACACGCGCCGGCAGGAGCGTCTGAGGATGGGAAAAAGAGGCATTTCCGTGGGAAAACGAGCCACTTTCAAGTTCCTGCTGACGAGGTTCCCTGCCAGCTCCCGGTGCGTGCTTCTCCACGCGCCCTCGCGTTCTTTTCGGTTGCCTCGGGACCCCTGTCCGGCCCTTCTGGCGCCTCGGGGCCTTCTTCCGGTCCTCCGCGGCCTCCTCCGGGCTCTCTTAGAAGATATCAGACGCTTCGAAGAGAGCCCGAGAGAGGCCTGGGAAGGCCCCACCAGGGGCTGGGCACCGTTTTGAGCGCCCCTCAATACGAACACCTGGAAGCTCTGTTTTGTTCCGTCCTGGCGCCCTCGAGGCCCCTCCCGAGACGGCCTTGAAACCGCGAGGAGCCTCCCAAAGGAGCCCAGGAAGATCTGCGGAACTTCGGAGAGAGCCCCGAGGCATGGGAAGACCCCGCGAGAGGCCGCGCTCTGTTCGTCTTGAGCGCCCCTCAAAACGAACACCACGAAGCTCTTTTGGGTTCCGTCCTGGCGCCCTCGAGGCCCCTACCGAGACGGCCTTGAAGCCGCGAGGACCCCCCCAAAGGAGCCCAAGAAGATCTCCGGAACTTCGAAGATAGCTTCGAGAGAGGCCTGGGAAGACCCCGCGAGAGGCCACGCACTCTTCGTTTTGAGCGCCCCTCACAACGAACACCTGCAAGCTCTTTTTGGTTCCGTCCTGGCGCCCTCGAGGCCCCTCCCGAGACGGCCTTCCAACCGCGAGGAGCCCCCCAAAGGATTTCAAAACCATCTCAGGAACTTCGAAGAGAGCCCCGAGAGACGCCTAGGAAGACCCCGCGAGAGGCCGCGCTCTGTTCGTTTTGAGCGCCCCTGAGCACGAATACTACGAAGCTCTTTTTGGTTCCGTCCTGGTGCCCCGGAGGCTCCACGAGACGGCCCAAGGGCCCCAAGCGGCTTCAAAACGCTTCAAAACGGCCCCAGCACAGCTCCTGAGGCGCCCCTGGTGCCTACGGGGTACCCAATTTGTTTAAGACAGTCTCAAGAGCGGCCCAGGACAGCCCAAGACGACCCCGAGACGGTGCCCAGACTGCTCCAGAAACGCCCGAGACGGACCCCAACCCCCAGACGGCCCCGAACGGCCTCCACACGGCCTCCACACGGCCCAAGAGGCACCCGAGACAGCCCAAGAGGGTCCCAGGAGGCTTCCAGGAGGCCGAAAAGAAACGCTGAGAGGTTCCTAATCGAGCCCCAGAGGCCCCAAGATCACGGCCCAAGAAGCACCGAAGACAGCACCAACAGCAGCCCAAGACGGCCTGAGACGGCCCGAAGACGGTCCCAAAACGGCTCCAAGCGCACCATGGGTCGGTCACAAAGCCGATTTTGGACCTGCGGGCCGGTGGCCCAGAATCGGCTTGGGCCGCCCCGGAGGGGCCCGCGCCGTCCTCGGACGCGCCGGGCGGATTTCAGGGCTGGCGGCGCGGCGGCCCAGAATCGGCCCGCCGATTCTGGGCCAAAATGTTGGTGCCCCAGAATCGCGCGCGGCCGCCCAGAGCGCGCTGGGCGGGATTCTTGGCGAGCGGCGCGGTGGCCCAGAATCGGTCCGGTCGATTCTGGGCTGGCGGGTTGGTGGCCCAGAAACAGGTAGGCCCGCCCCAGAGGCGCGAGAATTGGCCCAGGGCGCGCTGGGCGGGATTCGTGGTTGGCGGCGCGGCGGCCCAGAATTCGTCCCGCCGATTCTGGGCTGCCGGGCCTGCGGCCCAGAATCGTCCTGGCCGACCCCGGAAGCGCGCGCGGCGGCCCCGGGGCGCGCCGGGCGGGATTCTGGGTCGGCGGCGTGGCGGCCCAGAGTCGCACGTGGCCCTGGGAGCGAGGGGCAGGACTCTGGGACGGCGGGCGGGGGGGCGCCCAGCATCGGCACCGCCGACTCTGGGCCGGCGGGCCGGTGGCCCTGACTCGGGCCAGCCTAGCCTTGCAGCCCGTTGCAGCCCGTTGCCGCCGCCGCAGCCGTCGTCGTCGTCGTCGTCGTCGTCGTCGTCGTCGTCGTCGTCGTCGTCGGTGTCGTTGGGGGCTCGTTGGGGGCTCCCAGACGGGCGAGCAGCGCTACCTGGCGCTCCCGCAGCTCAGCAGTATCTGGCAGGCAAACATGACGTCATTCATCCTGCTGGCCTTGCGGCAGCACCCCTTCACCCGCAAGTGGACGTAGTCCACGGGTCAGCCCTAGTCTCTACTACATTGCAGGGCCCAGTGCGTGCCAGAATGGCGCAGGCCCCAATGCACCGAAACCGCCCCGGGCTGGCCCCGGGCCGCCCCGGGCCGCCCAGGCAGGCTCCAGGACATGTCGAGAGGGCCCCCAGAAGCCCCCAAGACGGCCCCGGAGAGCCCCGGCACGCTTAAAGATGGGCCCAAGACGCCCGAGATTCGCCCCAGGCGGCCCAAGAGGCGTCCAAGACGCCCGAAGAGGCCTCCCAAGAGGCCTCCCAAGAGGGCCCCGAGCGACAGAAATCGTCGATTTCTATTGTGTTTTTCGATGTTTTCGGCCTCCTCGCCTCTTCGGCTTCCCGACGCTCCAAGACGGCCCAAGAAGTCCCCCCGACCGCTCCAAGACGGCCGAAGAGGACCCCAAGAGAGCCCCAAGACGGGCCAGGAGGGCCCCAAGACGGTCCCAAGACGCCCCAGGACGGCCCCAGGACGGCCCAGGAGGCGCCCAAGACGGCCCAAGAGGCACCCAAGACGGCCCCAGGAGCGGCCCAAGACGGCCCAAGACAGCCCAAGAGGCGCCGAGGCGGGCCTCAGACGGCCCCAAGACGGCCCAAGAGGCACCCAAGACGGCCCGAGAGGGCCCTAAGAGCCCCCCCCGGGAGGCCCAAGAGAAGGCCGAAGAGGCTCCGAAACGGCCCCCACGAAGCCTTCAGTGGCCTCAGAATTGCTTCCAGGAGGGGGGGAGCGGACGAGAGGCCACCGGCATACCGAAGGCAAAAACGCCCCAAGAGATCCCCAAACGGCCCCCACGAAGCCCTCAGTGGCCTCAGAATTGCTTCCAGGAGGGGGGGAGCGGACGAGAGGCCACCGGCATACCGAAGGCATAAAATAACAATGTTGGACGCTCCGAGGGCCTTCGATGTTTCTCTGTTGGGGAGAGTCGTCGTAGGATCGACGATTGCCGACCGAGGGCATGGAGAATCCAGCGAAAGAGGAGAAGAAGGTGGAAGAGGAGGAGGAGGAGGAGGAGGAGGAGGAGGAGGCGGAGGAGGAGGAGGAGGAGGAGGAGGGAGAGGAAGCAGCAGGACCTCCGAGCAGCAGCAGCAGCAGCTGAGGAACACAGGAGAGCAGGACCTTTCGGCCCTGCAGCCGCACCCCCCCGCGCTTGCCCAGAGACCCCTCGCCACGTCGAGCTGATGTCGTGGACGGAGTCCACAGGTCTGCCCTAGTCTCTACTACATTGCAGGGCCCAGTGCGTGCCAGAATGGTGCAGGCTCCAATGCACCAAAACCGCCCCGGGCTGGCCCCGGGCCGCCCAGGGAGGCCCCAAGACACGTCCAGAGGGCCCCAAAAATCCCCCAAGACGGCCCCGGAGAGCCCCGGCACGCTTAAAGATGCGCCCAAGACGTCCGAGATTCGCCCCAGGAGGCCCTCGAGGCGTCCAAGACGCCCGAAGAGGCCTCCCAAGAGGCCTCCCAAGAGGGCTCCGAGCGACAGAAATCGTCGATTTCTATTGTGTTTTTCAATGTTTTCGGCCTTTCGGCTTCCCGACGCTCCAAGACGGCCCAAGAAGTCCCCCCGACCGCTCCAAGACGGCCGAAGAGGACCCCAAGAGAGCCCCAAGACGGGCCAGGAGGGCCCCAAGACGGTCCCAAGACGCCCCAGGACGGCCCCAGGACGGCCCAGGAGGCGCCCAAGACGGCCCAATAGGCACCCAAGACGGCCCCAGGAGCGGCCCAAGACGGCCCAAGACAGCCCAAGAGGCGCCGAGGCGGGCCTCAGACGGCCCCAAGACGGCCCAAGAGGCACCCAAGACGGCCCGAGAGGGCCCTAAGAGCCCCCCCGGGAGGCCCAAAAGAAGGCCGAAGAGGCTCCGAAACGGCCCCCACGAAGCCTTCAGTGGCTTCAGAATTCCCTCCAGGAGCGGGGGAGCGGACGAGAGGCGACAGGCACGCCGCGCTTGCCCAGAGTCCCCTCGCCACGTCGAGCTGATGTCGTGGACGGAGTCCACAGGTCTGCCCTAGTCAGCTACAATGCTGGGATCAGCGCGTGCGGGAAAGGTGAGCGGTGGCAGCGGGCGCTGGCGCTACTGAGCGAGATGTGGGAAGTGAAGCTGGAAGCCGACGTCATTAGCTACAATGCTGGGATCAGCGCCTGCGAAAAGGGCGAGCAGTGGCAGCGGGCGCTGGCGCTACTGAGCGAGATGCGGGAGGCGAAGCTGGAGCCCAACGTCATCAGCTACAGCGGTGTCGTTAGCGCGTGCGAGAAGGGCGGGCAGTGGCAGCGGGCGCTGGCGCTGCTGAGCGAGATGCGGGAGGCGAAGCTGGAGCCCAACGTCATCAGCTGCAACGCTGGGATCAGCGCGTGCGAGAAGGGCGGGCAGTGGCAGCGGGCGCTGGCGCTGCTGAGTGAGATGCGGCAAGTAAAGCTGGAGCTCGACGTCATCCCTTCTACATTGCCGCGATCCTTGCGTGCGAGAAGGTCCCCTGTCCCGGAAGGCCGCCCAGGCACTCGGGGGCACCCTGCGAGTCGCGTGGGCGTTCCGAGACGTTTCCGGGGGGTCCCAATACGGCTCAGAGTTGCGCTCAAGAGGGCGCCCGGGCGCCCCAAGAGGACCCCAAGCGAGCCCCAGGATGGCCACGAGGGCTTCCAAGGCAGACCAGGAGGCTCCCGAGACCGCCCAGGAGGACCCCCAGGGGAGCCCCAAGATGCAAACATCGCCCCATTGCCTTTGGGAAACGTATAAGTATCCTATGTCCGTTCTTTTCGTCTGCGCGATCTCCGAGACGGCTGCACGGGCCCCCAAGAGCGCCCAAGAACGGCCCAAGATGGCCACAGCACGGCCCCAAGATTGCCCGAGAGGCGCCCAAGACGGGCCCAGATCCCCCCAGGACGGCCCAATAGGTACCCAGGACGACCCGCGATGGCCCCGAGAGACCAGGAGGACGTAACGAGTCCCCCAAACGGCCGCCAAGAGGCCATGGATGCTTTCTCTTGGGGAGCGTCGACGATTGATGATCGAAGATCGACGGGATGAAGGATCGCGGGGAGGAGGAGGAGGAGGAGGAGGAGGAGGATGAGGAGGACGCCCATAATAGCCCCAAAAACTGGTAGAAGCCAACGAGATGTCCTGAGCATGACCCGAAGGAGGCCCCAGGAGGCTCCAGAGGCACCGAGACGGCTCTTAACGAAGATCCACGGGATGAATGATCCAGGGGAGGACGAGGAGAATGCCCAAGATGGCCCAAAAGCCGATCGAAGCCACAGGGATGTCCCGAGCATGCCCCGAAGAAGGCCCCAAGACTGTCCAGACACCCCGAGAAGGCTCCTAACGCTCAGCCCAAGTAAACCAAATGGACAGTTCGTCCAGCGTCCTATCGGTGATCCTCTCGTGCGCCGTGCGCCTGAGCGGCCCCAGTGCGGAGTCCACACCATGGCTGGCAGATTCCGCGGCCAGAAGGCCGCGGGCCTGCCCTGGTCTTACCCACATTGCAGGCATGCGTGCGTGCGAAAATTGCCTGCGGATCAAAACCCGGGAAAACGCCCCCCGGGCGCCCCCAGCGGGCTCGAGGACGAACTTCGACGTGCCCTCTCCGCCCGAGGGCGAGACTTCGCGCGAGCGTGGCGCGTCAAATCGTGTCCGTGCCCGCAGGGGCCGAGCGCTGAGGCCCCGGCCCTGGCGCGGACAAGACTTAGCACGCTGTGCAGGCGTTGGACCCCCTCCTCCAGCAACAAGCGGACGCGCCGAGCCGCCCGATTCTCGAAGTCCGAGGGCTCCAGCGACAGTCCGAGGAGGCCCAAGCCATGCATGTCCCTCGAGTTTTTGTTCTACAGACTTCAGCCTTGCAGCTTTTTTCAGGCTCCTGCCGCCGACGATCGGAGGCCAACAAGCATTCACCGACACCGAACTCGTGGGGCTAAACAAGAAATCACATGGCGGTCCATTGATGATCGGCACCCAGCCAGCCAACAGAACAAAGAAACAGGAGTGGGGCGAGGGAGTGGAGGACGAAGGAACGATGTAGAGGACGGGGAGCAATGCGTGCAGCAAGAGGTGTCAGAGGGGAAAAGGAGGGACGGCGGACTTGGAAAGGGGGCCCCAAGAAGGCTCCAAGAGGGCCTCGAGAAGCCCCGCTTCTGGGCGTTCCTGCCGCGGCGCTTCGGAAGGCCTCCTGGGAGAATCTGGGAGGGGCGATCATGTGGTGTTCTCGAGGCTCCTTGGAGCTACACCTGGTCCCCCCGGAGGCCTCGAGAGGAGACCTGGGAGGACCCCACGAGCGGCTCTGAGAGGAGAATAGGACGTCCTGCCAGAGGGCCGGCCCTCCCTGGCCTTCATGCGGACTCCTCTTGGGCCCCTCTTGGGACCCTTCTTGGGGCCCTCCGATCCCCCCCCCGCAGCGCCGTCTCAGAGGGCCCCGAGAGGGCCACTGGGAACTGCGTGACTTTATCATGGTTCTTCTTGGGCTCCTCTTTGGGTATTCGAGTGTAGTCTTGGAGGGTCCGGAACTCGAAACCCAGGAACCTGGCCGCGTACCGAACTTGGCATGACATTTTCGCATGCTCTTTCAATCTCCGCCGGGACCCTTTCAGTGCAACAACTAATTTGAGAATCGATGTCTCATCTTCTCCCCCCCACGACCGCCCCGTAATTCACAAGCTCACCTCGGGGACTGTCGACGCTACTCGGCGGCCAGTCCTATTGGCTCAGAAACTTGAACTTCAATGCCGTGGGACCTACCCCCCCGCCCCCCCCCCCACAGCGCGCGAACATCTCCCCCTCTTGCTGATCCAAGGGGGGCAGTCATCCCCCCACTCGGAGAAGGTCTTCGCGCCCCGCAAAGATTTCCTTATCCCGCGTCTCCAAGTCATCGTTGCCAAAGGATTGCCTGGGCGCTCGATTGAACGAGTGGCTCACGCCAGCGCGGGAGACCCACTGGTGAATTGAGCCTACTTCTTTTCCTCGACCACCGACCCTTCCTCGAAGCCCCCTGGGGCTTATTGGGGGGTCTTCCAGGGCTTCTTCGGGCCCCTCGGAAAGCTTCGGGAGAGTTCCAAAGAGGCGCGAGAGCACCCCAAGAGGCCCCCTCTCAGATGCTCCCAGGAAGCTCTCCGAAACGTAATGCCGGGAGCTTCTAGGAGGGGCCTTTTTGGGGCTTCGGGAGTGGCCTCCCAGTGCTTCTTCGGGATCTTTCGGAGGGCCTTGGGAAAGCTCTAAGAAGGCCCGAGAGAAGCCCAAGAGAGCCCCCCCCTAGATTTCAAGGGAGCCTTCCGAAACGCAGTGCCGAGAGCATCTAGGAGGGGCCTGTTCGAGGCCCTTTTGAGACCTTCTTGGAGCCCTCGTGAAGCCCTCTGGTTGCTTGGCCTCCAGAAGGCTTGAGAGGGCCCCAGGAGGCACCTTCGAGGTGTCACTTCCAGCGCCCGTGAAAATGACAATTCCAAGGCTCTCCTAGGGGGCCTTCGGATGCCATTTTGCTCCCAGGCACGAGGTCGTGCACTGGCTTTCGCAGGCGCGCCCCTTGGGAGCGCAATCCCAGATTTCGGCTGCGGGGGCGAGGACTGGGAGAGGTGGCGCCACCTGGCGTTGCAAACCTGCGCTTGGTTCGCTCGCGCGCACGCGCGAGCGAACCCATCGAAACATGTGGTTTTTCAACCGGATTTTGGTCATCGGTGTATACCACAATCGGTGTATGTTTGATTTTCCTTTGGTTTTTTGTTGTGGTTTTCAGTGTGCATTAAATTTTTCGGTTGGGGCGAGCATCAAATTTTTTTCACAGGCGACCCACCTGGAATCAGCCGTCGTGAACGCCAGGACTGGCTCTCGCCCAGCCCCCGCCCCCTGGCAGGCTTGCAGGACTTGTTGGGCAGGGACGCATCCCCCGGCACTGGGCCCTCTGGGAGCCTTTGGGTGGTTGGTTCTCGGGGCCTTCCAGGGACTCCTCGGGACCTCGGGGAGCTTCCAGAGGTCCCTGAGGAGGCCTTAGAGTGCCCCGGAAGGCACCTTCGAGCGATCACTTTCGGCGCCCGTGGAAGTGACAACTCCTGGGGCTCTCTTGAAGCCCTCTTGGGGCCTCTCTGCAGGCTTCTCGGGGGCCTCGGGCAGGCCTCAAAGGGGGGCCCAAGGGGTTCCGAGACATCGCGATGTCTTTACACGCTTCGCTCGAACTCTGATTTGGGTTTTCTATGGTGTGATTTGGAATAAAGGATGGGGATGGAAAAGACTGTCCCTCGTGCGTGGGGGTCACTAGCACTCGCTGTCCCTCGTGCGTGCAGAGGAGGCATGGTAGCAAAAACTGCCCCTCGTGCGTGAGCGGGGGTTGTAGCAAAAACGGTCCCCGTTGCACGGAGGGGCGTAACAAAAACCGAGGGGGGGATTTTCAACTGAACAGTTCCTCGCACACGAGGGAGGGCTCGAGAGAAAGCGGCCTCTCGTGCATGATGGGGGGAGGTTGTAACAAACATTGTCCGCCGCGCATGAGGGAGGATTGTGGCAACAATTGTCTCCTGGTCGTGAGGGACCTGCAGCAAAAAATGCTTCTGGTTCGCCGCGGGGGGATTATAAGACAAGGCGACCCTCGTTCGCATATGGGTGTGCCTGTGTGTTTGTGGTGAGTTAGCCCTCTCTGTCACGAGGGGGATTGTAGCAAACCTGCTTTTTGTACACAGGTGGGATTGTAGGGGAGACGTCTCCTCGTGCACGGGGTCTTAGATTGAAGCAAGCCGCGCCCCTGGTTCATGAAGAGGATAGCAACAGCAGCTAGTCGTACGTTGAGTGGGATTACAGCAACAACGCTTCCTTCGTGCATGAATGGGATTTGTTGCACCATTGCCTTGTGTGAATGAGTGGGAGTGTCGCAATGACATTCGTGTATGAGGGGGGAATGCAGCAGAACGCTCACGAGGGAGATTAACGGAACCCTCTCGGAGCCCTCTCGCATCCTTGAGAGGACTTTCATGGGGCCCTCTGGGGCCGTCTTGGGGGGGCCAAGAGGCTTCCCAGAGGCAATTCAAAGTAATCGCTTCGAACTCCACGCCGTGGAGTTGGACCAGAGACTCACCCGGACCCCTCTTGGACCCTCCTGTGACACTCTTGGGGCCCTACTCGGGCTCTCCGGGGCCGTCTTGGAAGCTCCGAATTGGCCCCAACAGGGGCGCTCGAAGTCCTCGTTTCGAACTCCACGCTGTGGAGTTGGACCAGGGGGTAATTTGGAACCCTTTTGGAACCATCTTGTGGCTCTCTTGGGGTCGTCCTGGGGGCCGCTGAGGCTTTCTTGGGGCCCCCAAGAAAGCCCCCCAACAGGGCAGTGGAAGTTATCGTGTCGAACCCTCTCGCGGCCGTGGCCGCGCGCATGCGCCGATGTTGCGCGTCTGACAAAAAAGGAAACAAAGCTTGTATGGTGACGCGTGCGGAGGGCGCCCAAGGGATCTTGGTCCGACGGTCTTCTGGCAAACAGTGTCGGTGTATGCTTGTCGGCTTCCCAGACGATGCCCACAAGGAGCCCGGGAATGGCTCCAGCCGGCCCCAGACACCCTCAAGGATAGCCCCAAGACGCCCCAGGAGCTTTCCGACGCCGCCTACGACGGCTCCGACCCTGGCTCAGAAAGGCCCACCAAGGCCGCCACAGTACGCGGCATGACCGCCCGAGGGCGAAATTTGACGCGGGGTCGCCCGAGGACGAGACTCAAAGTGAGGGTCCCGCGCCCCCCGAGCTTGAGGACAACATTCAACGAGAGGGTGGCGTGTAAATTTTGTCCGCGGCTCCCGGGGTCCATCGCTGAGGCCTCCTGCTTGCTGCGGACAGCAGACCAAACAGAGAAGTGGGAAGCCAACGCGGCGCCTAGCGTAATCGAATGCGCCTGGCGGCGCTCCCCCTCCCCCCGTGAGTGGACGCAGTCCAGCGGTCAGCCCTAGTCTCTATTACAATGCAGGGGCAGGTGCGTGTGAGACGACTGGAGGTTCTGACAGGCTTCTTTGGGGCCCCGGCGGCCCCTGCGAGACCCAGCAGGCCCTGGTGCGCTTCGAGGATGGCTATACCCCGGAGGCTTCCCAAGAAGGCTCCAAGGGGGCCCAAGACCGTCCAAGAGAGACTCCAAGGCGCCCAAGATTCCTTCTACACGGCTTCAGACGCCTCCAGAACGTCCCGACGGGGCACCGAGAAGTGCCCCGAGAGGGCCCGACCGAGAACAGATCGTCACAATCACAAGGGAAAACCTACATTTTTGTAATTCCTGTGCTTTTCGTTTCTGACGTTTCCACGACGGCCATACAGGCTCCCAAGAGTGCCTCAAGACCCCGAAGGACAGCCGCATGAGGGCCCCAAGACAGCCCAACACAGCATCTGGACGGCTCCTGAGGCGCTCATGACAGCCCTAGAGGCACCCAAGACAGCCTCAACAACTGCCCAAGAGGACCCAAGACGGCGCCAAGAGGATCTTTAGACGGCCGCAGAGGTGCCCAAGACGGCCCCGGGCGGACCCAAGACGGCCCCAGCGGCACCCAAGACGGCCCAAGAGAGCCCCAAGAGGCCCCCAGGAGGCCGAAAGACGCCCCACGGGCGCCGCAGGAGGCGCCCAGGATGTCGAACTAAGTTTTTAGAAACTCTTGAAGTACCCATAGGAGACGTCAGCGCCCTCCTTCAGGCTTCTACAAGACAAACAAAGCAAACATCCAGAGCCTGCGAGCCGTACCCCGGACACGCTTCGTGGCCGCATCCAGACCGCGGCCCTTCTCCGTGGGTGCGGGCGCCCGCCGTCACGCTTCACCCAGGCAATTGTGAAGAATTCGTTACTGCTTTCCGGGCGTACTCCGCCCACGGATCCTCGCCGCACTCAGCGCTGAGCGCGAAGGTATGCGCCTATGGCACGGAGCCTTACCGTGTAGGCGCACCAGGGGAACCTGAAGATCGTGGGCGTAGTCCACGGGTTGGCCTTTGTCAGCTACAGCGCTGGGATCAGCGCGTGCGAGAAGGGCGAGCAGTGGCAGCCGGCTCTGGTGCTGCTGTGGGACATGTGGGGGGCGAAAGTGGAGCGCAACATAATCTGCATTACAATAGGCACGTCAAGTCAGAAATCAGCCTGCCAGCATGTGCCCTACGGAAAGCTCTGATGCCCAGGGGCATGTCAACGCCCTCGAACAGTCGACGAAGAATGTGCCAAAGATCAGTTGAATGGCACGATTTCTGACAGAATGCGGCTACCGTGCATTGCCGGGATCAGCGTGCCCGAGGACGCCGCCCAGTACCAGCGGGTTCGCCGCCAGTTTGCGGGCCCCCGGCTGTCTCTCTTTAACATCTTCTTGGCCTCTGACGCTTTGGGCTTCTCATGGAATGGCTCGGTGCGCGGATCGAGTTGCATTGGGATGCCCTGGCGATCCCAGAGGGGCCGCGAGGCTCCCTCGCAAACCTCAATAGTCAGGGTGAGGGGGGCCGAACGGTCATCCATTGTCCCTGGGTGCGTGGCTGAAGTGGAGTTCCGCGATGCGGATTCTTGTTGTTGTTGCTGCTGCTGTTGTTGTTGTCGTTGTTGCTGCTGCTGTGGTGTTGTTGTTGTAGTAGTTGTTGTTGGTGGTGGTGTTGTTGTTGGTGTTGTTGTAGTAGTAGTTGTTGTTGTTGGTGTTGCTGTTGTTGTGTTGTTGTTGTTGGTGGTGGTGTTGGTGGTGTTGGTGTTGGTGTTGTTGCTGTTGCTGTTGTTGTTGTTGTTGTTGGTGTTGTGGTTGTTGTTGTTATTGTTGTTGTTGTTGTTGTTGTTGTTGTTGTTGTTGTTGGTGTTGTTGTTGTTGAATCTTATTCCTTCTAAAGAATTATTATTGTTGGGACCCCTGGTGCGCGACCTCTGCGCCGCGCCTAGGCCGCAGCTACATTTTCATCATTTTTTCGCGAAAGCTTCAGAAAAGTGGATGAGCTCCGGATCCGGTTTTTTGTTGACGCTCGTTTTCCCTTGCAAAAAACAATAGAAAATGAAAATTCTTGTTTTTACTTGATCAAATTGCAAGAATCCCTTGCAAAAAATAAGGTAAAGTGGACATTCGTGCGCGCAAGACGAAATCCTTCCAAAACCTTAGGTTTCGTAACGATTTTAACATAAAAACATCAAAAACCCAATGGTTTTTTAAGAAAAAATTGTCAAAATGTCCTTCCGCGCGCGCTGTCCGAATCCCACAAAACCAATGGTTTTTCAACATTTATGTTACATGAGCTCGCGCGAGCTACTTTTTCTTGTTCTAACATAATCAAATTTCAATAATCCCTTGCAAAAAATAAGGTAAAGTGGACATTCGCGCGCGCAAGACGAAATCCTTCCAGAACCTTAGGTTTCGTAACGATTTCAACATAAAAACATCAAAAAACCGATGGTTTTTCAAAAAAAATGTCAAAATTTCATCCCGCGCGCGCTGTCCGACTCCCACAAAACCAATGGTTTTTCAACATTTATGTTACATAAGCTCGCGCGAGCTACTTTTTCTTGTTCTTACATAATCAAATTTCAACATCCCTTGCAAAAAAAAGTAAAGTGGACATTCGCGCGCGCAAGACCAACAAAAAACACGACGATCTCAGGAACTTGCCCCAAAAATGTGACCAACTCCGCTCTCTCTGTCTCTCTCTCTGTCTGCTCTCTGTCTCTCTCTCTGTCTGTCTGTGTCATGTATTGTATGTCACAATTGCAGGATGCTGGGCACACGCGCGCCCCGAATAAGTGACCAAGTTCTGTGGGTGTGTACCCCACGCCAGTGTAGTAGCCACGGTCGTCCGCACGCCACGAAGTGAAGTGTCCCAACGTCATAGGGCGGGAAGCTGGGTTTGGGTGGTCGCGAAGAGTCGTTTGGATATTTGGTAGAGCTTGAACTGCCCCCCCACGAAGTGGGGGTATTGTCTCGCGTCGCATGAAAACCCTGGCACTGGTGAGAACACTGAGCGTTCGGGTAAAATGATTGTTGTTGTTGTTGTTGTTGTTATTTGTTGTCGCCTTCCCCCCCGCGGCCCCCGCCCGCGACCCGCCCGCGACCGCCCGCGACCCATCCCGCGACCCGCCCCGCGTTTCACCCGCGACCCACCGGCGACCCATCCCGCGGCGACCCGCACCGCGATCCACCCCATGCCCGCTTCTTCTTTTTTATCAGCATTTGTGGGGTGTCACGTGAAATCACGTTCTTTTCGAATCGGAGGGAACACGGGGTAGGGCGACAGATGTGGCGCGAGCGCATTCAGCACGCCCTCCCGCCGCTTTGGCGAGGGCGCCGTCGCGGCAGGGTTCCGCCCACGCCTGTCGCCTCCTCTTATCGTGGGGCTGCGGATCTTACTGTGCAAATGTTCTGTTGTATTATGTCTTTGAGTCCCTGCTTCAGACGTTTGCGTTGCCAACAGATTTGGGTACCAAAAACGTTTCCCCTCCACCCTCCCCCTCCCTCTCTCTTGCCCTGCCCCCCTTTGGTTTGGCAGGCGTGTTGTAGAGGGGGGAGGAGGAAAAGGGGGAGAATGGAGAGGAGGAAAGAGGGGAGGAAGGAGGAGGGCGGGTGTGAATGGAGGGAGGGGGGGAAGCATGAAGGTCATGGAGCGAGAGGGGGCCTCCCCCCCGCCGCAGGACACACTCGCGTTGGGGCCGGCTGGGGGGCTGAGATGGCCCAGCTGCAGTTCGAGGTCGCGCATCGTTTACGTCGACCCTTCGGGGCCGTGCTCGGGCCCGGGAGCCGTCAACAAAAATGGTCTGGAGTCGAATCTGCTCCAATCCAGTATTTCCTCGCGTGATAGATCTATCGGGGCTTATCCAGCTGTGACCCCCCGGCCG
>CAUYUJ010016612.1:242200-259700 GCA_963575745.1 Prorocentrum cordatum
CCTACACCCGAAAGATTTCCCACGGGGGTGCGCTGCCCATGAAAATCGCCATTGGGGTCGGTTGATTCGCGGCCTCGGCGGACCTCTGTGCCCTTGCCTCCTCGGCCCGATAGGACCTCGATGGCCAGGCCATCGACGCGTCCAAAACATCCCTCGGAGGGGGCGGCAAGAACGCACACTCGACCAACCTGCGCTGGGACGTCGCCAGGAGCCCGATCGGGGACCGGTTTTCTTGGAACAGCAAAATCATAAATATTGAGAGGTACGCGCTGATTTCTTGGATCGGCCCCGCGCCCCCCCCCCTCCCGGCGCGCGGGGCGCGCCGGGGGCGGCGGCGGGGGCGCCGGCGGCGGGCGCCCAGCGCCGACCCCAGAAATACGCGCGGACCGCCGACTATTTATACTTACGTTTTTCTTTATCCAGGTTCAACCCGGTCAAGCGCAGCGACCTCGAGGGCAAGCCTCTGGATCAGTTGATCTTCGTAGGCGTTGCCATTCATTCTCTTATCCATTCCGCCCGCCCCCCCCCCCCCCACCCCCCCGCCCGCCCCCCCCCCAGCCCCCCCCTTCGAACGCCGACCCCCGCCCTCGGCGAGGCCGCGAGGCGGGCCCAGACGCGAAGCCGGCGAAGTTCCGCAAGATGGGTCTCAAGACGCACGGCGAGTTCAAGGCGGCGTTGGCCCGCAAAATGTCGGAGCGGGCGAGCAACGTGGAGATGTTCCAGGGGCGGAATCCAGCCTTCCAGAAGTAATTATGCATTGTGTTTCCCCGTCGCATTATCGTTTTGTGCCGTCTCTTTCTCCCTCTCTCTCGTCCGATGCGGGAGGAGGAGGGGGGGGGGAAGAGGAGGAGGAGGAGGAGGAGGAGGGGGGGGGGCAGGAGGAGGAGGGGGGGGAGGAGGAAGGAGGAGGAGGAGGAGGAGGAGGAGGAGGAGGAGCATCAGCAGGATTATATCGAATGTGTGTCTCGAAACAACCTCCGAGGACCGCGCGCTCCGCGCGCGGGCAGCGTTGACGCCGTCGTGAAAGTGCTGGGGGCTGAGGTGCGCAGCCCGATAAAGTTCGATTATCGGGAGAATTACCAAATTCAGGGGCTCAGCACTGACAGCATCGCCAAACATCAACGCATGCTGCTCGGCATCCGCCACAGTTTCGGCAATCAGGTCCCGACGGAGAGCCAGATGAAAACAGCATGGTGGACAATCGCAAGCGATAACAAAGATTCGTGGCATCTTGCTCTTGCATGTTCAGGCTGGGTCAAGTCTCAAGCCGACCGAACCCGATGCATGCTTCGCGACATCGCGCAAGCAGTCATCAATGTGCGAGGCCGTCCACACAAAGCAGCCCCTGAGTGGGCTCGGCCTCTCATCAAAGCGGCTTCGGTTTCGAAACATCGGGAGGGGGCGGTGGGCGAAGCCGAGGGCGTGGTAGGATGGGGGGGGCGAGGGAGGTGACAGGCGGGGTGCAGAGACGGGGCAGGGCTGAGAGGGAAGGCGAGGAGAAAATGCAAACGCGGCAGGGGCGTAACAAGGGGGGGGAGGGGGGGGAAGAGGGCGAGGGGAGGGGAGGAGGAGGAGGAAAAGGAGGACGAGGAAGAGGATGAGCGAGGGGGGCAACGACTCCCCAGCCCCGCAGCGGGCCACCGCCCCATCCATGGAGGGGGTGCCCCCGGCGCGGGGGAGCGATCGATCGACGCTCGATCGGTCGCCCCCCCCCGCCCCCCCCTTCCCGCGCGGCCCCGCGCCCTGGGGGCAGGGGGGCCCGCGCGGGCGAGCGCGCCGCCGCCGGGCGGACGACGCCGCGCAGGAGGGGACTGACCAGACCGAGCAGCGCGGCGCCGACGCGCTCCTGCGGTACACGCACCAAGGCGCCTGAGAGGAAGGGCGACACTGAGGCGGTGCACGTGCACTTCCCTGGCGTTGAGGCCAACGGGTCAGAGCCGACCGACCGGGGAATCGACGGCCTCACCGCCTCGAAGCTCGAGGGCGGGCCGACCTCGAACGCGCGGAAGGGCGCCCGCCAGCTCCACGCGCACAGCGACACGAATGGCATGCCGACGGCGATCGTTCGCATCGACGAGGAGGCCGCGAACATGGAGAAGGGCAGGCCCCACAACATCATGGTGCAGATCCAGGTGAAGTTCGAGGACGAGCCGCTCAGGCAACACACTCAGATGATCGTGCGTGACTTCGCGCCCGAGCTGAGGGCGTCTGCAGAGAAATGGATAGTCGATCTCGGAGCTAAGGTGGCTCAAAATAATGCGAGTTTCGACAAGAAGAAGCGCGCCGAGCTGAGGGGCGAATGGCTGGTGAGCCAGGGGGTCACGACGAGGATGCCCGTCAAGCAGCAGAGCGAGGCCGACAGCTCGACGAACGTGCGCGGCGACGACGGCGACCCCGGCCCGCGCCCCAGGCGCGCGGCGCCAGCAGCGCCGCCGCCGAGGATGCGGCCGGCCGCCACGGACAAGGAGAATGTGACCACGAAGCCTGCCGCCGCAACCGTGGAGCCCGACGTTGCGGCAGGCGTCGCGCCGACGACCGCGCCACCGACGACCCGGTCGCCGCAGAAGAGGCTCAGGGCGAAGCAGCAGGTCCAGGACGAGCTCGACTTCTTCGCCTGCGAGGCCCTCCCCCCGAGCCCGAGCTAAGTGGCGAAGGCCGCCCGCCGCCGCGCGGGGTGGTCGTCGCGTCGCTCGGCGGCGGCGGCGCCTCCGAAGCCGTGCCAAGACGGCCCCGAGAGGCCCCCCATAATCCCCCAAAGAGCCCCAAGAGGGCTCCAAGACCTTCCAAAAGAGACCCAAGAGGCCCCAAAAGAGCCCCAATAAGCCCCAAGAAGACCCTAAGAGGACCTCAGGAGAGCCAAAATTGGAAAGTGCCCCGAGGCCCCAAGAGGGGCCCAAGAGAATCCCAAGAGGGCCCCAAGATGCCTCCAAGTTTCGGAACGCACGCGAGCTTAACATACAAATCAGCGCAACAGCCATTACGAGTCATCGAAATACACATCACCTCTCATCGAAGCACCATCGTAATTTGCAGCGAATTCCATCTTAAACTTCGATGCGGGAAGCTATGTGCGATGCTTGTGTTCTCGAAGTCGGCGGCGCGACTGCATGCGTTCCGCCGCCCCTGATTCGCCAACTCCCCTGCTGATCGTTTCTGCGCGGGCTGGCGGGGGTGCTTTTTTTGATCTGCGGCCCGCAAGGAAAAGTCCAGTGGGCGTGTCAACTGGCGGGGATACGCGACGCGTCAAGAATTTAACCGGAACGCGTGAGTTTCTTTGTCGGGGATCGTCGTCGCCCTTATGGCTAAAGAAGGGTGGCCACAATCGGAGGCTCAAAACTGCCGCCCTGGGACCCTCTTGGCCCGCTCTTGGAGCACTCTTGGGCGCTATTGGGGCCGTCTTGGGGCTCTCTTGGGCCCCTCTTGGGGCTGTCTTGGGCCATCCTGGGGCCATCTTGAGGCCTCGAGAGCCCTTCGGAGGCGACAAAGCGAGAAGGCAAAACAACGTTGTTGTTTTAGGTGTTTAAACGATTTGGCCTCTTGGGGTGGTCCTTGGAAGCCTCGGAGGGCACTTGAAACCGTCTTGGGGCCGTCTTGAGGCCTCCTGTACCCGTGTCGGGGCTCTTGACCCGTCTACCGCTGTCTTGGGCCATCTTGGAGGCCATCTTGCGCTCTCGGAGGCCCTCTCAGAGCCATCTTGGGCCATCTTGGACGCTGCTATGGGCACGCCCCCCCCCCCCCCCCCCGTCCAAACGCAGGGAGGAGGGAGGTAAACCTCCCGAGCAGGGAACTGCAGGAGGTAGGACAGGGAAACGCCCTAGACCACATGCGCCCAGAAGGCTGGAGGGATTTCAGGGCGCTCCCAGCCGTGGCGACGGCCGAGTCCCAGGGCCAGGAACAGGCCCACAGAGGACGTGATTCCGAGAAGCGGCACGGCGATACCATCTACCCCTTCAAATGCAAAGTCGCACGATGCCGACGACGATCACCGACGCCGAAATCGGCGCGTTCAGATTTGAGTTTCAAGGCAACTTCAGGTGTGGCGACAGCCGAAACTCATAGGCCTGAAACGTGCTTCAACAAGAAACGACGCTTAATAAGCTTGCAAAAAGCATTCGGACTCATTCCATCCGACGCGCATTCGACATACATCGGGCGCCTGTTGGGGATGACGCCAACGCAGATTGAGCTGTCCAGCGACAGCGACGCCCAGCCCTTGAGCCAGCACGTGAAGGGGAAAAGGAAGGGGCGCAGCGAGTCGGAGCTCTCGCAGGACGAGGTGGCCGCGCTGGGCGTGGATGCGCTGGCGGATGCGGCCTGCGCGGCGGACAGTCAAGCTTCTGGCAGTGCGACTTCGCATGCCAACGGTCCAGCTGATCCTGGCCCACAGCCAGCTTGTCCACCCGTCTCATCGGCCGACCGTGTGCGAGATCCTGCGCTCCGCCATTGGCCTCACGATTGCGCTCCGCCGTTTGGATGGTCGCAGAGCGTCGGAAGCGCAGGGCCTTTGCCACTCGGCGGTGACACGCAGCAAGACTCGTTCCCGCCCGCGGCCGCGCCGACCCCGGCCGCGCCGACCCCGGCCGCGCCGACCCCGGCCGCGCCGACCCCGGCCGCGCCGACCCCGGCCGCGCCGACCTCGGCCGCGCCGACTCCGGCTGCGCCGACCCTGGCCGCGCCGACGCGCCTGGACGCGCCGACGCGCCTGGCCGCGCCGACCCCGGCCGAGGCGGCGCTGCTCCCCGCGGCGGAGGGCGACGGCGGCGCGGGCGTCGCCGCGGCCGCGGCGGGCGCCGCGGCGGAGCTCGACAACCAGCCCGTGGAGTCCCTCGAGGACAGCGACGTCGGCATGGAGGACATCGACGTCGACGAGGCGCAGAAGGCCTCGAGCATGATCCACGTGGGCCCGGAGACAGGGCACCCTTAAGCTTGTCGCACCGCCCCCTCTCTCCACGGGCACCCTCCCCCTGGATGCTCGCAAGCGCAATCGGCAACCGTCGCCACCCATCGTAGTCCATCGCAATCCATCGCGGTCCGATGGACAGCGATGGACAGCGATGGACTGCGATGGACTGCGATGGACTGCGCCGGTTGCCGACGCGGGGGCGATATACGAAGCAATTGAGGACAAGGAACATGTGGGGGGCGGGGGAGGATGAGGAAGACGACATGAAAGGATGGAGGTGGGAGAGGAGGAACGAATACGTTGATTCGGGGGGCCGCCCATAGGAGATGCACTCCGACATCAACGCCTGGATCGCCCACCTCAACCAGAAGAAGGACGTCGCGGCGTCTGTCATCACTGAGCACTCGGCCTCGGACATCGCGAGGAGCGGAAAGATCCTGTTCAAGGTTGCGGAGGCGGCGCTGCGCGCTCACGACGCCGATCGGTTCCGATGCTGAGTTTAAGCCCATGCAGGAGGTTGAGGCCTTCGAAGTCACGGAGGGCATGGCAGGCGAGTTTGCCTTCTGGAAGACTGTGGCCGATAATAACTTCAAGGTGCCGACGGACGCAGCCGCGCACGCCGTTGCCTCGCGTTGGCAACGCAAGATTAGGAGCGACCCCGAGTTCAAGGCCAAGTACCAGGCCGTCCCGAGCCCACAGAAGGATAATTTCAGGATCAAGTGGGCGAAGGACATGTACGACTCCAGCATCAGGACCCGCGAGAAGACCGACAGCAAGAAGAAGGATAACATCTCGGACAAGTGCCCAGGGGCAGCGCACGCGGCAGCCACCCGCCAGCCGATGTGCACTTTCCGACGAAGCTTTGGCAGGAGTGCTGGCGTCGCGCTAGAGGCTTAGGCCGCTGTCGCGATCAACGCAACTCCTGTCAGATGCTCGACCCTCGGAGAGACTGCGTTGGATTGGCAGTTGGGCGCTACGTCTGTTAGCAGGTACCTCCGGCCGCTGGGCAGCGTCGCGTGGCCGGAGGGCGGCATGAACCAGGCAGAGGGCATGGCGGCGGCCGTCAATAACGCGCTGTCGCGCATCCAGGCGGGCCCGCACATGTACAAGCTGAACAGAAACACAGAGAATATCCGCTGGGCCTGCGACGTGGAGCGCACGACGGAGATCATGAGCGAGGAGTTCCGCCTGTCGGCCACGTGGGAGGCGCGCAAGGCGAAGGCAACGCTTGAGAACCTTACTCCGACGGCTGTAGCGCTAAACAATCCTCGATCTTCTCCTTCTTACCCCCCTCCTCCTCATTCGCCCCCCCCCCATCCTCTTCCTCTTCCTCGCCCCCGCCTTCGAAACATTTGCCAGCTGGGCGCCCTCGAAACTGAGCCTCCGAAACGGATGCCAGGCTGGGGGCCCTCGAAACAGATGCCAGCTGGGAGCCCTCGAAACAGAGACCAGCTGGGAGCCCTCAGTCCTCGCCCCCCCCCCCCCGATCTTTGGGCTGGGGATGCCCCCCCCGTCGCCTCGGCTGGGCGCGGCTCGGAACGCTGAGCGGGCATTCGTCCTCTGGGGTCACCAGGGTGGCTCCGCGCGGAGTGTGGATCTTCGGCGGCGCCCTTGCAGGCTGCGCCCCCAGTGACTCCGACGGCGGGCCCGACTGGTTTGACAGGTGCGAGTGGCTCGAGTGCCCAGGTCGTCGCCCAGCAGGCGCCGCCCCCGGCGCGCAAGAAGGGCATGGTTGCCCAGGAGTCCGAGGCCGAGGACGACGGCGCTGCAGCTCAGCCGCCCAAGAAGCGCACGCGCAAGGCGACGGCCGATGGCGACCGCGAGCCCGATGTCGAGCCACTGAAGCCGAAGGCCAAGGCCAAGGGCCGCGCAGGGGCCCAATCGTCGGCGGCAAAGACCAAGGGCCGCGGCCTGTTCGCCCTGGAGGGCTCGACCTAGGCGAAGACGAAGATCATGAAGAGCACCTGCACCCAGGTCCCCCACCAGGCCGCGCACTTCTTGAAAGACGTCGAGCAGGACACTGAGAAGGAATGGGCCTTCGCGAAGGGCGACCAGTCTGGCACGGACGAGTCCGATTACGCCACCCTCCTGAAGTGCTTCGAGACGCTCAAGGGTTGCGAGTCCGAGAACAGCTTCAACAAGGATCTGGTCTTGGCGTGGGACTTCAGCAGTTTCAAGAAGGCCAAGCTCGCCGAGCTGACGGATGATCAGTGGGAGACGAAGCTCGACAAGTTCAATTGCTCGCTGGACAAGCCCATCCTGGAGTTGCAGGAGCTCATGGAGGCCATGATGGAGCAGCGGGACCTCAGGATCGCTTGCAAGGCCCGCACGGACAACGCGTAGTGAAGCTCCAGGTGGCGATCGCCACTGTTCCCGCACGAGTGCGCCTTTTTGTGCGCGGGGTCTGTGGGCTGAGAGACAGCCTCGGTGCTCCATTTTTGATCCAGTCTCGTTGCAACACGCATTGAGCGCCTGTGTGCGCTTGCGCTATTTCGGGTTTGGCCCAGTCGGACGAGCGTTCGAATTGGGGAGTGGGCGTCGCTGGCGGCTCAGCTGGGGTGCATCTGTCAACGAGTTGTTTCAATTTTAGTGAAGGCGGCAGCCACTCGATCGTGATTCAAGGGCGGCGAGAGGTCGTTTACACATATGTTCCATCAAACCTGTTGTTTCCCACGAAAGCTTTGAGACGCCGACGCGAACCCCTCGATGGACCCCCGATGGGCCCCCGATGGACCCACCGATGGACGCCGCACGTTTTTTGCGAATGTCACAGGGAATCAGTCCAACGATGGACCCCGATGGACCCCGATGGGCCCCGATTGACCCCGATGGGCCCCGATGGACTCCGATGGACCCCGGTTGATGACGTCGGATGGCTGCGGAAGCCGGCGGAGCGAGCGAAATCGCAAAACAAACATAGATTGTGTTGATTTCGCGGTCGATTCTTCCACGAGACAGGGCATGGTGGACTGCCTGGCTTCATATCTGCGCATCTTCGGTGCACCCGTGCGCTCCAGCTCTGCCCGAATCCCGCCCATTTCATCTCCCATTCGCGGAGTCGCCGTTGCCGCTGGCCCAGTCGACCCGCGCACGCGCTTGCATTGTTTTAGCGCCGCCACGTGAGATGTGCTCACTCTTCCATCGCAAGAACTCGCAGTCGTCGTATATCATTACATGATCATCGTTCGATCGATTCAGTTGCTACGTTGGATCGAAGGCACACGTGGCGGCGCTTTCCTTCGCAATATTTTAGTACTGGTGCCATGGATCGGGAACGTGAGCTCCAGGCTATCCGCTGGCGCGAGGCTGGGTCCAAGCTTCTTCGGCATCTCGTTTCCTTGAAGGCCATTGGGCAACTAAGTGCGGCCGGCTTATGTATAGCATGTCACTGCTGTCGTGAAGGCGGCATGTTGGGGGCTGGTTTCTCTCGGTATGCTGGGCGGCCAGGGCTACAAACAGGGCGCTATAATCAAATTCTAGATGGCACTTTGCCAACCACGGGGCCAGTTGTGTTTCAGCGGGTGCCATGCATGTCAACCAAAACATAAGATATATCGTTTGTAGAATTACTTCTGGCAGCTGTGTGCGACATTTTTTGGACTGGCGTCCAGAACCCGAGCATATTAACACAATCATCAACCATGACATTACCCCGCATATACCAAGACCGTGCAGTTGTCAAAGACACCGCACGTAAAAACCAACCACGCCCCACACCCCTTGCTATCTTTGTAGACGGTGTGCGTTTCATCCCCGATGGCTGGTAGGTCTGACAGTGTGATGGGATTATGGGTGATAAATGTGGCTACGAAACAACGTTATTGGTTCGGGGGGCTGAGAACAAACGATGTATGCCGATGCGGTTGTAGAGGGCGGGGCTCGATATTCCCAGTTATGTCGTGCCTGGCGTGGGCATCGGCACAGCTGGCCGAGGGTCGTCGCTTCGCTTTACGGCAGGATCTTTCAGAGTTCGACCCGCATGATCCCCTCGTTGAATTGCGGGCTCAACGGGGCGTTGACTTAGGGTTTCGGTGCGCAGTCATCTGGGTCAAAGGCGATTTGGCGGAGCTGTGTCACACGCTCGGGCTTCCGAGCGTAAACTCAAATGAGGATGTTTGCCCGTTCTGTGTTGCTAGCAAGGACGACGGACACCATCGGTGTCGTGGCACTAGAATATTTGACGTTTTCGGGCGACAAAAGACATCAGCAGACTACGATCGAGTTTGCATCGGCTGTTCGAAACTCAGGATCATTTGGGCCGAGGAGCAACGTGCGGCCTTGATCCGAGATGGTGGTCTCACCCTTAGTTGTTCTTAAAAACGCTGGGGGCGTGTATGTGTCCGTTTTCAACTTCTGGCGTTGCGGTCGACCGAAACAGAACAAAAACGGTAATGCAAAACGTACCCAAAACGATGTGACCAGGACCAAAACGTAACAAAAACTGCTGGCGAGAACGCACACAAAACGGATAACCAAAACAGAAAAAAGACAAAATAAAAAAAAAAAAAAAAAAAAAAAAAAAAAAAAAAAAAAAAAAAAAAAAAAAAAAAAAAAAAAAAAAAAAAAAAAAAAAAAAAAAAAAACGGCACGGGCTTTGAGAGGTCTGCAAAAACGGCGACGAAAACGCACAGAAAACGGCAGGTGAAAACGATTAAAAAATAAACGGGCCGCAAAACGAACCGAAAACGGCAAGGCGCAATTCCAAAACAGAAAAAAACTGCTCCCAAAACAGAAGAATACCGTCGATCTCCAAAACGGAAAAAAAACGTCCCCAGCGTTTTTAAGATCGTCTAAAGTCTCACCCCATTAGATGGGAAAGGGAGAGGGCTGGCGCTAACACCTGATGTCAGGGCGCATGCCTTGGCACTTGAAAAGGGTGATCGAATTGAGCCGTGCGAGAGCTTGCAAGACCCGCGTGCGTTCAAAACCATGGCTGTGTCGTTTCAGTGTCTCTTCTGGAAAGCTAATTTTAACGCGAATGGATCCCTCTTGGATTCTGTCGCACATAGGTGCCCACTATTTGATGAATCGACTGGGCTGACGCCAGAATATATTTGTTGATTCAGTACACACAGTGTATGATTGGCCAGGTCAACGGTTTGTATCTACTGTACTGTGGAGGATTCTCTTGAGTAGCCCTTGGGGGGTAACAGGTAATGCGATCGACGCTCGGTTGGATGCGGGGGCTGCGCGCGTGCGCATTGGTTGGTTTGTTTGATTGGCAACGTAAGTCACTCATCCCCGCTTCTGCAAGGATAAATGATTGGAATGTAAGCATGATGGGGGATCGGGGGGGGGTCTCAACATCCCCCTGAAATGGCGCACCCAGGTTGTACATTGGAGCTCAAGGCGGCCGAAACGTGTCTTGTACTTTTATGGGCGTGCGACTTGCTGTCGAGGGTGGGGCACGACGTTCTTTGTAGGGGCGAGCTCATGCAGATTGGGGCTGCGTTGGCAGAATAGTTGGATGCACTCCGCCAGTATCCAGACGCCCCCTCTGGTGTGCAGCGCGATCGGCTGTGCGAGCTAATCATACAAGTAAACGTGCTGAGCGGAACTCCGGGCATTGGAATCGTTCCGAAACGTCATTTTTTTTGACCGAGTTGACTCGCAGGACAGCGGCTGGGGCATTGAATGTGCGGGCGGCCCAGGTGGGACGCGCGCGGTTTGGATGCCAGGAAAATTATCGGGGGCCGATCTGAGCCATGCATTTGGGCGATGTCTTTGGTTGTGGAGCGCGCCGGGCCCCGGGGCTCGCGCCGCTGCATCCCTGCGTCGTTTCTACCGAGAAGTTGTTGGTGCTGAAGGTGGCCAATGCACGCGTTCCTTCGGTTCGGGGGCGCTGTCCCCCTTTAGCCCAGCATCCAAACCATTGCGCTCGAACGACAGGACACCTCTGATGGGGAACCCAGCAGCTTACGCTTGTTGGAGGGACGAAGCCCTGAATTTCGTTCCGCGCACGTTGGCTGGGCACGCGCGCCGCGCTACGTTCTACATGCGCATTCGCCAGTCATTTTGCATTGTCGTCTCAATGAAACTCAATGCATTTCTTTTCGGCGACGATTCCATTGCTGAGCTGGCTGATGTCACAGGAGATACCGACGCAGACGACATGGTTCTCGAAAGTGCCCTCTTGGATCTTGGAGTCTAGCCAGTCGGCGCTGACTTCCAGGGGGCTGACAGAGCCTCTCGATCCAGCCGTCCAGATCGGGATCGTGTCGGAGGTCATGTCCAGCTGGCACGCCCCTCGCACAGCGTCTTTGCGTTTGCTGTTTGCAGGCGCTGCTGCCGCTGCAGGCTTCGCCCAGGAGATGGGCCTCGAGACAGGAACTGTAAAATACAGCTGCGAGGTCCAGCACGACGTGACGACGCTGTGCGGATTTTTCTTTCGCAGCGTTGCAAATCTTGCGGATGAGACCCCGCGGGCTGCTGCGGTGCAGCCCAGAGTGCAGGACGTGGTTGCAGTTTCTCACTCGCAATGCCTTTAAGCGGTGGGAGTCGAATAACTACCACGGTGACGGCAGCGGGGGCGGCGACGCTGAGACGGCAAACCATTGCGCAGTGGTGACGTCATCGGTTTAGCCAGCTAACGAGGATCACGCACACTACACGGAACGACGTTACATGAAACACAAGTCAGACTACGACATACCACCGAAGATGCGAATGCGATGTTTCGAGCGATCGACCGGAAACCCGATTTTCACTCTCCGATCGTACCCATGTCGCGTTAAGTTGTGTTTTGTTTCGCCACAGTCGCGGGCCCGCTCGTCCTCCCCACTCGGGCCACGATCGAAACACAATACACAACGAGTTGATAAGGTCCTGGCTCGTCTGGGTAGCGCGATCCAGAGGTTGTTTTTTTCGTGATCGAGCAGCCCCTCAACAGCGTCATGTATAAGTTCCCTTTCGTGTCGGACGTGCTCGCGCTATTGAGGGCGCGACGGCGCACCACTTGCTTGGCTGCGTTCGGTGGGAGGCACATGAAGCTTCTCGAACTCCAGGGTACCGTGCCCGAGGACCCCGGCGATGCAAATCAGTTTTGGCCCCCTCCCTGGGGGTGGCCTCGACGCGCAGATGTAGCGAACTCCATCGCGGTCCATCGCGGTCCATCGCTGGACCGCGATGGACCGCGATGGGTCGCGCAAACAAATCGTCCTCCTCCTTATCCCCCATCCGCGACCATCTCCCTCCTACTTCCATGTCCCTCCTTGCATAATCCTCGGTCCCCCGTCCTGCCGCCAGTCCTCTGTCTCCATGCGTGCCCCCCATCCCCCCCCCTCGCCACCCTTCCCGCCCGCCCCCTCCCCCCTCCCCCCGCCCCCCCCCCCCCCCCCCCCCCTCATCGTTTGCATCGCCCTTCGCCCCACAAGGATCTCATGCGTAGGATCATCGCTTCCACCCGCACTGACGGGCGCGAGCGGCTGGCGCGGGGCGGGGTGTCACATGCCCCTCTGACTCGCCGCGTAGGGGGGTCGATTGTCGGCAACCATGCGCAATTACCTTTCATTCGTCGCAACGGTATCCCGGCGATTTCACTGGGGCGATCGCCAGGCTCACGGCGGAACTACGCCTCGCTCGCTGAACCGTGCCCGATCGTAACAAATTAACCTCGCTTCGCGCATGGAGAGAGGCTGGCGACGTCGGCGACGACGGAGGCTCGGACGAAGAGCCCGGGCGTGTCATTGTGACCCCTCAGCTGTCGGGCGCCCCCCCCCCCCCCCCCCCCCGCGGCAAGCTCGGATGTCTGCTGCAGTGGAGTCCGCGCTGCGGCGGAGGGGGCGCGGGGGAGGGGTCGCGATATCACGCCCGAGCTCATCGCCGAACCTCGCGCATCGGCGGTGGGCGACGATTTGTTTTTTGACGCTTCGCGTGCCCCCGCCAGCCCATCCAGAAACGATCCGCAGGTGAGTTGGTGAATCAGGGGCGGCGCACCGCATGCAGTCGCGCAGCCGTCTTCGAGAACACAGGCATCATACATGGCTTCCCGCATTGAAGTTTAAGATGGAAGTCGGTGCAAATTGCGATTGTGCTTCGATGAGGTGCGAGGGGTATTTCGATGACTCGTAATGGCTGTCGCACTGACTTGTATCTTAAACTCGCGTGCGTTCCGAAACTTGGAGGCATCTTGTAACCCTCTTGGGATTCTCTTGGGCCCCTCTTGGGGCCTCCTGGGGCTCTTTCTTGGGGCTCTCCTGAGGTCCTCTTAGGGCCGTCTTGGGGCTTCTTGGGGCTCTATTTGGGGCTTCTTGGGGCCCTCTTGGGGCTCTTTTGGATGGTCTTGGAGCCCTCTTGGGGCTTTTTTTCCGGGGGGGGGGTTCTGGGAGGCCTCTCGGGGCCGTCGTGGTCCTTATGGCTAAAGAGGTGTGTGTGTGTGTGTGTGTGTGTGTGTGTGTGTCTGTGCTGTGTGTGTGTGTTGGTGTGTGTGTGTGTGTGTGTGTGTGTTGTGTGTGTGTGTGTGTGTGTGTGCGTGGGCAATTCTTGCCCCCCTCACCCCTAGGATGCTCAAACATGCCGTCTTGGGACCCCCTTGGCCGCTCTTGGAGCGCTGCTGGGCGCTCTTGGTGGCCGTCTCGGGGCTCTCTGGGGCCCCTCTTGGGCTGTCTTGGGCTCTTGGGGCCATCCTTGAGGCCTCGCGAGCCTTCGGAGGCGAAAAAGCGAGAAGGCAATAACCATTGATTTTCCGGTTGAAGGATGTTGGCCTCTGGTGGGGGGTCTTTGGAGGCCTCGGAAGGCACTTGGCACCGCCTTGGGGCCGTCTTGAGGCCTCTTGGGCGCGCGTCGGAGGCTATCTTGACCAGTCTACCACTATATTGGGCCATCTTGGGGGCCATTTTGCGCCCTCGGAGGCCCTCTTGGAGCCATCTCGCGCCGTCTTGGACGCTGCTATGGGCCCGCCCCCCCCCGCCCGAACGCAGGGAGGGGGGAGGTGAACCTCCCGAGCAGGGAAACGCAGGAGGTTGGAAAGGGTGAACGCCATAGACCACCTGTGCCCAGGGGGCTGGTCGGATTTCAAGGCGGCTCCAGTTGCGGCGACGGCCGAGTCCCAGGGCCCGACGCGGGCCCGCAGAGGGCACGAGTCCGATATCAAAAAGGAAACGGCGCCGAATATGAGGAGGAGGAGGAGGATGACGACGCCGACGACGACGACGACCCCGCGGCTGCACGCCAGGCGAGACATGCTCGGCATCGTGGGCCGCCCGCGCTGCATGCGCTAGCCGAGCTTGTTTTTTGACAGGGGGGTTGTCCGCCACCTCCGCCCCGAGCCGACGGGGGCCACGTGGTGGCGTAGATTGGCGGCGGGCGGCGACGTCGACGAACGGCTTCGGAGATGGGCGCACCACCGATCTACGCCGTCGTTTCGTCGCCGTCATCGTCGTCGTCGTCGTCGTCTACTGTCGATCTCCACCGCCGTTTCGTCGTCGTTGTCGCCGCCGCCGTTGTCGTCGCCATCGGCGACGCTGGAGCGGGCGGCGACGACGACGACCCAGCGGCGGCGGCGATAAGCGGTGGGCGGTGACGACGGCGATGGACGGAGTCGATGACGGCGGCGGCGGCGAGGAGGCGGAAGCGCATGAGAACGAGGAGGAGGGCGAAGGGGGGGATGGGGGAGACGGAGAGGGAGGATGAGGATGCGGAGGATGGGAAGGGCGGAGGCGCAGAAGGACTGGTGGAGGAGGAGGATGTCGATGAAGAGGAAGGGTGGGTGACCAACAGGAGGAGCAGGGGAAGGGTGAGCAAGAGGCGCAGGCGAAGAGCCCGGAGCAGGAGGATTAGCGGCGGCCCGCGACGACGGCGGCCACGGAGGCTCGGGCGAAGAGCCCGCGCGCTGTCGTGACCCCATCCTCTGTCGGGCGCCTTTGCCGCCGTGGCTCGCCTGAGCTCTTCGCCGAATCTCGATTTCACTACGACGAACGGAAAGTTTCCCCGCGTGACCGCCCCCGAACGCCGTTGGCGCCCATCGCAATCCATTGGAACCCATCGCGGTCCATCGCAGTCCATCGCTGAGCGATGGGCTGCGATGGATTTCGATGGGCGCCCGGCGTTCGGGGGCGGTGGCGCGGGAGAACTGTCCGTTTTTCGCCCCCCGCCCGTTGCGGGCCCCCCTTTTCCTCATGATTTCCTCTTTGCCACCCTCCGCCCTTTCAGCTCGCTCACGCCGCGCCCCTGGCCGTGCGCGGCCGCCGTTTCAGGCCCGAGAGTTCCAGCTACGAAGCGGGAAAACCCCTCCGAGCCCGGATCGCTCCGATTTTAATGCGCCACGCGGGGGAAGCCCGCAGCCCCCCCCCGACGCGCGAGTCAGCGTCGATTTCTGGGGCCCCCAGCAATGCTTGGTTGCCTGGTGGTACGAGTGCATGGCTATTGTGTGGCGGCCTCTCAACGCGGAGGATTGGTCGGGCCCCCTTCCCACCCCCAACGGCGGGGTTGGAGGGTGGGGGGCGGGGGGGGGCGTTCGGGTTCTCATGTGTCATGCTGGATGCGCATATGGCTTCAGTTAGTGTCCCGCCCGCCCGACCCGCCCGATAGGGTCCGCCCGACCGACCCGCCCGCCTGTTGGGGTTCTCGAGAGTGAGAGCGAGAACGATACCGATAGCGAAAACGGCAACGATATCAAGATATCGCGGACGGGAGGGCTGGGGGCGGATGGGAGGGAAGGTGGAGGGATGGAGAGAGAGGCAGGGGGGGAGATGGAGAGGGGAATGACAGCTGGGCGGGGGGTGGCGGGGAGGGTGGTGGTGGCCCGAACAATCTTCCAGAGGAGCGCGCGCTCTTGGGGCGCCCTGTTCCCAAGCACGCGCGCTTCCCAGTCGTCTCGTCTGACAGCCAGGGCCCAGAGCTCAACCGCGAGGAAATGACGCAGCTGACGCCGAGCGAGAGAAAGAGGCTCCGTTGGTTAAGGATGAATGTGGAGGCCGATCGGCACCAGCGCACCCGCGACATGTTAGCGCGGTCCGTGCGTTTCGACATCCAGGCGGGGGCCGATCGTCTCCACCGCGCCCTGGCAGAACATAACAGCATCCGAATGGAGGTCCGAGGGGATAACAATGAAACGGGGGATGGATGGGGGGGGCGAGGAGGAAAAAAACAAAACAAACATGCATGACTCCCAGGGGTGATCTGGTTGCACTCCTGAAGACGACTGAGCGCGACGCCATGGATGAGTTTGTCCGTCACCGTGACGGGTTAGACGATAAGGTAGAGGACTAGGCGCGGCAGCGAGAGAAGCTTCTGCGCTTCGCGCTCTCCCCCACGAGACGGTCGGGGGCCAGGTGGAAAAACCGCGAGGCCGCGGCGTGGAGGCCGCCGCCGTCGCCGTCGCCGTCGCTGTCGCCGCCGTCGTCGGCGAACAACGACAGCGACGACGACGGCGGCGGCGACGGCGACGGCGACGGCGGCAGCGACGACGACGGCGACGGCGGCAGCGACCTGGGCACCTCCAGGAACGCAGGGGCCTGCTGACTGCTCCTGCTCAGCTGCCCCCTCCGTTTCGCCCTCCTGCTCCTCTGCCTCCTCTTCCTCCTTTTCAAAAGCCTCCTCCCCCTCCTCCCGGGCCCCCTTCCCCCCCCCTCCCCCCCCCCCTCCTCCTCCTCCTCCTCCTCCTCCCTCCTCCTCCTCCTCCTCCTCCTCCCTCCTCCCCCCTCCTCCTTCCTCCCTCCTTCCTCCCCCTCCTCCTCTCCTCCTCCTCCTCCTCCTCCTCCTCCTCCTCGCCCCCCTCCTCCTCCTTGTCTTCCTCCTCCTAGGCGTGGGCTCAGCGTTAGGCCGCGTGGGCCAATCCGTTCCTCGGATTTCAGCGGGCGCGCAATGCACGCGCATGTCGACTTAAGTGCCGCTTGCGCGTAGGTCAGGCGTGGGTCGACGTATGAGCATGCACGGATTGGCCCGCCCGTTCAGCGAAGCACACTGCATGGCAAGTGCCGTCACCGCAGCGTTCTGTTTACACTTCGCTACGCGTCAGTACAAATAACACGCGACACTGAGTACATACACGTTTTCTATAAGCGATAAGAAAATCATCGAAACATCTGGTTCCCAGACAGATCTGTTGATCTACGAAATAGATCCCAATTCGTAGATCTACCAGGTAGATCCGTGGATCTACCTGGTAGATCCCGACCACGTGGATCTACCAGGTAGATCCTTGCAACCACTGGGTCGCCGTGCGCCCATGGGGCCGCCGCAACAGAGGCCGCCGAAATGTCGCGGAGACAGTGCGCCAGTAGTTTTCCGCATGGTTCCATCAGGCGTGGCTGGCGGCGTCGATGCGGGCGCGGCCCGCCTTCGGTTTTGCCCCCCGTTCTGTTGGCCCGGGCCGCGTCCCTGCTCTAGGTCGGTGGCTGTTGCGTTTGCTGGGCCGCCCGAGCGCGGCGTTGTCTCGGTCGCTGGAGGAGGGGGCAGGGGCGGGGGTGGACGAAGAAGGGGGGGGGGGGGGGGCGGGGGAAAAGAGGAGGAGGAGGAGGCGGCGGCGGCGAGAGGAGGGGTGGGGGGCGGGGAGAGGGGGGGGTGACAGGGGGCAGGCCGGGGGGGCAAGGTCACGCGGGACAGGGGTGAGGGAATGGCCGGGAAGGGGGAAAGGGGGCGTGGTTCCTTGCCGCGGAA
>CAUYUJ010016612.1:262200-270505 GCA_963575745.1 Prorocentrum cordatum
GGGGGCAACGAGATGGGGGAAGCGGGGGGGCCTTGGAATCGGGGGGCGACCTAGGCTCAGAATCGGCAGCGCATCCCCGAGGGGCGGTTCGGCCGCGCCCCCCGCCCCCGCCCCGCCTGGGACATCCTCGGTGCCGCTTCCGGGAGGGAATCGCCGATGCTCTGGCGATGCGTTTCGGATTCCAGGCCGTCGTTCCCCCTTAGCCGCGGCCCTGGCCTCGCTCCCCTTCCCAGGATCTCGAGCGAGGTCAGCAGAAGAGCAGCGCGGGCGTCGTGCACCGGCGCGCGGCGGCGCTCATGAGCGGGGCGCTCGAGGGGGCCGGGCGCGCCGCAGCGAGCCCCCCCCCCAGACCTCGCCTGGCGCGAAGTTCTAGCAGTTGGAGAAGGAGGAAGGGGAAAGGAGGAGGGGGGAGGGGGGGGGGGGGGGGATGAGGAGGGACGGCGGGGGATGGCGGGGCACCCCCCCGCTCCGCAGGGTGCGCGGACGCCGAGGTTCCGGCAGAAATGGAGGCGACGCCGCCGCGGAGCGCGCGGGAGAAGCATGACTTTCGGCTTCTGCGGGGTAGGCCCCCCCCCCCGCCCCCCCCCGAGGGGGCGGGGGCGGGGGGGGGGGGGGGGGGGGGGGCGCGGCCAGGCTGGCTACCCGGGCAGCTCTCCGAAGGAGTGGGAGCGGCTGCACGGCGCGCGGACTTGGGGGTCGCCCGCGGCAGATGGGCACGCGGAGGGCGCCGCCGCGTGGGCTTGGATTCGTCGCTGGTGGCAGGGTTGGGGTGCTCGCGCGCGCGGCCGCCCAGAACCACCCCGCCTCCTCTTGCGTGCCGGGCAATTCGTCCGTTGGTGCCCTCAATGTGCGTCCACGCTGGAGCGGATCCCGTCCGCCCCACCGCCGACGGGGAACAAAAACGCACTCCCTTGGACCCCCCTGCAGCGGGTGAATACGTGTCCGTTGGCCGAAGCCCTGCCCAGGTTGAGCGCCGAGGAGATGCCCGGTGCTTTCGAGGAGGGCTGGGTCGCGGCTTTCCTGTCTTCCGGCGATGTGCACGAGTGGGGCGACGGTCGGTTCTTCTTTGTGCTCGCGGCGAAGAAGTGGGCGGCCCATTGCCTCCCGCCCCGCGCCGCGGTCGAGGGGGGGGGCCTGTCGCGCCTCTCGTGCCGTCGGAAGGGCGCGAGCCTCAGTGGGGGTTCGTGCACGTGGACAACATGCGCAGTCTCCAACACGTCTCGTCCTCAGCTCGCATCCAGAAAGGACGCCCTGCGATCGGGTGGTCAGCACTCCGCCGTCACCTCCTTCACATCCCCGTCGCACCCTCCATACGTTCGCCCCTTTGCCTCCAACATCGTCTTTTCCTCCACCTTGTCCCCCTTAGTCTTGCCCTCCTCCGTCGAGCCCAAAATGGTTTCTGTGCCCCTCCTCGGTGGTCCTCGCATTCCCTCCCCCTCCGCCCCCCCCCTGTCCTCTTCCTGTCTGGCCCTCCTTCCCCTGCCGTCGGCCTCGCGGTCGCCCCCCCTTTCGGCCCCCCCCTCGTCGTCTGTCTCTTTGCGTCGATGGAGCTGCAGGAGCGCGCCGCCCCCTGGTGCTCTCCATCGCGGCAGGCCATTGGGGGCCCTGCCTTGCCCCCGCGCTCCGGGCCACGGCGCTTTTCCCCCGGCAACGGTTGGATTCGCCGGGGGAAAAGCTAGGGCTCGAACCGAATATCGAGGCCGTCATCGCCCACGCCCTTCCCGAAGGCGATCGGGGCACGAACGAACGCATCGGCGGGGCAGTGTACGCCTGACGCCGCTATCTAGACTTGGCCCTAAACCAACTCTGAAGCTCGTTCGCACAGACTGCTTCGAGTAGGTCGTGGGGCCATGTGCGCGCAGGTCCTGCGGAGGCGGATTGCAACCCCTGCGTCGGCCCCCCCAACCCCAGGCGAACGCGCCGCGGCCCTGGGCAGGCACACGGGGCCCCAGATCCCAGACGACAACGAACCTGTGGACGAGTTGATGGCAACGGTGATAGGGGGCGTCCTCGATCACAACCCTCGTTGTCATCACCTACCCCCTTCAGTCGCGACCCTCGTCGCCATTGCCTACCCGTCTTCGTCGAACTCGCTTTGCTAGGGGCCTCGCAGATGGCCAACGGTCACTCTGTCGGTCACTATTGCCAAAGGTCAGTTCTGCGTCTCCCGACCGAACCTTCGGATCTTGTCGTATTTGTCAGCTCCACAGCTGATGGCTACAATGACAGCTGATCTTGCGAACGACAAGGAATCCGAGGACGTCGCTGAAGCATCGGTTCGGGCGCGCAAGCGCCGGGCCCGAGCCGAGGTGGCGGTGGCGCAGGCAGCAGGGGCAGCGAAACGCCGCCTCCGGGGCCGAGGTCGCGGCCGCCGCCGCAGTCGCGGCTTCGGCCGCCGAGGCAGAGGAGGCGGCGGCGGCGAGGCCGATGGGGCCCCGCCGCCCAAAAGGCGCCACGGCGACGCCGAGGCCGCGCCCGCGCCACTTAGCGGGCGGGGCGACTTAATGACTTATGTAACCACATTAACCATTCTTATAACCATGTGAAATATTTTTATAACCACTACAAACATTGATATAACGAATGTAATTGCCCATGCCCAACATATAAGTTTTCGAAAAGTTATAAGTAGTTGCACGGGTTATAACTCGGCGGAAGTTGACTTATAACTCGACGCGTTATCTTCGCAACTATAGTTGCGAGTTGCCGTTGGTTGTTATAAGTCACTTGTGTAAAACCGTCATTCATGATGCGCACATACACTAACTCCGCAAGAACAGTTGTGAACTTGTGAAAGTTAGGTGGGTTACGGACTGGACGTTAAGATAGTTATATCAAGGTTGTGAAACAGTTATGGAAAGCTGAAAACAATTATGGAGTTATGAAAAAGTTATGAACGAGTTATGAAACAGTTAACAAGTCATGAAAAAGTTATGAAAAAGTTATGAAAAAGTTACGAACACATATAGAACAGTTATGAAAATTTATGAAAATGTGTAATCATGCAGTTTATGCAAGCCGCCTTGGGACTCTGTCTTGGGAGTCTGTCTTGGGAGTTTGTCTTGGGGGGGGACGGTGGCCGTCTTGGGAGTCTGTATTGGGAGTCTGTCTTGCGGGGCCGTCTTGGGAGTCTGTCTTGGGGGGGGGCGTGGGCGGGCGTTTTGGAATGCTGTCTCGGGGGGGGGGGCTTCTTGGGAGGGTTGTCTTGGGAGGGCTTGTCCTGCTTTCCCCTGCTCCCCCCCTTTCCGAGGGCTGCGCCGCTTGGGGGGCGGTCTTGGCGGGGGCCTCCTGCCTTCTCCTGCTCCTCCTCCCCTCCTGCTCCCCCCCCCCCTCTCCTCTACCCCCCTCCCTCCTTCCCTCCTCCCCCCTCTCTCCTCTCCCCCCCCCATCTCCCCTCTCCCCCCCTCCCTCCTCCCCCTCCCCCCTCCGCCCTCGTCGCCGCGTCGGCTCCGACCGCCGCCGACGCGCGGCCCCCGCGCTGCGCCGCCGCCGACCCTGCAGGCGACGGCGTCGCCGTCGTCGTCGTCGTCGGCGTCGCCGTCGCGGGCCCGGACAATCCGGCGTTTTTTTGTTTTCGGCCCGTGGATGTCCAATTCGTTTTTCGCACCGAATGGTTGGGCCCCGGGGCCCTGGGGGTCCCAAAGGCCGAGAACAATGCGTTGGAGGTCCAGGGAGAGGGGGAAGGGGGCGGCGAGGAAGAAGGGGGAGGGAAGCCCCGAAGGGAAGAGTAAGGAGGATGGGGAACGACGTCGGAGAAGAAGGGAGGACGAAGAGGAAGGAGTCAGGAGGACGAGGAGGAAGACAGAACTGAACCGAACAGAGCACGACAGAACAGAGCACGACAGACGCAGGAGAACATAGCATGACAGTACAGAGCATGACAGAACATAACATAACATAGCGGGCGTTCAAGATAATCAAGCTTCGCGCGTCGCAGTTTGGGCGTCGCAGTTTGGGCAGTGGCCGAAGGCGCGAAGATAATCACGCTTCGCGCGTCGCAGTTTGGGCGCCAAGATAATCACGCTTCGCGCGTCGCAGTTTGGGCGTCGCAGTTTGGGCAGTGGCCCAAGGCACGAAGATAATCGCGCCTCGCGCGTCGCAGTCTGGGCGCCAAGATAATCGCGCTTCGCGCGTCGCAGTTTGGGCAGTGGCCCGAGGCGCGAAGATTGCCGTCTTATCAGGGCGGCTGCGCGAGGGCGCGAAGATTGCCTTGGAAGAACGGCGGTCCCTCACCCGTTCCCATTTTGGCTCAGAGGGTACAGTTTGTTGTATCATGGATTCTGTTATTCCACCCGCGCTTGTATCATGGATTCTGTTATTCCACCCGCGCTTTTCTCAGAATGCACATGGGGCCCGTCTCCTGTTGCAGGCATGTTGACAGCGACCGATCGGAGAATGTTGTGGCGTGAGTTTCGATGTAGAGTTCAAGTTCGTGGACGCCGAGGAGCCTGGAAGTGTCTTTACGCCACGGGTCCGGCATACGCATTGCCAGCGGCTTGGTCGAATGCTATGTGGCGGATCTCGTTCAACAACTCGTTGGCCCTCGGGAGCGCAGTCCACGGCCGTGGCTCGCCGTGGACGGACAGCTACCAGTGGCCGCCGAGGGCGGACAGCTACCAGTGGCCGCCGAGGACGGACAGCTACCAGTGGCCGTGGACGGACAGCTACCAGTGGCCAACAGCGTCATCACCTAGCTACCAGTGGCCCGGCATCACCTCGGCGGCTCCAGGCACGTGGGAAAACCAAGCCGACGGAGTCCCCATCAGCGTGGCGCGAGGCATCTCGGATGAGCCAGCCAAGATCGAGTCGAAGCTGAGCACTGTAGACGAGGCGGGCGAGACTGATGAGCCAGCGCTCGACCTTTCAGCGGAGCGTTGTAGCTCGACTTTGCCGCAAGATTGGCCCGCTGTTGATTAGTGTTCATTTTTCCATTGGCGCGCAGCCACTGTTAATTGGATGAGTTCCATAGGTGGCTGCGCGATCACTGTTAATTGGATGAGTTCTGATGCTCGCGCGAGCACTGTCGCGTGGGAGGGTCGAGCATGGCATCGGTGGCGAAAACGACACAGAGAAAGAGCACGCCCTTGCGTCCTTGCTTACGCGGCTAATCCTGGCGCACTTTGGACGTCCAAACGCATCCATTCTGGGAGGCCCAAGGGCCTTGTGTCCTCACCTTGCGTTTGTTTGTCAATTTCGACGGCGCCGTTCTCACTATCGCCCTCCTCCCCTTGTCCAGCTCCGCCCCCGCCCGAACGGATCCGGGCGTTTTCGGGGGCCCCCCATCGCTCGTCGCCGCGGCCGGGCGCAGCCAGAGAAACTGGTGCGCGTGGACCCCGAGAGGTGCCCAGGGGGGGGGCCATCCGAGAGGCAGGGAGAAAGTGGGGGGAGGGGGAGGGAACTGATGGGAGAGGGAAGGGGGAGGTGAGTGAACTCTGGCCCACGAGGCGACCCCATATGGCGAAGCGCCCGCGGACGCTGTCGCTGATTGCGGCGGCCCCGACCGCCAGCACCCATGATATGGCCCGCGCAATGACGACCCTATGGGACCCCGACGAACCGAGCACGACGACGAGACATCACCTTCGAAAAGAACTCGATGAGCTGGTTGAGACAATCACGCCTTATGGGAGACTTATACAAGAGATGCAGTTTGATGCTTTGGGACAACCTGCCAAGTTTCTATATGCGCAGCCGGCTGCTTTGATTTGGATGGCTTGCGCCCTGAATCCAAAGTTCGGCGATTTTACCAGCTCGTGTGTGAATGATGGGCGCCCTCTGCGGCTCACGATCTATGCTGACGAATTCACGGCTGGGAACGTTCTCGGTTTCGAGCCCCGCAGTGTGATGGCAGTCTACTACACGTTTGCCGACTTCCCTGCGTACTTCAGAAAACGCACCAACTCTTGGTCCAGGGGGCCCGCGTGCGCGCACTCCCGCACTACAGGGGGGGAGAGAGAGAGAGAGAGGGAGAGAGAGAGAGAGAGAGAGAGAGACAGAGAGAGAGAGAGAGAGACAGAGACAGAGACAGAGAGAGAGAGAGAGAGAGAGAGAGAGAGAGGACGACGACGACGACGACGACGACGACCACGACGACGACAACGTCGACGAAGAGGAAAATGAGGAGGGGGAGGAGGGGGGGTGAGGAAGGGGAGGGGGGAGGGGGAGGGAGGAAGGGAAGGGGGCGAAGGCCCCTCAGGAGGAGGAGGAGGAGGAGAGGGGGCGCGCGGGCCCCTCGAAAGGTTCGTATTAGGCATCGTGGACGTCAATACGCTGAAAAACATCGAGGGCGGCATGTCAGCAGTTACTGCTGCCATCATGCGCATATTTTTCCCGAGGGACGGCCTTAACCTCGAAGAAATCGGTTTCAACATCCCCACGACCCAGGGCGAGAAGCATATCCGCATGAAGTTTGCTTTTTTCTGCCAGGACGAAAAATCGTTCAAGATGATGTACGAATGCGTTGGTGCCTCGGGAAATCGCCCATGCATTTTATGCCAGAACATCATATCTCATCGAATGGGGATCGAGGGCCACGACTATTTCAAGACGGTTGCAGAGGCTCGATGGAATGATTGCGTCCTCCACACCGATGCACCGATAATGAGGCTCCCGCCCGCGCCCCCCGGGCATCCCTGGGCAAGGAGGAGGAGGAGGAGGAGGAGGAGGAGGAGGAGGAGGAGGGGGGAGGAGGGAGGAGGGAGGATCTCAAGGAGGGGGGAGCGAGGAGGACGAGGGGGGAGGAGGGGGCGGGAGGAGGGAGGAGGGGGGAGGGTGGAGGAAGAGGAGGAGGGAGGATAGAGGATGGAGGACGGAGGAGGGAGGATGGAGGAGAGAGGAGGAGGAGGGAGGGAGAGTTTCTCGGCAGAGATCGCCCGAAGCAGAGCAAGCGTCACGCGCGCGGGGGCCCGCGGTTGCGGGCGCGGCAGTTTCAAGAGACCGCAGATGCAATCCAACATGCTCGCTCCACTTTGGGCAACACGGCTTATAAAAAAGAAGTGACAGCTCTAGGACTTCACTACGTGCCCGGAGGCGTCCTTTTCGACCCAGCGAGCAAAGCCGTGTGCCACGTTCCGAGTGCCACATTCTTCGATTACATGCATTCAGCACTTGCCAGTGGAGGGGTGGCGCAGCACCACGTAAACTCTTTCTTGATCCACGTTCGGGACCATTTCAACATAACCCCCGCAGATTTGGACAAGTTTGCAGCGACGATAAGAATGCCAAAGGCTTTCACCAAATTGAGCGATTCCTTTTTCCAGAACCGAGTTCGTTTGGAGGGCTCATGTATCAAAGCGTTCGCTGGAGAAATGTTGTCAGTTGTTAGTGTCTTAGCACTCTTTTGTAGGATGGTGGCCGCTGATATACCTGGCCTCGAGGCCCATGTACGTTGCATGTTCACACTAGAAGAACTAAACGATTGGTTGGTCATTGCCCCTGAGCACCTTCTGGTCCGAAACACAGATCGGGTCCACTACTTAGTAGAAGTATACCAGGAGATGGCCCCCGAATTGTGCCCATCTACAGAAAGGCCGAAACTCCACTATTTAGTGCACATACCGCAGTACATTGAGATGCACAAGTGCATGTTCACGGCGTTCGCGCCGGAGAGAAGGCACAAGTTGGCGAAGTCAATCAGCAACAACTGTTTTGGCCAGGCTCTGAACATGCATCCGCTCAAGAAGCTGACTGCGATGCACCTTGAAGCGTTGCAGAACGAGGAAACTTACAAAGCTGATTTCCTTCACAACCCCAAGCCCGCCCCAGAGCTTCAACAATGGTTCCATGGGCACTGTAAAATATAAATGGGGGGAGGTTTGTATCTTCTAACCCTGGCGCCACCCCCGCTTCTCGCCAGCCCAGGCTCCAGGAGATGACTGGCCAGGATCTACGCCATTTTGAGTTGCGCCTATCGACGCGCATGCAGACTCATCGTGGCCAAGTTCAAGTAGGTGAGCTTCTATGGTTTCTGCGCCAGGGCAGGCGCGCCTTGTGCTCGCCGAAAGGTTTTCTCGAGGCGGGCCAATCTCATTGTGCTATCGGGGACGGCTTTGAGCAGTTCGAACATGGCAAGTTTAAGCGTTCGGAGTCCGGCCGTCTGCTGTGTTTTGACATGGCAGACTTTGGTGGAAGCCTTGCGTGGGCCACTGTCGATGTAGGATTTTTTCCATTATTCCCTCGATTGCCACTGTCATTGTGAATGCCCGTCGGGCCTCCTAGGGATAAGGGAGGGAATGGAGGAGCAGGGGGGAGGGAGGAGGAGGGGGAGGAGGAGGAGAGGGAGGCGGGAGAAGGAGGAGGGAGGAAG
>CAUYUJ010016613.1:0-17500 GCA_963575745.1 Prorocentrum cordatum
ACTACTACTACTACTACTACTACTACTACGAACTACTACTACTACTACTACTACTACTACTACTACTACTACTACTACTACTACTACTACTACTACTACTACTACTACTACTACTACGACTACTACTACTACTACTACTACTACTACATTACTACTACTACTACTACGAGTAGGACTACTACTACTAATATTACTCTACTAACTACTACTACTACTACTACTACTACTACTACTACTACTACTACTACTACTACTACTACTACTACTACTACTACTACTACTACTACGACTACTTATACTACTACTACTACTACTACTACTACTACTACTACTACTACTACTACTACTACTACTACTACTACTACTACTACTACTACTACTACTACTACTACTACTACTACTACTACTACTACTACTACTACTACTACTACTACTACTACTACTACTACTACTACTACTACTACTACTACTACTACTACTACTACTACTACTACTACTACTACTACTACTACTACTACTGCTGCTGCTGCTGCTGCTGCTGCTGCTGCTGCTGCTGCTGCTGCTGCTGCTGCTTGCGCTCCCCTCGGCGGTCTGGTCATGCCTGCACGCCACCACGATCGCGCACGGCACGCACGGCACTCAGGGGCCCCGCGCTTCCAGCGTCCGCGCGTCGCCAGGCCGCCGGCGTCTGCGCGCCCGGCCAGGGGCGCCGTGGCGGGCGGCCAGGATCTGCGCCGCCACGCCGCGCATCAGGGCTGCGTCCAGCTGGGCGCGCCACCGCCGCAGGCGCCGGCCTGGAGCGCGCAGTGCTGGAGCAGCGCCTCCGCGCGGTCACCCAGGCGCCCCCAGGTCTCGTGGCCATGAGAATCTTTTTTCCCTTATTGAAGGAAATCATCATTGTTTAACTCCTACGACGCTAATTAACGCTGTAGACGCTAATTAGCGCCTGTTCCATTAATTAATTCTGAGGATGCTTAATTAAGGATTCCACGGGTTCTGGGAAAAGCAATAATTAACGAAACAACGCCGTTAATTAACAGGAAGGGAGCTTTTGGCCGAGGGCGGCACTTATCGCGCGAGCCCGAACGGTGGGGGGTCCACGGGGGGCTCCTCGGGCAGGACGGCCCCGGGGCAGGGGCCCTCGGTCGAGGGCCCCTCGGGATCGAGAGTTGGGGAGGAGGGCCGCGGCCGTGGGAGCGGGGGGAGAGCGGCGCCAGCAGCAGGGCGGCCACGATATTTGTCAAAAACCCATTCCGACGATCCTGCGCTCGGGCGCCCGCAAGTTCAAGGGGGGAAGCGCGGCGGAGGAAGGGGGGGGAAGAGGAGGCAAAAGAGGGGGGAGGAGGAGGAGGAGGAGGAAGAGGAGGGGGAGGAAGAGGAGGAGGAGGAGGAGGAGGAGGAGGAGGAGGAGGAGGAGGAGGAGGAGGAGGAGGGAGGAGGAGGCTCTTCGGGCGACCGCCGCCCATCTCAGAGCGACCTAAGGTCGGCCAGCCTCTCCGTCGCGCACTTCTTGTGGGTCTCGCCGTCCTGCGTCGCCTCCCCGAGAGCCTTCGCGAGCTTGGCCATCTCGTCCTTGTCGCTGTCCTCCGCGCAGATATCGGCCCTCGCACAGAGCTCCTCGGCCTCGCCGATGGAGGTCTGCAAAACTTCTTCGACGTGCTTGATACCGTCAAGCTTTGCCGCCAGCGCCTCGCGATCCTCAGGAGGCGTATGTTTGGCTGTCGCCGCCGTGGTCACCTTCTGCTTGATGACCTGCTGAATCTTCGGGAGCAGGGCGTTGATGCATTTCCTCTTGGGCCCACACCGAACCCCTCTCCCCCGACCCCGCCGAGGCCCTGGCCCGACCCCCCCCTTCTGGTCCGCTGCTGTCCTCAGCGTCTTGGCGCTGTGGCGGCAGGCAGAGAGCTCGGCGGATTCAAGCTTGACCTCAATCTTCTCCTTCGCGGCGACGCCCAGCGACTGAAAGACCCCCCCGCCCGCCAGCGCTCTCACCTTGCTCTCGCACGGCTTTCCCGTGAGCATCTGGGACGTCCCCGACGTGATATCCCTGTCGGGCCATCGTCCCCTCCTCGTCGTCGTCGCCGCCGTCCTCCTCCCACTTGCCCTCCTGCTCCTCTCCCTCCACTTCCTCCTTCGCTCGCCTCTCCCTCCTCTACCTCCTCCTCCTCGTCCTCCTCTCCCCCCTCCCCTCCCAGCTCTCCTCCTTCCCCCATCCCACCATTGTCCTCCTCGCCCCTCCCTTTCATTCCATCTCCATCTGTTCTGTCGAATCTCCTCCTCATCCTCCTCGCCCTCCTCCTCCTCCTCCTCCTCCGCCTTCCCCCGGCCTCCAGCCCCCTTCCCCCTCGTCCCCCCCCGCCCCCGTCCTCGCCCCCTGCGGGCGATGTGCGGTTTGCCGCGCCTGGTCTTCCCGTGGTCGACGATGAAGTAGTAGCGGCTCCGCACGGGGTCGGCGTGCTCCTGTCAGGCGCCCTCAACAGGGCCCCTTTGAAAGCGGATGGGGGGAGGAGGCGGTCCTGCGGCGGGAAGTCAGTGGCCGTGCCGCATTGCTCCTGGTTGTCCTCGGCCTCGGCCACAGCGAAGGCGATGGCCGTTTTGACGTCGTCAAAGTCGCTGATCTGATACCCGACCTCCTTCAAGATCTGGCCAGGCGTGCGCCAATTGGCATTCGAGCCAACGGTCGTCTCGTCGCGCTTGCCGCGCGACTCCCTGAACTGGACCGTCCAGGCGAGGGACCCCTTCCAGGAAGATCCGTTCTTGCGCCACACATCAAGAAAGCTCTCCTGCTGCTCCCAATCCATCTTCTTGTAGGAGTCGAGCGCGACCTGCGCCTCGGAGGCCCTCTCGCCGTCCTTGGCCTTCGCCACTTGCCTCAATCCAGTGAGCATCGTGTTGATCTGCGCCTGGTCGCGAGCCCCTTTCGGAGCTTTCTTCGGGGGGGGCGAGCGCGCCTCCTCTTTCGTCGGCAGGGCACGCGCCTCCTGCGCTGCGGCTGTCGCCTCCGCTGCCGCCTCCTCTGTCGCCTCCGCTGTCGCCTCCGCTCGCGGCGCTGCGCCCTCGACCCCCGCGGCCTCTGCGAGGCGCTCGCCGCCTCCCTCTCCCGCCCTCGCCTTCGACTTCGCCGCGGTCCGCCGCCCAGGCTCGGGGGGCGACTCTGGAGCGGCGGCGGCGGCAGGCCGCTTCCTGGGCGCCATGCACGCGGTCCAGAGAGGAACGAGCAGGCCGAAGCACGACAGGGCGGCCATGGCTCGCAAGAAAATGCGAGGTGGCTGTCGAGGCGGAGCGTGCGATCGCTGGTGGATGGCTCGATCATGCAAAAATGCATTTACATGGCGATCCCAGCAGGGGTGCCATGGCGGGGGAAAGCAAGGAGGAGGAGGATGAGGAGGAGGCGGGGGGAGGAGGACAACGGGGCATGGGGCCCTCGGTGAAGGGCCCCCTGCAGGAGAGAGTCAGTGGAAGGGCCTATTGGGCAGGGGCCCCTCGGGCAGGGGCCCCGCAAGGGAAGGAAATGCTATTTTCAGAGATCCAGCGTGCGAATGGGCGGTTGCATCGAAAACTTCGACACGACGCCCGCGCTGACGCCCGCCACTGTGCAGCTGCTCCCGCGCCTCCTGCCGACATTGCTGACGCTGCCTCCGAAATCCTCGTCTCGGTAGCACCAATGGGAGGTCGGGTCGCCCCCCTCCGCGCAGGCTTCCAGCCACGCGTGCATCTTCGGCTTTATTCGGAAACACTGCGGCAGTAACTTGGCCAGCGCGGTGTTCTGAAGGGCGAATTTGACGGAATTCGTGAACAGGGCAGTCTTGTCCTTGGTCGCTAACGTGTTGTAGCACTCATTCAAGTGCCACATTGCCCAATACATGGCGTCTTCTTCGGGCACTGACCTGTCGCACAGCTCGGTGGCGATTTCCATGCCAAACGGCACAAGGTGTCGGCAATGGGCGGCTTGCATCTTCAGCTTCGGGCTTTTCTTATCACGTTTTATGATGGAAGCCGTCAGCTGTCTGATCTTGCCATTCACCTTCCTCCGTGCGTAATAATCCAACATCTTGTCTGAAAGAACAGACACCCGAGTCTCCCGGGATCCCCCGGGCAACTTCGCTTCCAACGCCCAGAACAAACCACCCAAGAAGCCCGCGGTCACGCCCATGTCGGCGCAGTGTAACCAATCTATTTTGATGGTGTCCAGGCACACCCACGGGAGCTGAAGCAATGGATTCACAGTGGCCCCGCTCCGTAAAATGCACGCGATGAGATCTTGCCAAGACTTTCGCCGCGTTCTCCAGGGCGCAGAAGCGCCCACCTGCTCGGATACCTTGGCAGGGGCGTGAGCGACTCCGTGAGAACGCAGCGGGGTCTCCAACCGCGCGCCCGCGACACATAAAAACGCACGCGGGGCATCGCCCTCGCAAACAAACAGTAATCGAACATTGCGTTCTGGGGGCGGGGCGCGCGTTTGAAGGGCCCGCTTCGGCCTCGTCGGGTCGGATCCAGCACCTGTAGCAGCATCCCGATTGGGTGCCCCACCTCGGCAGGTGGAAGATGTCCCTGAACATCTTCCAGTCACCTCTGATCTGGATCAACCCGCACTTCACTGGCAACGGGTGCCCAGCCGCAGCTGCGCGATCACGGTCACCGTTTTTCCGCTGCCACATGCTGTCGTCGTGGCGCAGGGACGGGTGTCTCCCGAGCGCTAGCCACTTAAACGACCACGCAAGAACCTTGCAAATATCGTCGATCGTGTGAGGGCCAATTTGGTGTTTGAGCATTGCGCAAAGGGGAAGACGCAGGCCCTTGCACTTGCCCGCTTGGCCAGGGAGTGAGACAGAAAATATTTCTAACGACACAGTCCGGCCCCAATTGGTTGGGACCCCATCTTGCCAGAATCCAAGCCCAAGAATCTGTTCGCCGACCTCCTCGTCAATCCCTGCAACCAGCCGCCGCGATACGTCGTCCAGACCGCTTCTGTCCAGGATGATGTCGCGGTCCCCGAAATGAAAGAGGGCGTTGATCAACTCGTGAGGGAGCCAAAATGCACAGTTCGTCCACTTCTCCTCAGTCTGGCCCCTCTGCGTGGCCCTGATAGGAGCCGTGTAGGTGCGTGGCCAGCCACCTTTCTTTCTGAAAAAGTTTCTCATGAAACAGGCCGCGTTGGGCAACCTCCCCGCTTTGCTTGCTGAGGCGCCTGTTTTATGCACAAATTGCATACCAGCGGCGCCAGACGCCTCCGCGTCGCGACATACTTCCAGACCCCGCTCTCCAGACAGAGTATTTGCAGCCACCAAATCTCCCATGTTCGCCCTCAACCTCTGCGCTGGCGGCAGGGAGGCCGCATCGCACGGCCTCGCTCGCTTGGAGAGCAGGCCCATGAGGGCGTCAAGCACCAAGAAAAGGCTCGAGCCAATGTGGGCACGGAGGGTGAGGAGGAGAAGGAATAGAGAGAGTCGCGCGAGGGGGAGGAGTAAAGGGAATCACACAAGGGGCCCTCGGCCAGGGGCCCCTGAGACAAGGAAGAGGGCGTTTCCGCAAGCGCACGGCGAACGGCCAGGGACGCCGAATCTTTCAAAGTGTCGCTCTTGTCACAAGAGCGGGCGAAGGCCCCCGCGCCCGGGAGGCGTCGTCGCCCCTCATCAGCCGACGAAAAATAGAATATTATATGTTGCTTGCTTTCCTCATCAGAAAGGAGAAATCTGATTCCGACGAAGACGACGACGACGACGGCGACGACGACGACGACGACGGATGTGCATCTCGAACATTGTATGTTCGAGGCGCACCAACAAACCTTGAAACCGTGCATGCCTGAGGCGATCCACACCTGCTCCGTTCCGCTCCGCTTCTTCTCCCTTCCTTGTTTTGGGTCACCACAGCAGAAGAAACCAAAAACAAATATTTTATTTTATTGTTTTCGGTTGTCGGTTACAACAGGAGGAAACAAGATACAATAGTTTATTTTGTTGTTTTGCATGGTAAAACACAACGCAAACTCACAAAACAAATATTTTATTTTGTCTGCTGGCGTTGCGCAAGGCAAAACAACCAAACAAAATAAGAAAAACATATTTTTCCCGAGCGGGCATTGTACAAAAGGAGGAGGGAACAGTTTTGAAAATTTCTGCACAAATGCAGTGTTTCTCAAAAATGTTCCCTCCTCCTTCGAACCGCTACCGACCAGCCCAAAATATGTTTTTTTTATTTTTCGTCGGCGTCCGCTGCTCCCCCCTTGCGTCGGCGCCCTGGCCGAGCCGCCGACGTGGCGCCGCCTCCGCTGGCGCCTCACCTCGGGGGTGCAGGAAGGGCAAAATCGAACTTGAAAAAAACTGCCACGACGGTCACGACGACGACGACGACGACGACGACGACGACGACGACGATCACGACGACGACGACGACGACGACGACGACGATCACGACGACGACGACGACGACGACGACGACGACGACGACGACGACGACGACCGACGACGATGACGACGACGACGACGACGACGACGGGACACGGCGGAACTGGCGGCGGGGCGACCGAGTGGGCACTCGGGGCCAGAGCCTCCGACGTCCCAGCCCCGCACGACGACGACGACGACGACGACGACAACGAAGACGACGACGACGACGACGACGACGACGACGAAGACGACGACGACGACGACGACGGCGGCGATGACGACGACGACGACGGCGACGACGACGACGGCGACGACGACGACCGCATGACAAATTTTAGGTTAAATTTGTCGCGTTGGCGTCTTGCCCCTGGACCCGTCGGGGCCATTCTGCGTGGAGAAACACATGAAAATAATGTGTTTCTCCACGCAGAGAATTCGGGGGGAGTTTTCGGCCACTTTATTTTCACGAGAATTGTGGGTTCGAGCGCAAAAAAAACTTTTTTTTGTCTTCGACCCCACTTCTGTGGCTGGCCCCCGAGGCGGGGTGCCGGGGGCTCGCCTCGAATTGGCCTCTCCGGAGGGGTTGGGCCCCCCGCAGGTGTGTAGGTGCAGTCTCCATCCCAGTCCCGCTGACCTGCTCATGGGGCTCTGCTGGAGTGCCATGGCGCCGTCTGCGGAGACTGCCCGTGCATCTGCGACAGCATCATGTGCGCAAACTGCTGCATCAGAGGTTGCGGTGGAAGCTGCATCGGAGGCTGCAGCATCGGAGGCTGCTGCGTCGGAGGCTGCTGCGTCGGAGGCTGCTGCATCGGAGGCTGCGGTGCAAGCTGCTGCTGCTGCATCGGAGGCTGTTGCTGCATCGCAGGCTGCTGATGCATCGGAGGCTGTTGCTGCATCTGCGGAGGCTGCCAGATCTGTGGAGGCTGTTGCTGCATCTGCGGAGGCTGCCAGATCTGTGGAGGCTGTTGCTGCATCTGCGGAGGCTGCCAGATCTGCGGAGGCTGTTGCTGCATCTGCGGAGGCTGCCAGATCTGTGGAGGCTGTTGCATGATCGGCGGCTGTTGCATCGGAGGCTGCTGCTGCATCGGAGGCTGTTGCTGCATCGGGGGCTGTTGCTGCATCGGGGGCGGCTGCATCGCAGGCTGCTGATGCATCGGAGGCCGTTGCTGCATTTGCGCAGGCTCCCAGACCTGCATCGTCGGAGGCTGCCAGCTCTGTGGAGGCTCTTGCATGATCGGCGGCTGTTGCTGCATCGCAGGCTGCTGCATGTGCTGCTGCATCGGAGGCTGCTGCTGCAGCATCGGAGGCTGTTGCTGCAACGGAACATGCTGCGTCGGAGGCTGTTGCTGCATCGGGGGCTGCTGCTGCATCGCAGGCTGCTGCTGCATCGGCGCCTGCGAGCCGCTGCTGCTGCTGCTGCTTCCGCCGCCAGCGGCCGCAGCAGCCTCCACCTGGGGAGAGAGGGCCAAACAGGAGAGGGAGGATTAGGAGCGCCTCGATCAGGCGCTCCTCGATCAGGAACCCCTCGATCAGGGGCCCCATCGATCGGAACCCCCTCGATCAGGGGCCCCCCGCCCCGCTCGCGCCACCGTGAACAGAGTCTGCACCACCTCCTCCCACCACTGCTGGCGCCGCTGGTCCTCCTTCAGCTGGCGCTCCTGGTCCCTCTTCAGCTGGGCCGCAGCGTTCTCGGCGGCGGAGGTCGCGTCCCAGCCGCGCGGCATCGGCAGGCGCGGGCGCCGGCGCGCTGCTGGTGCCTCTGGTTGCGCCGGCGCTGCTGGTGCCACTTGTTGCGCTGGTGCTGATGGTGCGTCTGATTGCGCAGGTGCCGCTGGTGCCTCGTGTTTCGCTGGTTGTGCTGCTGGTGCGTCTTGTTGCGCTGGTGCAGCTGGTGCCTCTTGCCGCGCTGGGTGCGGAGGCCGCGGCTGCGTCGGCGGAGGCGGCGGAGGCGGATAGGCACCCTCTCCATATATCGCGCGCTGGCGCGCGAACTTGTCCTGCTGGAACTGGCGCCGCTTCGACTGGTCGCCAGTCCGCCTCCGCTTCACGATGACCTGCGGCTGCCCCTGCTGGGGCGGCTGCTGCTGCTGCTGCTGCTGCTGCTGGCGCCTCTGCTGATGGCGCCGCACGCGCGAGCGCAGGCAGCCAGTGCCGAAGCAATTCCCGCCGCCCATGTAGCCATGCTCGCCGCAGATCCTGCACGGCCTGAAGCGCATGCCCATGCCAGCGGCGCGCTCCATGAGCAGGGCAGCCAGCCGCCGCAGGCTGCCGTCATCGTCAGGATCGGCCCAATCCAGCAGCTCCTCCACGCCTGCTTCTGGGGGCGGCCTCTCGCCTCCGTCGCCTCCGTCGCCTTCGCCGCCAGCCCCTGCAGCAGGACACTGCGGCCGGCCGCCGCCTGCCACGTCGAGCCCAGGCTGCCCGGCCGCCTTTCGTGTTTTTTGTAGGGGGGGGGAACAAACTTTCGTTTTCCTGTGTGTTTGAGGCCCCGAGCTTTTTTGCAAAACCATGGGGTCTCAAAGCCAACGAAGATATATGATTCTAATCACTATAATATTCCTCATTTTAAGAGGCGGAGCCGGCGTGGCGGGCGAAAAAAACAACTCCCCCTTCCCCCCCCGCCCCCCTCCTATCCTCCCCGCCCGCCGTGGACGCGAGGGCGGCGAGCACCAGCGCCAGCGCGCGCGGCGGCGCCATGGCGCCGCGCGAGCCTTCCGCGCGAGGGCCGCGCGGGGGGTGGGGCCAGGGGCGCGCTCGCGGGGGCTGAAAGCCACCGCGCGCGGCGACCCCGCCCCGTCGGGAAGCGCGACGCGGGGCCCCTCGATCAGGGGCCCCAGATCGGGCGAGAGGAGCTGGCGGAGGAGGAGGATGGATGAGATGAGGAGGGGCCCCTCGATCAGGGGCCCCAGGGGATGGATGAGAGGAGGAGGGGCCCCTCGGTCAGGGGCCCCGGCGTCGGGGAAGATGAGGGGGGATAACGGCGGAGGGCGAAGATGACGGGGAGGCATTTTTGGTGCATTGCAATTCCGCGCGCACGAATGCTTCGCGGCCCCTACTTCAAACGAGCCCCTCGACGAGAGGAGCCCCGTTGGCTCAAACATATCCTACACGACGCGCTACGGCGCCCGCGCAAGGTGGGACCTCGCATACTCCCACGCGTCCTCGAACAGGAGCGTGCCGTCGATCAGCTGCTGCCTTACGTCTTCCCCGACCTCTTTCATCTCCTCCTTTGAACTCGTACAATTCTTGCCGCCGATGGAGAATATTTGCGACCCGCCGCCAGCCAGGCGCAGGGCGACGCTGTGCGAATTCTTGTAGTACATCGATGGGCCGATCTCCTGCGCATGGAAATCGAACGTGGCCGCTGCTGGCCTCTTCCTGGCCGCTGCTGGCCTCCTCATGGCCGCCGCCGCGGCCCCCTGTGGAGCGCCGCGCTCGTCTGCGGTCGCGGTGGCGACGGCGGCTTCCTCCTCGGCGCTGGTCATGCTCGGCTTTTTCTTCGCGGCGCCCTTCTCGACGATGGCGGGCTGCTCCGCGGCCGCTGGCTTCTTGGATTTTTTTCCTGCGGGCTTCCCCCTCTTAGGCAACCCTTCCTCCCAGGCGGCGTACGTGACATTCGTCACCTCGGTCTCGATCGGCCCGGCGGCGCCGCGCGCCACGCAGAACCCTTTCGGCCCTGGCGCGAGCGGCAAAGCCGTCTCGGTGCCGTCGTCACTCAGGAACTTCAATTCCATGGTCGCGTAGTCGATGGTAATGATCTCCTGGGGCCTGGCGGCCTCGCTGCCCGCGAGCTCCTGCTGCGACGACTCCTGCTCGGCAGCTCCTGCGGCGGCCTCGCCGTCGCGCGGCGCGTCCTGGGGGGCGAGCGGACGAGAGAACAAGAGGAGAGGTGTGGGAGCACGAGAGGGGCGAGTCCTGGGACGCCACGATCAACTCGGGCGACTGCAAGTCCATCACCGCCGAGGATTTCTTCGGCGTAGCCATCCCGTATAACCCTGCGACGCTCCTGCGTTTCTTCGCGGGCGACCGCGGCCCCGCGGCGGCCGTGCTCGGCCCTGGCGCCGCGGCGGTCGGGCTCGGCCCTTGCGCAGCGGCGGTCGGGCTCGAGCCCTGGTCGCGCATGGCCGCGATCACCGCAGCCATGGCTGGCGAAACCTTCTTGACGTCCTTGCTGCGGTGCGCCGCGCAGTAGCTCAGCCCGCTCTTCATCGCAATGGCCCAACTGGTCAGTTCGGTTGCGGACTTCTCTGGGGCATACTTCTTGGCTTGCTTGGCCAAGTCGGGGTGCCCCAGGCGAGTCGTGACCGCGGCGCACTCGACGAGGAAATCCCTGCACTCTGCAATCGCCTGCTCGATCTCGGCGCTGCCCTTGAAACGAACAATGTCCAAGCTGTACTTCTTGCACAGGGCAGAGAGGAAATCCCGGTCTGCCTCGCACTTGCGCCTCGACATGTCGAGGCGCGGAGGCTCTCGCGGAAAGGCGGGGGGCGGGGGCGCGACGCGACTTGAGCGGGGCGGCTGCGTGGGCGAGCCCCGAGTTCATCGTTAATCAAGGAACAGACGCCCCTTAATTAAGGAACGCGCGACGCTATTTAAGGCGTACGAAAACGCTATTTAGCGAGCCTTATTTAGTTAAATCCTTAATTACCGTGGACGACGCTAATTAGCGCATCGGGCGCCAATTGGACCTAGGAATTAAATAGAGGAGAAAAGAACTTCATGGGGGCTGCTGGCCACGCATCGCGACCCAGGGCGGCCGGGTATCTCTCCGCCTTTTCCCGCTCCGCCGCCGCCGCCGCGCTGCCCGCCGTGCGGGGCGCCGCCGGCTGGTACCGGCTGTTCACCGGGTGCCGGACGGTGACGTCCAAAAGCAAGTCCTGCACCTCTGGAATGCCGTGCGCCCACACGTCGAGCCACGCCTCCTGGGACGCCGTGGCGAGCTCCTGGACGTAGACCTCCTGCCGGACGTACGCTCCGGTCTCCTCCAGGATGTCAGCGTAGACGTCCGCGAGGCCATCGTGCCGGCGCGTCCTGAAGGGGCCGCACTCGCAGGAGACTCCGTGGTCACCGTGCGCGTCCAGGATCTCTCCGCAGGGCTCCTCCGTGGTGGTGCGCTCGTTCTGGCAGCGGGCGTCTGGGGGCAGCCGTGCCGGAAGGCCGAGTCGCCACCTGATCGCCTCGACCCACTCGCGGTCGGTCAGGGCAACGCCCGGCACGTTCAGCTCGGAGACGATAGCGGCACCGGCCGTCGGCCCGCCCGCGCTGAGCAGACGCGTGCGGTCGCGCGCGGAGGCGCCGTCCAGCATGCCGTGAAACGCGGTCGCCGCGGAGTGGTGCAGGTAGGTGCTGAGGTGGTGGCGTTCTGGCGCTGCTGGCCGGAGCGGGTCGCCGGCAGCGTCCGCCGGCCAACTGCTCGGCCGGCCGCGCCCCGTGAGCGCGGCGACGCCACGCGCCTGCAGCAGGGCCATGGTGCCTTCGGCCAGGGCCGCGTCGACGCCGTCGTGGCGGGCAGGCTCCACCCCCGGCACCTCCCAGCTGGCCACGGCCGCTCGCAGGGCAGGCCCGGTCTCCACAAGACGCGCGACCCGCGCGAGCGGCACCACGTGGGGCGGCAGGTCCAGCTGCAGGCCGGCGTACCGCACCGGAAGACGTAACTGGCGCAGCGTCTCCTCCGAGAGCTCCTCCGGGGTCGCGTCGAAAGTGGCCGTGGCCACCTGCAGCACGCGCTTGTTCAGGGTGCAGGCGCGGGGCAGCAGGGCGCTGCACGGTAGGACTCCTGCATCGTAGTCGAGCGCGTGGGCAATGACGCCACGGCAGAGGGCGAACATGGCCTGCTTCGCGGACGCCGCCGGGGCCAGCGCCAGCACTTCCAAAGCAGCGTCCGCAAGGCACACCGCCTTGCCCAGGCGGCGGAGGGCATGCTCAGGGGCAGCGGCGGGCGCGGAGTCGGCGACCAGTGGCATTGCCAGATCGCCGCGGGCCTCCGTCCCCAGGAGCACCAAGCCATCTGGGTTGTACGGGATGGTGCTGGCTAGCTGCCTGGCGTCCTCGGGGAGGCGCGGCAACGGCTGCCCCCGGAACGCCGGGACGTGGAAAGCGCACTTGGCCAGCTGCAACGGCAGGTTCCGGTCGGCGGCGGCGGCCTCCAGGATCTCCAACAGCGCGCGGACGGCCGCGAGCGGAGCCTGCAAGAGCCAGTCATCCACGTAGAGCCAGTGGCGGATGCATGGACGGCGCGGGGCAAGGCGTGGGTGGTGGGCGACAACGTGCAGCACTACCGCAATGACCATGCAGAAAGCAGGGTGCCCGTCGGGGTTCCCTTGCAGGAGGCTGCCGTACACGTAGAACGAGTGCCAGTTGCTGCCGATGGCGTCCTGGAGGTGCACCTGGAACCGGAAGCACCGCCACATGGCAGCCATGGGCACGGCGAGCTTCGGGGCCTTCGCGGCCGCCGCAAGCAGCGCGTCCGACCAGCGCACCTGTCCGAAGGCGTTCTTAATGTCCAAGCTGATGAGGGCATGACCCGGGTTTACGGCCGCTGCGGCACGGACCTCGCCGATCTCCTGTGCTGCGCCTGCCGCCCGACCAGCGCCGAACTGCCGCTCCCCGACCGCGAGGTCGATTTGCATCCCGGATCCCAGCAAGAAGGTGCCCAGGGCGAACTTGAGCAGGGCCTCGCCCTGGATGACGGGGCGCACGGCCTCGCAGAGTTCGTTCTTGTAGAACGGGCGCGCCAACGCGCCAGTCCACAGCTCTGCAAGCCACGGGCTGATCGCGCCCATGCTCCAAGCCTTGCACCAATCCGCCAGGACACGCGGGCCATGAGGATCCGAGTGGACGCACTGGATGTGGCTATTCCGCCATCCGCTCGGGCCGCACCCAGCGCCAGGTTTCAGGGTAGCCACCTGCCGGCACACCAGCCGCTGCGTTACGACGAGGCGCCTCTTCGAGGGTATCGCCGCCACTGCTGCCAGGGCCTCCTGGAGGCGGGCGTGTTCGGCAGGCCCCAGGGGGTCGCATTGGAGGAGGCCCCTTACTCTCGCATCCGCCTCCGGCCCTGGAGGGACAGGCGGTCCTCCGATGAGGATGTCAGCCGCGCCACGCCTGCTCCCGTTCCGCGCCTTCAGTGTGGCCGCCTGCGCTGCCGCGGGGGTGAGGCGCCCCTCCAGGTCGCGGGAGGCACCGGCACGCCGCGGCGGCGCAGCGGCCTCGGCCTCCAGCTCAGCGAGGAGCTCGCGAAGCAAGGCAGTCCATTCGCCAGATGCCGCTGCCCGCACGCGACTCCGCAGGAGCGCATTGGAGGCTGGCCGGCCCGGTCCTTGGGCGTCTGGATGCTCGCCCGGTTCATCGCGAGGGGCGCGAAGCAGCAGCTGCGGGCCTGCCCTGCATAGCCTGTGGCTGATCTCCGCGCGCACGCCCCCGACCTCGGCGGCGGCGCATCCGGCAGCATCGGCGACCAGCTGGCAGAGCAACGTGGCGACCTGCTGCCGGAGGCTGCGGGGCACCCAGATGAGTGGCGCCCGTGGGAAGGCATCTGGGATGGCGCGAAGCAGGGCGAGCAGCTCCGGGGGCGACCCCACCCAGCCCCCCGCGCCGTCACGGTTTCCACCCCCCGCTCCATCGGCACGCGGCGGCGCCGGCGCGTCTGGGCGGCGTGCGTCTGCATCAGGGTGGGCGTCGGCGTTGGGGTCGCTCGGCTGAGCCTGCTGAGCACCTGCGCACCGCAGACAAATGGACGTGCGGCAGCGGTGGCACTTGTACACCCTCTTGCGGTACTCCAGGAGCTGCTCGCAACTGGCGCACAGCTGATTTGCCTCCAGCCGCCTCGCCTGCAGGGCGGTCCGCGGCTGGTGGCAGCACTGGCATGTGACGCGCCGTTGCTGCCGCCGTCGCCCTCCCACGGCCTGCTCAACCTCCTGCTCGGCCTGCGCCTGGTCCACAATCGCCGCGTTGACGAGGTCGACCGCCGCCTGCACCTCCTCCTGCACCTCCTCCCGCGCAGCTGCACGTCCTCCAGGCTCGCCCTCGCCCTCCTGGCTCGCCGGCCTTGCCACGCGGCGCGGCGGAGTCGACGGGGCAACCTCGAGCCGCTGTTCCCACCGCCAGGGCTCCTCGCCCGCCACCGCCTCCAGCTCCTCCGCCTCTCTCGCGCCTCCTCCAGCAGCTGCGCCTCCTCCGCCCCCCGGGCATTCCTCAGTCTGCTCCTCCAGCCTCTGCTGCCCGCTTGCCCCCTCCACCACCTCCTCACCCTCCTCACCCTCCTCAGCCTCGTCCTCAGGAACACCTCTGGGGCCTCCTCCTGGGGCGCCCGCCCTCAGCGCCGCGCCAAGGACCGTCGCGGGCGGCAGCGGCAGCGGGGCTCCACCAGCAGCCGATCCCGAGGATGGGCTGGCATCCCCCAGGGCATGCCCCTGGACGTGATCAGCGCCAGCCCCGACTTCAACAGCCCCTCCTCCTCCGCCTCCTCCTCCTCCGCGTCGCAGCCTCTCCAGCTCCTCTTCGAAATCCTCCTCCTGGTCGGCGGCGCGCGCGCCGTCGCTGTCAGCCACCGGCGTGGGAGGGCCCGCAACCGGCGTCGCGGGGCCGATCCTTTCCCCCAGCACGATCTCATAGCACTCGATGCGCTCCGCGAGGTCCCGCCGGATCTCCTCGAGAGCGGCCGCTTCGTGTCCCGGCCGCGTGGCCGATGCGCCGCCGCTGCCGCCGGCGGTTCCTCTGGGGGTCGCCGCAGCGCTGCCCTCCGGCGTCACGAACTCCGAAGTGGCGGCGTCCCGCTGCACGGCACTGGGTTCGGGCTCTGCTACACCATCTCCTCCTCCACAGCCGCCTCCACCTCCTCCTCCTCCTCCACCTCCTCCTCCTCTGCCGCCTCCAGCTGCTCCTCGGGCGCCTCCTCCTGCTGCTGCTCCTCCCGGGGCCGCGGCTGGAGCAAACGTGCCGCCCAAGTCGACGAGAGCACCACCTCCTGCCGAGCCTCCGCCGCTTCCTGCAGCCGCCCCGCTGGCCGCGCCAGCAGCCGGCGCGCCACTGAGGGCACCGAGGGCCGCGTCGATGGCAGGCTGGGTTCCGATGATGGCCTGGAGCCGGGCCCAGTCTGGCGGGCCGAACTCCGCGGTGCCTCCATCGGCTGCGCCGGGAGCGTGCGTGCCGCCCGGGCGACGGGGGGCCCCTCCTGCAGCCTCCACGCCGGTCGCGGCAGCAGCAAGCGCGCCGCCCAGGGCGTCAAGGGCCGCGTCGATGGACGGCTGGGCTCCTATGACGGCCTGGAGCCGAGCCCAGTCAGGCGGGCTGGGCTGCGCGGCGCGGGCAGGGCAGCTGCTGTTCCGCGGCAACACGTCCGGCGCGCCCCCAGGGCGTTCCCCGGCGGAGTGCGCGTCCACGATGGCCCGCAGGGGGGCCCAGAACGCGCTGGGTGGGCCCGGGTGCGGGTGGAGGCCCTCCTGCGTGAGGTCGCGCTCCCACCCGCCGAGCAGCGAAGCGCGCACGCCGTCAGCCCCGTTGGGGCCCCTGGCGTGCAAGCCGCCAGTGCTCGACCAACTGGCGCACAGCAGCAGGCCGCACAGACAGCTCCACCGCAGCCTCCTTGACGGCCGCATCCCCTCCCGCCTCGACGACGGCGGCGTACATGGCCAGGCGTTGCTGGAGAGGGGTCTGGCCCACCACATCCCCAGCGACGCCCGCGGGCGGGGCGGTTTGCTCGCCCGGCGCACCTCGGGCGAGGAGCTGGCCGCCCCAGGCGCGGCCGCCGACGAAGCCCAGCGGGCCACAGCAGCAGCATGCCGCGGCGAAGCAGGTGGTGGCCGCGCAGGCGAAAGCGAGGCTGACGCAGCACACGAGGACATAGAGCTTCCACCTGTCGATGCAGAACTGGCCCTCGTCCTCCGCGATGCCCGCGGCGAGGGTCTCCTCGGCCCACGCTGCGCCCGCTGCAGCCGCTCCCGCTGCCGCATCTGCCGCTTGCTGCGCGAACTCGCGGAACTCCGGATCGCGAGCAACCCGGACGGCCCCCAGGACCCAAGGGAGAAGGCCGCCACCAGCAGCACCGCCAGCCGCCAGCGCCAGCAACCCAGCGCCGCCGCCCCGCCAGCGCGCAAGTCGGGGACCTTCTGACCCGGGTCAATCCAGACCCGGGTCAGCAGGAAACCAAAAACTGCAATGCAGGACAAAAAAACTGCAACGCAGATCCTCGCAAACCAGGGTCAGCCAATACGCGCGGCCGCCTCGCGGCCACGAGCGGCTCCCTGACCCGGGTCAGCCAGAGGGGGCCTTTGCAGGATCCTGCAAGATCTGGCGCCCTGGCTGACCCCCGTTTGCATTGACCCCCGTCTCGAGGCTCCCGAGCAAGGGCCATGAAACCCGCCCGGAGGGAGGGAAAGCGGGATGGGGGGGGAAGTGAACAGGGAAGAAGCTTGAGCTGCTGCTGCTGCTTGAGCTGCTGCTGCTGCTGCTGCTGCTGCTGCTGCTGTTGCTGCTGCTGCTGCTGCTGCTGCTGCTGCTGCTGCTGCTGCTGCTGCTGCTGCTGCTGCTGCTACTGCTACTATTGCTACTACTAATAACAAATTATCCCGGCGAAGGACCCAACCATATGCATTTGTGAGTACCGCAATTGTGAATATATTCTTCGGTCGCGCTCCCTATGGGGCCACGAACCGTATGAAGGTGCGCCGAATTGTGTGGCGTATGTAGCCTCTGCAGGGGGCTTCCCTGGGAACCCCGACGCAGCGCCCGCGCGCCGCGACGCCCATGTCGGCACGCCCCACACGAGGATCGCGCCCGCTTCCTCCACTCTTGTTCCTTTTCCTTTGCCCGCGCACTCCAAAGTCCAAGGCTGCGGGCGCAGCGCAAGGCGGAGCCCCCGCGACGCGCGCAGGTCGCCCCGAAGGGGTCACAGGGGCGCGCACGGTTCGTGCGCTGCGTGGAACACAGATTGCTTGTTGGCTAACTGATAGCGCGCATGGCTCTGCCCGCCGGGCGGAGCGACGACGGGCGAGCGAGGCGCTGGACAGAGCGCAGCGCGGAGTTCGCGCGACGCGCGCTGATCGCCCCGAGAGGGCCCCAGCGACGCGCGCAGGGCGTCCGCGGCGCGAGGCCAAACAGTTGGACAACCGAGA
>CAUYUJ010016613.1:30000-57500 GCA_963575745.1 Prorocentrum cordatum
ACGCTTTCCATCGCAAAACCAACGAAACCTAAGAAGCCGAGGGCACCCTGGAGGCAAGCAGGGTGCTTCTTGGTATGGGTCTCCACTGTGACATTGCCCCTGGCCTCAGGAAGAGCGAGGCCCTTCCGAACCCGCACTGTTCTGCTCCTGCTTCTGAAAATCGACCCCCGGACCTCTCCCGGGGTGCTCTCTGACCAGAATCTCGAAGCGAGTCCCGCCGTGGCGACAGGGGCGCCCCAGGAGGCCCAAAACGGCCCAACAACTTTGATCCTCGAACCTCGAACCATTGACGACGACGACGACGACGACGATGACGACGACGACGACGACGACGACGACCTCGGCGCCACCTGGACCCCTCCCCCGTGGCAGGGTCCTCGGGCCCCGGATCTCCTGGTCCCCTCGAAGCCCACTCACCCCTGGCGTGGCCCCCGAACTCGAGGCCGTCGCAACTCATGGAGAGACACGTGCGCGGCCCAGGGAGGGACCCGGAGAGGAGGGTGCCATGAGATCTGGGCAGATATCGTGGACCCCGCCATGAGATCCACCGCTCCCCCCCCCCCCCTTGGCCGCTCCCAACCAACACGCGGAGTCTCCACGTCGGCCCTCCCCGGGCAGCATCCCTCCGCCGGGCCCGTGGGGACCTCACCGCTCCCTTCTGGCGAGGGCCCGCCGCAGCGAGGATCACCTGCACTGGCCTGTGGGGAGGGGACCCCGTAGCCGATGCACTGATGCCCCGACGAAGCGATGCTGGCGTCAGAGATGTGACTCCAAAGTCGGCAGACTGTCCTGCCTCGAGAGACCATCATGGCCCCTTCCTCCCGGGTCAAACGAAGACGCTGGCGCGGAAGGCCTGTGAGGAGGGGACCTGGGGCGGGAGGGCGTAGTAGTGCAGCTTCGGTCACGCGTGCTGGGCGTACTCTGGTCACGCTCCGCCTTCTGAACATCATTATTGTCTCCCCATTCGGGTCCTCTCGGAAACCATACGGTCTTTGAGAAACCGACTTTGTAACTTCGGAGAGCACTCAGAAAGCTTGTCCGAAAACCAGAAGCCAGATAACACCAACAAATACACACCAGATGGCGAAGAGGAAACAAAACAAACAACAGCAGCAGCAGCAACAATAAAAGCATCATCAACAACAATAACAACAACCACCACAACAACAACAGCAGCAACAACAACAATAACACTAACATTAACAACATCAACTACAACAAAACAAAACAACAAACAACAGCAGCAGCAGCAACAACAGCAACAATATTAGCAACAGCAACAACATCAACATCAACAATAACAACCACAACAATGATCCCTCCGAGAGGGCCCGCCCCCTCTGCCGTGCCCCCCTGGGCGCGCTGCCAATGAACCTCCACAAAACCTCGAGGCCCCTCGCTGCCAGAAACTCCCCGACGCCACGATCTGCTGTTCCGGCCTGGACCGCTGGAGGCCTCGACCCACTCCCCCGGGCCAATTGATCAACCAACAAAGGAGCCCCAACCCCTAACCCTTCGGGAGGGGCCCTAAGCTAGGAGGGCCAGGAACATCAGGGACAGGTGGTCTTTTCTGCAGATGTATGGAACCAGACCGCCCAGATGTATGATGCCTAATGCGACGACGGGGAGGACCAAAATGGCCAGAAGCATCCCGGCGTTGTTTGTTGTCTTTTTGTGTGTGTGTTCCTTCTCGCGTTGTGACAGAACAGAAACGACGGGCTGCGACGGGAAAGGCATCCCGTCGCATCTCTGTCACGACGCGAGAGGGTCTGGGATCCGCCTGCCTCCGCATCCTCCTCTGCGCGGCCCTCTGGCCCCGCCCCGCGGGGCGCGCCTGGGGTCGTGCCCCAATCCTCGTGCAGTTTCAGCCCCGCGGCCCCGGCCTCGATGACCTCCATCAGCCCCGCGCGCTCGCAGGTGTTGCCCTGTCGGGGAGGAGCAGCGCAGAGCAGAGCACCTGCGATCCAGGATGTGCTCCTGTGCGCAGCTGCGGGGGGAGCGAAGGATGACACGGACATGAAAGCTCGGAGGTCCGCGCGGGTTTCTCGGATCGGCGCTGGACCCCCCTCCCCGGCGCGCGGAACGCGCCAAGGGCGGCGCCGCCGAGGGGGTCCAGCGCGGATCCGAGAAATCCGCGCGGAACTGCAGGTTTTTTTGTTTATGTCATTCTTCGTCACCCTAACAGTGCACGAAGCAGCCGAGAAATCCGCGCGGAACTCCAGATTTTGTTGTTTATGTCATTCTTCGTCCCCCTAGCAGTGCACGAAGCAGCCAGAACCCCCGTGCTGGACCTGTGTCGCTACCGCGGGTTCGTGCCGTGTGGACCCCAGCGTTGCTTCATGACACCCCGTGGATCGTTCAGCCTCGAGCGATCGGCGGGTATTCCATCGCCAGATCGTTCCATACTGGCCGATCCTGGGTCACTCGCGGCGGACAACCTTGAACGCCCGCGGCGGGGTCGCCGCCGGTCGACACGACGCGAACCTTCCGCACCCCCGACGGCCCCGCTGGGGGACACCGCCGGCTGAAGGCGAGGTCCACCGTGGAGAAAGCCCCGCGGCCCGCCTGCAGCACCGGGTCCCTCTGCCGGAGCTGCTCTGGAGGGGGTCTTGACGCGGGGAGGAGGAGGAGGAGGAGGAGGAGGAGGAGGAGGAGGAGGAGGAGGAGGAGGAGGTGAAGGAGGAGGAGGAGGAGGGGGAGGCAGAAGACAATGGAAACAGGGAAGGGGGAGAAGAAGACTAGGAGGCAACTGCTGGGAGGTCTTCGTGAGAACGATGGCTGTTAAGCTCGATTGGTGCGCCGTGCAGCGGTATCGGGCAGGAGTACTGAGCCCAGGATTAATCCATATGAAGCGGGATCTAGCCGAATTAGAAAGGAGAATGCTGGGTTGGGCCTTGTTTCGACCACAGATCTACCAGGGTCGATGCTGAATGTAACCTCCGAGCAGGTGCATCCTAAGAAGGGGAGAAGGTAGAAGACACAGACGAAGCTGGAAACGAGGAGGCGAACAAGTGGATAACCACCAACCAGGCATGACACAGGCAGCCTGCTGCTCTCAACACTTGTGACTCCCAGCATGGCGTACAGCATTATCTGTGCGACCACCGCCCTGTCGACGAAATTGGTGAGGACACAGCCCCGACGATTCACCAGGTGTTTCACATCGTGCGGCTTTATCTCGCGTGGCACGTCAAATCTTCCTCGCCCTGTTGCTTAACGTGCGCTAGCAGGTGCGATGCATCGCTCTCGCACTGCGTACACTCACCCACGACGTTACCTCTTGCGAAAGAACGGTGTTGCAATTGTATGTCAAAAGCGTGCGCCAACAATTTCTATGCAAAATGGCCCTAATCATTAAGCACACGCATTGCTTCGCATGCCAATACCAGTTGTGACTCGGACCTCGCTTGAATTGAGTATGCTGCTTGTGACGCGTCTCGTTTCGTGTCCCTGAACACGCTGGTGCACGGACTGCTCCAGACCTACTTCACTATTGGTTCAATGACTGCCGCGTATTCCACGCCTTCTACACAATTCCTGATCCAACCCCCCCTCTCTCTCTATCCACCATTGCTTCGTCCGAAAGACTCAAGGCGTGCAACCCACCAGAAAAAACCGTTCTCGGTTGGGACTCATGCAAAGACATGTTGACTTGAAACTGTGCCACGGTGCCGCCTTGATGCTATCACGATCAGGTCACAACGCGCGCCCGTCGCCATCTATTCGTGGGAGACGACACCCTTCACACGAGCGCACGCACGCGTGCGACTTCAGTGTTTTTACTTGAATGCATTGCTCTGCATCGTGCGTGCGACTGCTTCTACCTGGGCTTGCACACACGCACACACCAGATGTACTCACGCGGGCATCGAATGGGATCCTCTGGGACGTCATTCTGGAATATATCAGGAACAAATGCTCGATGCAGAGGCACTTTCGCTCACGCACGCTGACGCAAGCGTCCTCAAACCGATCGAAATCTATGTTGCCCAATCTGAACCACACCACGTCGTGCCACGCAAAGCTACACTAAACTACGGGTATGCGAGCCAAGTCACAACACGTGATGCCAAATCAAACTAAGCTTAGCCCAGGTATGCGAAACTGGGCTGACCAAGTGAAGCAGCGAAGCCAATTCACGCTACGCCACATCAAGCCAGGGCCGAGACACGCAGCGCCAAAACACGACGAACCAACGAAGCTACACGAATTATGCCAAATAAACCAGCCCGAGCTGCGCTACGCCAAGCCAAGCCGAGCCAGGCCTAGCAATTTCGGGCCGATGGGATACGCGAAACTGGGCTAAGCTACGTGAGGTGAACTCGGCCAACTAGGCGGGACTGTGAGTGACGCTGAACTAAAACCTCTCTTACACCAGAAAATGGGAAGGACCGGCAACAATTCTGTAATACGGCTGTGGGGGTCCAATCTTGCGCGCGAAAACTGATCGTGGATATCATTGTCATCGTAACTACGTTTCCAATATGCCTTCCTCCCTGTCCCCTCCTCCGCTTTTTCCACCGTCATCGCCACATCTTTCTCTCGTGCCCCCCCCGTGCTGCCAACTCCTCCATCCCTCGTCCCGTTGCTGTCCACACTCCTCCCCTTCTTACACGCTTTGCACTTGTAGCTTGGATCGACCGGCGCTGGGGCGCGCCTTCCCAGAGAAGCCGAAGTTCAACGGCATTCCGTCCGTCGCCTGCAGCATCATCTGCACCTGAAGGTAGGCGCATGCAAAAAAAAACAAGTACCCAAGACCCAAGCTTGCCCCCGAATGTCTTGGTCACAAGAAGTTACTGAGACCACTACTCCCTGGACCACTCATGGTTTGCGTTACTTCGACTCCGACGCGAATCCAGCCGTAGCGACGAGGCCCCCCCAGGATGCACAGAGAAAGGAAAACGAGTGTGTTGTTCGCAAACACCTCACCTGCCGAAAACTAGACAGGCGAAAGACCAAAGCATACGTACTTGCGAATACCGCGCCGGTTGAAATTGCTTTCCACTGGGGCCTGCGGTGAAATTATCGATGGGACCACGAAGCGTGAGAAGGGTGTGCCCGAATGGAGGGGCGGAACCGCGTGCGGACCCTGCCACTGAAGCCCTCGGTCGAGTTCCCTACTTCCTCGACGCGGTGATTAACTTTCTAGCAGACTTGCAAGTACTTCGCATAAGTGCGTTGCAACGCGTCTGGACGTAGCTAGTAAGGAGGTCAGACTTGTCATAAGTTTTCCGTGAGCACATGTAACTGGAAAGAGAACACATAGGTCCGCGGACGCTTTGACAGACCCATGGTCTTTGCGCGCAGTGTTTGAACATGGCGTTCACATGGCCACTTGCCTCAACGAGGTGAAATTAATACCATCTCTTCTCCCTCCCCCTTCCACATATTACCGCCCACAGCCCGCGTTGGCCCGAACGTTTTGTTCGACCAGGTTCGCCGGTCGAAAGCTCAGCTCCTTCTGGCCAATTTGAACTTGGGGCGGTGGTTCCCAGACATTCCCAATACCGCCGTCGATGCTAAACCAACGATTGAATCCTCGAACGTCCCGATTTCACGTTTCGATTTAGCAAGGATTGCTCAATCAGCGTATCGATTTAGCGGCCGAGTCGCGCGAGCAGAGCGACATCAGTCACCTCAAAGCGTTGCAAGCTCCGCGGGAGCGTGGACGCCATTGGATAATCTGATAAAGAAGCTCGACTTACCGCTAGAAGATGGCATTGCCTGCAAAACTACATTATCCAGTCCACGCGCAGCTTTGTTTCACCTCATGGGCACTTGCCCTCTGTTCGCCCATATGTTTGAAACCTTCATACAATCAGTGAAATCACCGCACGGGCGCATCAAATGGGATTACATTTTATACAAACAACGCTACAACGGGCAACCTGTTAGCGCCTGGTCCCAAAACAAAAGTCGTGATGGTATACTGGACTTGCGTGTGGTGGCCCGAATGGTTTCGCTCTAGAAGCTGAGTGGGGCTGTGTTGTTGCGCCATCACATATACATTTCAAACCGATATGAAAAAAAAGAGGCCTGGATCTGATAGCGAAGCAAGTGATGAGTGGGTGCTTTGTTGGTGGATGCAAGTTCAAAAACGGTGTGCGTCTGTCCGTGGGGGGGGGATGGGATGGGTAGGTTGGTGAATATTAAGACGTCTCTGCGACGCGCCGTCCAGGACGAGGCGGCGCACAATGCGTTCTATTCCATATCAGGCGCTGGAGGGTCTTAGCCCTGCCTACAGACGGAGAAAAATGGAAACGAAACTCTTCACTTTGCGAATGGAAGAATTTGAGCGCGCATCGTATCCATGGCAATTTCCATCAGTCACATGCAGCGCGGCACGCGCGTCGAGCCGACGTGGGCCAAAAGGTTGATTCACAGTCTGCACCGCTTGGGTCGCGCCTGGGCGGCGGCCCCATCCGCTCGGCGGCGACCCCGTCCGCGGTCGAACCGCCTTGAGACTGTCCGACTCCTGACTTCAAAAAAAAAAAAAAAAAAAAACGGATGAGTCAAAATCTGCACGACATTGTATAAATTCACACACCAGACGCGCCCGATGGCGGTCTCAAAGCGGCCACAAACAGCCTCAAAGGGTCCGAAAGTGCCCGAAACCCTCGGCGCCGAGCACATCCGCGAGTCTCACGTTGCCTCAAAGTGCTACGAAACCCTCGGCTCCGAACGCAGTGGCGCGTCTCGAAGGGTTCCGAATCGCCCCGAAACCCTCGGCGCCGAGTACATGCGCGAACCTCACATGGTCTCACAGCGCCACAAAACCCTCAGCGCCGAACGCAACCGCTCGTCTGCAAGGCATTCAAATCGTTCCGAAACCCTCGGCGCCGAGACCTTTCCGCAAGTCCCACATGTTCTCGCAGTGCCACGAAATCCTCGGCGCCAAAAAAACAATAGCACAATTTTCAACAAATACCTGCGGGTTGGCGGAATGGCGTGAACCCCTTGCACATCGAAATAAGTAATGGCCACCGAAAGCGGGGAGCACCATTCTGACGTGAGCGCGCGAGCATGCGAGGACGCCCGCACGAGACACGCCACCAACCAACCACGCGGGAGTTGGAGCGCAGAGTGCGTACTCCACTGCGTGTGCATGTGTGTCTGCGTGCGTGCGTAGTGGTTTGTGGTGCGCGTGCGTGCGTGGCTGGTGGCATGTGCGCGCGCACATAAAGCGGCGCACTGCAATGCGACCACGTTCGATGCAACGCAAGGCCATGCAAAGCAATGGGGCCAAAACGTCCGCGCGCATTGGACTAAATATGGACATCGCGCTTTCGCGCAAGGCATTCGGTACCACTGCAGCCTCAATGGCGACGCCGCGAAGAACGTGCCCCCCCCCCAGGTGAGCGCGAAATCCATTTCCAAGAACTGCTTCTGGAACTGAGTAGGACAGACGGAGAAAAAAGTTGGAAACGAAACTCCTCACTTCGCGCATAGAAGCATTTGAGCGCGCATCATATCAACGGCAACTTCCAATAGTCACATGCAGCGCGGCACGCGCGTCGAGCCGACGTGGGCCAGAACGTTGACTAACATTCTGCACCGCTTGGGTCGCGCCTGGGCGGCGGCCCCATCTTCTCGGCGGCGGCCCCGTCCGCGGTCGAACCGCCTTGAGACTGTCCGACTCCTAACTTAGAATTAAAAAGAACGGGTGCCGCATGAGTCTCAAAATCTGCACGACATGGTATAAATTCACACACAAGACGCGTCCGATGGCGGTCTCAATCAAAGCGGTCTCAAACAGTCTCCTCAAAAGGTCCCAAAGTGCCCGGAACCCTCGGCACCGAGCACATCAGCGAATCTCTCGTTGCCTCAAAGTGCTACGAAACCCTCGGCGCCGAATGCAGTGGCGCGTCTCGAAGGGTTCCGAATCGCCCCTAAGCCTTCGGCGCCGAGTACATGCGCGAACCTCACATGGTCCCACAATGCCACAAAACCCTCAGCGCCGAACGCAACCGCTGGCCTTCAAGAGCGTCAAATCGCTCCAAAACCCTCGGCGCCGAGCCCTTCCGCAAGTCCCACATGTTCTCGCAGTGCCATGAAACCCTCGGCACCAAAAAAAACAATAGCACAACATTCAACAAATACCTGCGGGTGAACCCCTTGCACATCGAAATAAGTAATGGCCACCGAAAGAGGAATGCACCATTCTGACATGAGCGCGCAAGCATGCGAGGACGCCCCAACGAGACACGCCACCAACCAACCACGCGGGAGTTGGAGCGCAGAGTGCGTACTCCACCGCGTGTGCATGTGTCTGCGTGCGTGCGTAGTGGTTTGTGGTGCGCGTGCGTGCATGGCTGGTGGTATGTGCGTGCGTGCACATAAAGCGACGCGCTGCAATGCGACCACGTTCGATGCAACGCAAGGCCATGCAAAGCAATGGGGCCGAAACGTCCGCGCGCATTGGACTAAATATGGACATCGCGCTTTCGCGCAAGGCATTCAGTACCACTGCAACCTCAATGGCGACGCCTCGAAGAACGTGCCCCCCAGGCGAGCGCGAAATCCATTTCCAAGCATTCCTTCTCGAACTGTGATATGCAAAGATACACACTTGCGGCGTCTAACGTGTGAGGAGTGCGCCGGCAGAGGGTAAGGAACAAAATGCAGACCATGCCACTGGGACCTTCGGTGGAGCTAGCTCCCTAGGGAGCAACGTAACGTGTGAGGGGTGAGCCGAAACGGCAGCTGGGACCGCATGCGGACCCTGCCACTGGGACCTTCGGTGGAGCTCCTTGCGGGGCCACGAAACGCGTGAGAAGTGCCCCGAAAGAGGGGGAGGAACCGCAGGCGGACCCTGCCGCTGGTGAAATTCTGATTCTGAATTGGGGTACGAAACTTGTAATGGGTGCGCCGCAATGAGGGGTGGAACTGCATGCGGACCCTACCGCTGTGACCTCCGTTGACATTCCCTACGGTGCCACGAAACAAAGAAGGGTGTGCCGAGATCGAGGTGGAACAGCATGCGGACCCTACCACCAGGGCCTCCGGTGGAGCTCCCTAAGGGGCCACGAAGCGTGTGAGGGGTGAGCCGAAATGGCGGCTGGGACCGCATGCAGACCCTGCCAGTGGGGCCTTCGGTGGAGCTCCTTGCGGGGCCACGAAACGCGTGAGGAATGCCCCGAAAAAGGGGGTGGAGCCGCAGGCGGACCCTGCCGCTGGGGCCTTCGTTGAAATTCCCGATGGGGGTACGAAACGTGTGAGGGGTGCGCCGCAATGAGGAGCGGAACCGCATGCGGACCTTACCACTGGTGCCTTTGGTGGAGCCCCTTATGGGACCACAGAACGTGTAAGGGATGAGCCAAAATGGGTGCGACGCCGCCATGCGAACCCTGCCGTTGCGGCCTTCGGTGAAGCTCATTGTGGTACCGCGAAACATGTGAGGGGCCTGGCGAAGCAGAGACGTGGGGAGTAGAGGGAGGGACGCCAATGCTGATGATGGCGGTGGTAACAGTGATGAAGATGAGGATGAAGATGTTGAAGATGGTTACAGTAATGGCGATGGTGAGGCAAAGATGAGAGGAAGGAGGATGGAGCAGCGGGATGAAGGAAGGAATGGATGCGGGGCGCTCTCTTCAAAACGAGAAACCAAGCCCGCAGGATGGTTGGAGAAAAGCCGTGGCCAACGTTCGCCACGACGCCACTGCCCACGAGCATCGCAAGCTCACGGAGGAGGAATTAGACAGGGGAAGGAGGAGAAGGGACCAGGGCGCTGTGCGTAGATCCCCTGCGGCCTAGACGGCCACTTGAGAGAACGACGCGGTGCAGCGGAGGGGGCGTGCACCCAGACGCAAACGCGTGAGGGGCCCTAGCATCGTCATCAATATGCTTGTCTCGTGTGGCCACTACTGGATGCCCCGCGCGTGGGTCTGGCCCGACCAAACTCTCCGGGATTTCCAGGGAGGCCCCCCCGGCCTCCAGAGCACCCCTCCCGAGGCCAAGAGGGCGCCAGGGGCCCCAAACTGGAGCGAAAAGCCGGGGACACCTTGGGCCAAGGACACCTTCAACAACAACCGATCATCGAGGCCTCCCACATGGGGTCCGAGTAGATGGGTTAGATGGTCGTGCCGCATCGCAGATGTATCGTCGATGCATCGGCGACGTCGGCGATGTATCGGCGACGTCGACATCGAGAGAACCGGGCTACACATCGAGCCGCATCGACGGTGCCGCATCGCCGATGCATCGGCGGTGCGTCGCGATCCTTCGACCCCATCTACTCGTTTTGGAGGCGTGGGTAGAAAGAATAAATAAGCGGCATAGACATATACCATCGGACATCCAAGCGGATTTCTTAAACTGGAAGCGCCACAAGGGGGTCCAACGCCGATCAGAGAAATCCGCACGGCCCTTCGAAAATTTGCGGTCGGGAACTTGCGCATGGCATGTTGCGGCGGAGATCCCAGCGACACGCTGTGCCCTGCGAGCAGAGTGTCGCTACGCTCCGCGGCGCCCAAAAGCTCGGGACGCTGACGCTCGGGACTTGTGAAGTTGACAGCGCGTCGCACCAGAACGACACGCTGTACAACAGCTCCCGACCGCATGTTTATGCTGTCCTACTCGGTCGATGAAGCCCCAGTCCTGGCATCCACTGTGCTATACTGAAGCAAAGACCATCCCCGAGATGGAGGAGGAGGAGGAGGAGGAGGAGGAGGAGAAGGAGCAGGAGGAGGAGGAGGAGGAGGAGGAGGAAGAGGAGGAGGAGGAGGAAGAAGGGAGGAGGAGGAGGAGGAGGAGGAGGAGGAGGAGGAGGAGGAGGAGGAGTAAGAGGGGAGGAGGGAGGAGCAGGATGAGGAGGAAGAGGAGGAGGAGGAGGAGCAGGAGGAGGAGGAGGAAAAAGGGAGGAGGAGGAGGAGGAGGAGGAGGAGGAGGAGGAGGAGGAGGAGTAGGAGGAGGAGGAGGAGGAGGAGGAGGAGGAGGAGGGGCAGGATGAGGAGGATTCGATTCGATTCGCACACCTTCGGCGCCAACCTTGTTTCAGTCATAGTGAGTGATTACATACTCGAGCTATTGTTCAAAATCGCGCAATCGCCAATCGTGATATTTCGCACAACTGCGAATGGCTACTGGCACGGTGAACCTCTAGCATTTAAGAGGAGAGTGCATATGCCATGCTCTATGCACCTAGGGCCGTGGCTGAGGTCCCGAGAGAGACCAGCCTGGCCCCATGCAGCCACCGACGCATGAGGTAGCCACGAGGGACCAGGGCAACTAAGAGGTAGCTCGTGATTTAGCTATGCTCAGTATATGCCTACTATTGAAAAGTGTCTCGAATTTGGCGGTCCCTGGGAAAACCCCGCACGAGGCTAGATACTCCGTGATTATATGGGCATCCGAGGGTCGGGCGGGAGGAGGAGGAAGAGGAGGAGGCTGGGAAACATATAAAACGGGGGCCTCAGACGATTTCAGTTCTGGTCGAGGAGGTGGAGGAACATCGGCAGCAGTAGCAGACGACTCCTTCTTATCCTCCCCCCCTCGCAAGAAACTCAAGCGCTGTGCCTGGGTCCAGGGTGGAGTATCATCTGGTAGATGAAGAGCCTGTAGATCATCATCCAGAGTTTCGCATTCAGGACTTGTAGTTGTAGCGTCCAATGCTGTGGTCGATCGATCATCATATGTAGATTTGTCCACCTTTATTTCAGCACCGTCTCGAGGAATTGTTGAATCTCTCTCTCCATGTACGCTGCTGGGGCACGGCCGTGTTTGCGCTTCACACCCTGGATCTGCAGCATCGAACTGATCAGGATGTTGCGAAACGCTGGGTCTCGGCATGAAATCGTGAGGCGACGCTGTTCCTTGTTGTAGACCTTGTCCTGGCGGCAGAATAGCACGAGCTCGCACTTCGTGTCGACTGAGTACTCGGCGTACTCCTTGAAGCATTTGTTGACTTGCTGGGCGTTCTGTGCTCCAATCGCGTCGCCCAGGGACACCAGTCCCTTGAGCAGTCCTCCCATGGCCCAAATGAAGGGCGGGCCGAGCTCGTGATCCTTGCCTGCTTTCTTGACGGCTTCGGCGCATAGGACGGTCTGCTCGCTCATCATGGTGATCAGCACGCATGTGGCTGGGAATATGAACGTGTCCAGAACCACTCCTGCGAGATCTCGTCCCTGTTGGCTGACTTTGAGTAGCTGTTTCATAAGAAGGCAGAAGAGCTTGCGAGTGGGGTCGTCGATCTTCTTCTTGAGCGCGGTGGATACCTCGGCCGCGCTGCCCGTGCCGTCGGTCTTCTGCTTCTTGCTCTTGTCGTTGCCTTTGCCTTTGTCCTCCTCCTGTGTCAGAGAAGATCCTTCGGGGGCCTCGAGACAGGCCGGCATGATGTAATCTTGGTAGCGGATGTGGTAGGTGCAACTCGCGAAGATGCCGAAACAGCAAGATATTCGACTCAAAAGCTACGGAGGGCTTGGGGCATATAGGGCATCTCCATTCATCCAACTGCTCGGGTTCCCAGGACATATGAGCACGGCCCATGGCACAGCGACCATATCCATATGATTGTTTAAGATGTTTGCGTGCGTTGTCAGCGCCCCGAAAGATGCTCAGGCAATTGGGGCATTGGTTCGTAGTAACTCCACTATGTAGGATATACTTTACTCGATGTCCGTTAGTCTGGTGGCCCATGAGTGCCCGATAAGTGTCAAATTGGAGACCACAGGGGGAGCCCTCCGAGTTCTCGATCATACACGTAAAGATGTTTTCGCTCTTGGTTTCAGGACAATGTAATTCAGGAAATAAAGAACACCATTTGTCATAATCCGTAAAGGCTGCGGCTCTAAGAATCGAGGGGTCGATCTTCAGAAACTCATGCGAGGACTCGGAGGAGGGGTCGAAGAGCGCCTTCCACGAGAAACCACTATCTTCCCAGACTTCGAAAAAAACTCTCGGTCCCACTGATCCCTCGAAAGAGCTGGAGGTTATGGTCGAAGGTTTTGGCCCACGGGTTCGCCGCGTCGCTGAGCTGTCCACAGTCCTGTAAAGTGGGAGCCTCGTCACTGAGGTGGCCAAAAATACCTGCTACCGTCTGACAATGTGCGTGTCGGTGCAGAAGCATGCTCTGTAACCACTTGACTCGACGCACCGCCAGCTCCCCACGGCAAGGGAGAATTCGCCATCTGTACAGCACTTCTGAATTCCGCAGAGAGTGAGTGTGAGAGCCATCGTGGAAAGTGGCAGCACCTCTCATCAGAACTCGTAAATACTTGATGATGCAAGAGTCGATTTTCTGATACTCAGTAGGAGACAGAGCGAAAGCCTCAAGACCTGTGATGCCACTCTCCACTACTTTGCCCAGGAACAGCTCACGCTTCAATCTACGTAAGCCTCGTTCGTGCCAGAATAAACCAATGACAGACCAGCCTGCGTGTATAGCTCGTATACGGAACTCCAGCTCGGTGGCGTTGGAGCCGCGCATGTGGTGGCGTGCACCTAAGTGTCTGGCGCCCGTGCGCACCGTGCCGTAGCTGCTGGGGCAATTCTCCTGGAAGCGCTTGTTCGATTTGTGTGATCCTAGACATGGTATGATGTCTTTTTTCTGCATATTCTGGCGGAAGTGCCATTTCCCAAGGATGTTGTTCATGCTTTCGTCTCCCAGTCGAATCGCCTCCAGAGCCCCTGAAACCGAAGAATCTTCTAAAAGTCGACGTCGAAATAAATCATCAGCAAAACCTACCATAGAGCAGTCCAGAGTGGGGGTCCCGAACGCGCTGTAAATATAGATGGGGGTCCCGTTGGCCTCGTGGATCTCGTTGTAGCACTTGTCAAAAACGCCTACAAACTGCCTCGGTGCCTCACAAGAGCCCTGGAGTCCCCCATTCTTACAGATAAAAGCCTCAAACTTGTTGTCGATCGGGATTTTGACGACACTGTTAATTAGGCGCTGGTGTGCATAATCCCTCAAATCCTCACGGACCATATCCTCCGATTGAATGAGGAGGTCGTCGGCAAGAGGACACATGAAAGCGTGCGTCATGTCGTGCAGCTCGCATACGTTCGGGGTCTTGGAGTTCCTCAGGGACCATCCTACTCGTAGCTGGACTAGTATAGCTCCTTCTCTCCTCCGATATTTCAGAAAACCATGCCAGTGGCCAGGAAAAGATCTATCAAATTGTTCGTCGCGGTCCCCATAACTATATAATACTGCATACCAATACTTCCAGAAAACATCAGATAAATGTACAATACGTTGACTCAACATCTGGGTCTTGCCGTTGGACTTGTCCAGCAAGACTCCTTCTGTTATACTCGACTTCGTTGGAAGTTGACCAACCTGAAGGGATCGGATCACGAGATTCTCGAATTCCTCTCGAGCACGAGTGAGCTTGGATGTGGAATTCAGCACGTTGTCGCGCCCATCTCTTGCTCTGGTCGTCTGGTCGGTCGGGATGTTGTGAAGCGTCTCTGGGACCGCCATTGGCGGCCTCTCTCCAGGCGTCATGATGAAGTCGAGGGCCTCCTCATTCAGGTCGTCGAAGGGGTCTCGATCAACAGCATCCCATTCAGGTAGTGCTGGTGTCGGTGGTATTGGCTCTCCAGGCCCCGAGACATTGTGATGGAGGCCCAATCCAGGACGTTCCTCAGCTGCGTCGGGTAGTTGTGTGTTTCCCATTCCGTCGTAGCCGATGCCAAACTTCATGTTCTTCTGCCGTGGAAGGTGGCCAGGCGCCAAGACTATGAGTGCAAGCTCGGCGGGAACGCTCCAAGAAGGCCCACATCGTCGTCCTCGTGCTCTGCGTAGCTTCCATACCATGTTGTGTAGCATAACCTCCGTTGTCCGTTCCATGCTGTGAGTGCGCGTCTTGATGGTCGCCTCTTCCATCAGAAAATTATTTATCATGCTATCCAGATCGGGAATGTGAGTCGCCTCCATGCCTCCGTCAGCACCAGCTTGAGATAGATGCTGTTGGAGTTCTGGGAGTGTCGGTCGATATGAGGTAATCGTGTTGTAGCGTCGGTTCTTCACACCAGTAGATCGGCCAGATAGAAGTCGAGCCAGCTTATGTACTTCGGCCTGTTGTCCAGCTGCTCGAGCCTGTCGAAGTTCTTGGTATAGCCGTTCGCGGTGTAGTGCACGACGTCTGCGGGCCCATCGACGGAGTTGGTTAGATATCCGTTTGATCTTCTTCAAGCAATCCAAGTGTGTGTCGTCATAGCTCTGGTAGTGACCGTAGATGGCGAAGAACTCTGCTGCCTCAGCTCGTTGTGCGCGACGTTCTCGGACAAGTCGAAGTCGTTCTTGTTGGAGTCGACGCTCTACGGTGTCCACAGGTCGGTCGGGTATGGCAAAATGATTTAGGCCAACTCGCTGCACGACCTCGGCCCAACGATTGTAGTAGTTATCCGTGTGTTGGTCATTCTCATTGCAGTCGGCAAAATATGTGGTTTGGGCCTTCATCTCTCGTTCAAGTTCCAAGTGAAAAGCTTCTCGATGAGCTCCGTTCTGGAGAGCCTCGGCCAATTTGTTGTGGTCCCATCGGGGTCGCAGAGTGTTCGGCATCGTCACGGGAGACTCGTACTGCATAGCTAAGATAACGGGTACATGGTCTCGTGGGGCGCTCCGAGGGATTAGCTGTAGGACGCGGCCAGCTCTCCAAGCAACTCGACAGTGTTTTACTCCAGGTCCTAGTCCCTTTGGGATTGCGAAGATGTCCAATGTCGATTTGTCTCCCTGAGGTCCATAATATGTGGGTCCCGACTGTAGTGTATAGCTTCCAGGGGCCATGAGGTCGAGGTCTAATAACATGTTTGAGAAAATCTCTCCAGATGGGCCGTTTTTTCTTAAGTGATGGGGTCCGATGTGGTTCTGGTCGGGGTCTACCAAGCTTCCGTCTTCCCAGAGTCCGAATCCTGAATTGATGTCAATGCCTATTATCGGGGTACTTCGGGAACGACAACGTTCGACTCGACTACGTACATATCGCATTACAGTAGTAGCGGCCGTCACTTGGGCCTTCCGTTTTGTCCCGTCCGAGTAGGTGGGTGGTGGGTAAGCACATATGACAGTGATGTCCAGGAGTCCAGATTTAATTCGTAGTTCCCCATATCGACCTGGTGCGTTTGTAGGGCCAGAGACGATTGAATAGATATGTTCGGCGCGAAATCGACGACCTAGAATAATACACACTCCCGCACTCGTATTGCTGTATGGTGCACGTCTCCATCCATAATGTACTGCAGTGAATTTGCCTCCTCCTAAATTCTCCGTGTGGTATGTCCTTCCCTCCCATTCACGTATACACGTGCCAGGCATCATCAATATGTCCACGTCGAACTCCTGGGCTATTTCCAGCGTTCTGCCTGCCGTGCATAGAGACAACGGGTTATACAAAGCGGCTCGAATGAGACTACACATAATAATCATCCCACCGGCCCCTCGTACAGCTCGACTCATCCGTCAGTGACCGAACATGGCAGGCACTTGAGAGGGACGAACGCTGGGTGAGGGCCAAAGTTGGGGACGCCGCCGCTGTAGAAATCCTTTGGGAGGGGAAATGGCGGCTAGGATGAGGAGGAGGAGGAGGAGGAGGAGGCCAGGGAATCCTCCAGCAACCTCGGACAAGAACCGCCTCGAGAAGCGCAAAGCGAGCCTCGAGCCTCGAGCCTGCTACCTGGCCCGGCCAGGGGCCTTGTGGCTCGGCCACGGGCTGCACGTCGTCGAGCCTCGAGCCTCGAGCCACGAGTCTCGACCTTCAACCCTCGAGCCGCGACCCTGGAGCCTCGAGCCTCGAGCCCCGATCCTCGAGCGAGCCTCGACCCTCGACCCTCGACCCTCGACCCTCGACCGTCGACCCTCGACTCTCGATCCTCGAGCCTCGAGCCTCGCGCTTGGCAGCGCGGGGCTCCTGGCTCGGCGACGGCGTGCACGTCGTCGCGTTGGTGCCCGTGGCAGGCCCGGTGCCGCCGCCTGTCACGCACAGCGCGACGGGCGTCCCCCTCCCCAGACCTCCCCTGGAGGCTTCTGGGCAGGGGGGCAGTGCCCCAGACCTCCTCCTCCTCCTCCTCATCCTCCTCCTCCTCCTCCTCCTCCTCCTCCTCCCCTCCTCCTCCTCCTCCTCCTCCTCCTCCTCCTCCTCCTCCTCCTCCTCCTCCTCCTCCTCCTCCTCCTCCTCTCCTCCTCCCTCCTCCACCCTCCTCCTCCTCCTCCTCCTCCTCCTCCTCCTCCTCCTCCTCCTCCTCTCCTCCTCCTCCTCCGTTCCTTTCCTCCCCTCCTCCTCCTCCTCCTCCTCCTCCTCCTCCTCCTCCTCCTCCTCCTCCTCCTCCTTTCTTCCGAGACCCCAGACACCAGACCCGAGACTTCGTGTTTCGTCGCATCTGGCCCCTGAGGTCTCCCGCCAGGCTCTGGGGGTCCAGGCTGGGTGTTTGTTCCTGGTCAAGGCCCAGCGCGGAAACGACCGAGAAGGTCCAGTGCTCTGGTAGAAGAAGAAGAATAAGAATAATAATAAGAAAAAGCATACTAAGAAGAAAAGGAAGAAAAATAATAAGAAAAATGAGACTACGAAACAACAACACCATAAACGTAAACTTATAATTGTATGTGTACACCATTTGTCTTCTTCGATCTGAGGGTCCAGGCTGTGAAAGGATTGTGACGTCAGGGGTTCGGGTTTCCCCCTCCCCAGCCCGCCGCCAGAGGCGGGGAGGTCCAGGCCGCTGCGCGGTCCAGGAACGAGGGCAATGGGATCCCGCTCGCCGTCACCCTCTCTCCTCCTCGCTCCCCACTCCTCCTCCTCCTCCTCCCCCTCCTCCTCCTCCTCCTCCTCTTCCTCCTCCTCCTCCTCCTTCTCCTCTTCCTCCTCCTCCATCTTCCTCCTCCTCCTTCTCCTCTTCCTCCTCCTTCCCCTCCTCCTCCTCCTCCTATTCCTCCTCCTCCTGCTCCTCTTCCTCCTATTCCTCCTCCTCCTCATCCTCCTCCTCGTCCACCTCCTCCTCCTCCTCCTGCTGATGCTCCTGCTCATCCTCTCATCTCATTCAAGGTGTAATGAAAACCATATGGTGGTCAGTAACCGTCGCAGCTGCGTCCAAGACTCGCACCTGTCGAACACGCACACGATGAGAGCGAGTCAGCATAAAGCGGTCATCAGCTGTACCCTCATCCACACAGTGATCCAGGTCCAAATGCAAAGATGGTCGACGTCGCTGCTTTCGGACAGCAGGTGTTAGGAACAGTAAGACCGTATTGCTTAGGCAGAAGCATGAGCCAATCACCCCAAAGAGCACGTGTGCCACGAGAGAGCTCAGGAATGGTTTCGCATTCAGTAAATGTTTTTCTGCTTTTCTAGTTCCGAACTCTGTAGTGAAGTCATCACCAAAAATCTATACATCACAGGGCAGATGCTTCTGTGAAAAATACTGGAGAATACTTGAAGCACGTGTGAAGTAGCACTCCCCGGAGCTGGCATGTGAGGGGTAAGCGGAGGCGAGCAAAAAGAGCTTAGACTTGCTACGCGAACGAGCACACACCACACGATCATGAGGGACAATAGGAAGAGGTAGGAGAGAGTGAATGTGCTGCCGATGGAGAACAATAGCGCGTCCGCGTAGATGCACTGAACCACAGGAGGGGCTACGACAAAATGCCTTTGCGACCTGACTGGTTACTGTGAGGAGGCATCGAACAACATCATCTTGCAGCGAAAGAACATCCCATTCACATTAGTATGAAAGAAGCCCAAGAAGAGTATCACAATCCTCAAAAGACATCCCGCAGCAATTGAGAGTAACGACATTCAGTGATTGAACGACCTTCTTCCCCCAGGAGTTTGGACCGCGTCGTTTAGTTTCGAAACGAACGGTCTCAAATGTCCTGCTTACTGTTCTCGATCCTCTCTTGGAAGATGTCGTTTGTCTGTACTTCCGAATGGTTGAGCTCCGCTTTGAAATTGTCCTTGCGAAAGACAGGCTGATCAAGCACATTGCTATAGGCCACCGCTTTCCGTTTCGCCCATCACATCTGGAAACCGAATCTCCTTCTGAGGGGATACGATCTTGAAACGCCTGCGTTTTCCTTCAGACGAAGACAACACAGTTGCCATGTTCACCAGGGTGGACGTCACCTGGCGCTGCTCCACTGTCTGGTGCTTCTTCACCCAGAGCTTGAGAACAGGGAGTGGAAGACCACCTACACCACCACCAGCAGGAACAGATACGCCCTTCCACAGTCAGGACCCACGGCGGTGTCCCGTTCCACACACTCGCGATGGGTTTCCAGTAGAGCCCATACAGCGCGATCACGCATATACAGAAAGCAGCATGGTTTGCAAGAGACGCGCACCACCTTCTCGTAATAGCCAGGGCCAATCAGGGAAGCGACCTTGTCAAGACACGGCATCATCTCATCTTTCCCAGACGCATTTGAGGACAACCACCGATCACAATCTTGAGAGCATCATCTCCCTGAGAGGCAGCATGTCCAGCACCGTGCAGCGCCGTTGCCGCAGTGGATGCGACACTCGCTGGCCGAGATCCTACCGCAGCTGAGCGTGCCAATATCATCGCATCCGTCGCCGTCTTCTCCGCTCTGTTTGCCGCCTCCGTCGCCTCATCAACTTTAGAGTCTACCTTCTTCAAGGTCTCCTCTACCTTCTTGAGACGACCACCCCCAGTAGTGGTCATGCCCATCATATCGTATACTCATCAAGTCTGCATTTGTCACTTCGCCCGGGGGGGGGTTCGGCTGAGTCATCTCCTCATCAGCATCTAACATGCGAAAGGGAGAGCCGTTTGCTCCACGTTTGGCCGTCTCTGCCATGGGCCACGATGGACCCCGCGGGAAGCGGCAGCGCAACTGGAAGCCAGAATTGCCTTGAGCCAACCTGGGGAGGAGAAGGAGGAGGAGGAGGCGGAGGAGGAGGCGGAGGAGGAGGAGGAGGCGGAGCGAGGAGGAGGAGGATGAGGAGGAAGAGAAGGAAGAGGAGGAGGAGGAGGAGGAGGAGGGAGGGGAGGAGGAGGACGAGGAGCAGGAGGAGCGAGAGAGGAGGAGGCGGAGGAGAGGGGAGGCGGAGGAGGAGGAGGAGGAGGAGGAGGACGAGGCGGAGAAGGAGGCGGCGGAGGAGGAGGACGAGGAGGAGGAGGAGAGGAGAAGCGAGGAGGAAGAGAAGGAGGAGGAGGAGGAGGAGGAGGAGGAGGAGGGGAGGGAGGAGGAGGAGGAGGAGGAGGAGGAGGGGGGGGGGGGCAAGACATCCCTGGCGCCGCGGCGCCGCCGGCCCGCGACGCCTCAGCGGCGGCCTCGGCCTCGCGCGGGCCGCTTCTCGGCCGCCCCGAGGGCCCCGGTCTCCCCTCTGCCGCGCACGGCGCGCGAGATCGGTCGATCGCGGCGTCCACGCACGCGCACACGCAGTCGCGTGCAAGGGGGGGAGGAGACGACCCAGCTTGCACAACCCCAGGCCTCCTCCTTTTCGGCCACCTCCTCCTCCTCCTCCTCCTCCTCCTCCTCCTCCACTTCCCCCCCCCCCTGCCCGCCGTACATCGTGGTCAGCCCCGAGGCAATGGCGTCGTCGACCTGCTGGGGGCATATGAAGTGGATGTGCATGTCCAGGCCTCCTGAGCCCGCCCACTGGGGGGAACGGCAGATGGAGGAGGGAGCTCCAGCTGGAGGCTAAAGGGAAGGGACCCAAGCTTGCAACGTATGAAAAAAACGAAGACTACGGATTGCCCGCCGCTTCTGGCCACAAGGGCCCTCGCCAGGCCCTAGGACCGTCAAAGAAATATCCGGGACGAAGAGACTGGTCATTTGGAAGTGGTCTGGAGATCCAGGGACCACGTGTACAACAACTCCAAGAGGCATCCGATCTACGGGAAGGGAGGAGAGAAAAAAGGAGGGAGGGAGAGGAAGAGCGAGAGCGAGAGGGAGAGGGAGAGAGAGAGAGAGGGAGGGAGAGGGAAAGAGGAAAAGGGAGAAACAGAGAGAGAGAGAAAGAAAGAGAGACAGAGGGAGATAGAGAGAGAGAGAGAAAGAAATAAAGAAAGAAAGAAAGAAGGAGACAGAGACAGAGAGAGGGAGAGGAAGAGGGAGAAAAAGAGACAGATAGAGAGAGAGAGAGAGCGGGAGGTGCCGCATGTGAGCAGCAGGGGTGGCGAACATCTCCCCCCTGGCGCCGCCGAAAAGGGACCCCGACTGGAAAGCAGCAGCGGGTTGTGGTGAAGAGGGCGAGACTCGTCCCTGCTGCTAGATGTGGTGTGAGGATTGCACCGCATCGGCGATGCATCGGCGATGCATTGGCAATGCACCGGCGACGCCGGCGATGCACCGGCGACGTCGGCGTGGAAACACTCGGGCTCCCCATCGGGCCGCATCGCCGATGCGTCGGCGATGCGGCGCGATCCTCCGACACCATCTGCTCTGACACCATCTGGGAGGCCTAGACTTAAGTCGGGTATGTGCCCCTACAGGCGGACTTTGGACGACAAGTTACAAAAATACCCCAAAATATATCAAAATTGCAAGAACCATCATAGAAACATAGTCCCCCGACTATTCTAGGAGATTCCTCCCGTAGAGGGACCGGCCCGATTCGAGCCTAGACCTTCTGCACCCTATGCAAAAAGAGAGAGGCACCAGCTTCACACGCGCTCTGGGGGGGCGCGCGCGCGCCACGAAGCCCAGGAGAGAGAGAAGGCGCATCGCCGTCGGGGCAGCCCCCTCTCGTCCACCCCGCGCCGGGTCAACGGAACAGAGTGCCGGGGGAGAGCAGGGAGAGAGAGGAAGAAGAAGAGAGCGAGGGAGAGAGGGAGAGAGAGGGAGAAAAGGAGAGGGAGAGAGAAAGATAGGGGAACGAACTCTACATACCCCGACGCTTTTGTGGGTTCTGGCCTTGCACTGAAACCTGCACCATGAAACTGATCCTGGTGTATGCGGGACCCTGGTGTATACATTTCGCTGGAAAAAAAGTATGCACCGCACCACCTCGACGTCGTCCCCAACCCTCAGAACGTCCAGGGATTGAACAACAGCCCGCCACTGGTAACGTATATGATCTGGCGACCGATCTGGCTTCCGAACAGAGGGAGAAAGAGGGAGAGGGAGAGGGAGACAGAGATCGCAGCAGTTCGGCGAGCTTCCGTCTGTCGCGAGGGCTGGAAGCGTCCTCCGCGCCAACCTCATGTGGCGGGAGGTGCCGCTGTGCGAGCAGGGGTGGGGAGACTGCCCTCCCCCCTGGCGCAGCCAGGCAGGGGCTAACAACGGGGGCCGCTCGTGGTGACGCACGGGCGATGGCGGCCCTTGGGGCCAGGGGCGCCAGAGTCTAGAGCCAATCACGTTTGGTGGAAGCGAAGCGCCGGCGGACACCAAGGCTAGATGGGGCCCGGGAAGGACTACCAGGGATGGCGGAGACCAGAGCCTCTGAGGTTGGGGAAAGGGGCTGCGGGGAGCTAGCGACGCCGTAGCTGATCATCTAAGCGAGGTCCGCTCCGATGCAAACACTGTTTAGGCAATCTGAGACAGTATGAAAACAGCCACTTGCCCCAATGGCCCCGTCGAGACCGCAGGATGAACCTGCACACGAATTCCGTTCGAACGTTGCACGTGGGAGAACTGACTGGCCTTTCGAATCTACTCCGTCGTCGCGAGCTCCTCTGAATGTGCCTCCGATTCAGTTTCATGTGCAAGTATTGTGCTGCAGCATAAGCAAGGCAACCCTGCTAGATGGCACACGAGCCGAAAGTACATGTGCTTGCTTCAGAAACAAGCTGAATTCAATATCATGGAATCCAGTGGCAAGACAAAACGAGCACGGAACACAACTGGGAACGCCGAGCTCGCCCAAGCCAGCTGCGAACCAGAGGCAGCTACGCCTCGCCGCCCCGGCCACAGACCTGAACTCTCGCGCCCTCGCGCCCGAACGACGACGCTCCTCCTGCTCCTCCTGCTCCTCCTCCTCCTCCTCCTCCTCCTCCTCCTCCTCCTCTCCTCCTCCTCCTCCTCCTCCTCCTCCTCCTCCTCCTCCTCCTCCCCTCCCGACCGACGCCAGCAGAAGGCCCGAGGGGCCCAGCGCGCGAGCTCGCGGCTACTGCCTGGCCACCACAGCGGGGGTGTCGCGCGGGCGGCGTCTGCCAGGAATTGTCTCGTCGTCGAGCTACCGCCCCCGGGGGGCCCTAGAGGCCGCCTAGATGGGGTCCGAGTAGATGGGGTCGGAGGGTCGCGCCGCATCGGCGATACATCGCCGATGCATCGCCAATGCGTCGCCGACGTATCGGCGATGCACCAGCGATGCATCGGCGACGTCAGCGATGCATCGGCGACGCCAGCGTGGGGAAACACGGGCTCCACATCGAGCCGCATCGGCGATGCATCGGCGATTCGGCGCGATCCTCCGACCCCATCCACTCCGACCCCATCTGGGAGGCCTGGAGGCCCGTGGAGCCCGCTGGCAGCCCACCGACCAGTGGAGCGAAACGTCGCTGGATCCTCGTTTTTGTTTGTTGCTCCGCGCAGGTTGGGAGGGGAGGAGGGGGGAGGGAGGGCACACGCAAACCCTACGCCACCTCCCCAGGATTCCTGAGGGGCGAGGTGGGGTTCACTTCGTGCGGGGCCTCCCGAGCGAAGCGGGCCCCATCTCCCCCTCGGAGAAATCGAGAGGTGGTGGGGTAGGGTTCGCATGTGGCCACCCAAAGACGGGGAACTGGCGCAGCAGCACGATGACAAACTCGGCCACGCAGACGTGAAGCCACCGAGCTGCCTCAAACGAAACGTCCGTCGATCCTGAGAGCCCCAGCACAGCATAATAAATATGTGTTGGCCCTGGGGGCAGAGGGGGCGGGCATCCTGGGGGGGGGGGGGGGCGGGCCGATCAGCGCGAGGCGGGAACCCCAGTCGGAAATCAGATCGGCCTGCGGCGTCTTGGCATGAGCCGTCAGTTGCCGCCGCTTGTAATCTGTCGCATTCGGCGACGACTGCGAGGCGCGGGTTGGAGAGCGCGCCCTAAGATTCCTTCGCAAATACCCTAACCTGGAAAGCCAGGGAGTCAACGCAGGCGCTGACAGCGTCAGCGTTGACTCAAGGTAGGCGCAAATAGCAGCGCCAAGCGGTTAAAGCTACCAGGGGGACTACTCTACACTACTTCATCCAGTCCTGCCCTACTCTGCTCTAACACTACTCCCGCATAGGACCCACTCTACCCCACACCTCCGACTAGGTCGCATGCATGTTCTGTTGTGCACTCACATGTTTGTGACCACACGACCATCATATACACGTATGTAACCATTCCATGCGGTGGCGGTGTGTAGCCGTACCTGGCCCGAGCACCATTATAGATGAGTCATGATACGCAATGGCTACACCAAACGGTTACACAAGTATGCGGTCATACCATGCGGGCCATACTCCTCACGCTCGCGTGTAGAAATGATTGGAAAATATGCGTGCGCTTCTACTAGAACGGCGTATACACATAAACATGGATATATTGTGTACGTGCGGAAATGTGTCAAACCATGGTTCGTACCTACTTTGTAGCCCAGCGTGGACCCCAAACCGTGAGTTACTGCACTGTGGAGGTGAAGGCTATGCAGAGTAAACTGTGGGGCGATAACTACGACGCTATGTAAGCTAAGCTATGAGAGCTATGTGGTGCAAGCTCTGTTGTGTAACCTATGGGGGGGGTGAGCTATGCTGTAAAAGTTGTGCTGGATGACCTATTTGGTGCGAGCTTCTGGTCTCACACTGACCACACAACCCACCTCGATGCGAAGAGGCGCACGGCTCGCAGGCTGCCGCGGGAGCCCACCAGGGGGCCTCTGCCGAGACCTCTGCTGCCAGCGGCGCCCTGCCACCGCCCCGTCGACTGCCTCGGCAGCGCCCCGCGACCAGAGGAGGAGGCGCCCGCGGAGGGGCACCCGGCGATGCCCTCGGCGGACCCCTCCCCGGGGCACGCGGGGGGCGCCCACGGGCGGGCGGCACTGGGCGAGACCTCGGCCGCCCCACGCCCCGGCACGGGGCGCCCGCGAGCGCCCACAGAGCCCCCCTTCCACGGGCGGGCACCGGGCGAGACCTCGGCGGACCCGCGCGAGGCAGAGACACCGGGCGGAACCGCGGTGGACCCAGCCAAGACACGCGCGCCCAGGAGCGCGCACGGGCGGGAAGGTGGGGAATCGTCGCCGAATGCGTCCAAGTACTGAAGCAAGCGAAATATAAAGAAGAACACCTAGGTGCAAACGCTGTTCGGGGAAGACGTGCCCGAATCTCTGCGCAGGCGCATGCCTGAGTTTTGACAGTTTGCCCAGTTCGCCCCCAGGCTCATCCTGTGGTGTTCTCTGGCTGTTGGGGATGTGCCTGCCCCACGGTCACGCCTTTGAGGCCAGTCGGCCTCTGAGGCAGTTCGACCGCTGAATGGACACGCACTGGATTGCAAAGTCAGCTGCCAATTCAGGTACCGAATCAGCTCAGACACCGAACGAGATCAGAAAGGAAGCCTGGGCATGTCGGCTGCAACCGGCTGTTCCTGCCTGCTGCACTCGACTGTGGCGCAACGGCTTGGCTCGGCCAGCCTCGGCAGCTCCAGGCTGCTCCTGCTGCACAGCTACGGGGTCCGGGTGCTTCGCAGCTGCACAATGAGGCTCTCAACAGCGTGCTGCTTTCCTATACATGTGGTCCACGCGCAGACCACATTCGTGCGCAGTGCATGGCGTCGCTCCAGTCGTTGAGCGAACACGTCAAGGCATCTAGGCATCCAGACAAAGACGGCCGATCATAGCCGGCTCTTTTTACTCGCGCCTCTTGCTGTTCCATGCTGTTCCCGCCTTCCCGATACCATGTCGGGTCCCCCCAAATCAGCATCTCTCAAGTGCTGCCGCCATCTCGCAGCCAGAATATTGCAAACACTGCCGTAAGGAAGAAACGAAAGCGCCGTCGCTTTCACACAAAAGACAATTACGCGCATACCGACCCCGTCCTTCCATCACACACGTAATTGAATGGCGCCCCGGGCTCCAGGCCAGAGCCTGAGGGGCAAACGTTCTGAAGGTCACGAAGCTGATGCAAGTGCAATGGATTCAAGGACGCACAGAGCGAGTAAAAAAGCGGGCGGAGGGCGAGGGGCGAAAGTCGAGGGGGAGAAGGACGACGACCACCACCATCACGACGACGACGACGACGACGACGACGACGACGACGACGACGACGACGACGACGACGAGGGGGGGGAGGAAGGCAAGGAGAAGGAAAAGGCCTTTTGCCCGCCGCGGGGCTTGGCTGAGCGCGTGCTCCTTCAGGAGAAGGAGCTGGAGGATCAGCAGCAGCAGCACCGAACAGCGAGGAGGAGCGAAGAAATGCCGGCGGAGTTCTTGCCGCCTGTACTCCGGGCCGCCTCACACGGCCTTCTGCACGGCGCCCGTGGCGATGGGCGTGCTCTCGTCGGCCTTCGCGGGGGCCTTCTGCGCGAGCGACTCGCCTCGGCGCCAAAGGGGTTCGGGGCCCGGTTCTTGACTTTCTGCTCCTCCGCCTTCGCCTCTTTCCCCGTGTTCCGCCATCCCCCTTTCCCCGCCCCCCCCTCTTCCAGCGTCTCGGCGGAACCACTGCGGCGGCGACTGGGACAAACGGGGTCCGTACCCGATGTGTTCGCGCTGCGCTCGCCTCGCCCGTGTGAGAGCTCGTCCGCTGCAGGTGGGGTCTCGCTGCTGCCACGTCGCGGCCGTCCTTCGCTCGCCCGCGCCGCAGAGCCCTGCAGAGTGCGCGCCGGCGCGTGCGGAATCGGCAGCTGCAGCAGAGGACACCCGATGCCCTCTGCGAACAGATTGGCGGTGTCGCGATGTCACAAGGGTCTCTCGCCAGGCGCGCCCTCGTAGTCTGCACTGCGCGGCAAGGTCTTGAGGATGCGCGGCAAGGGCGCAAAGCCCTCGGACACCAAAAGTAAAGCCTTTTCTCAGAAAACCGGCCCGAAACACATCCTGGCGAAGGACCCAACCGAACGGTACGGCATGCAGTTGTGAGTACCGCGTTGTGGGTACCGCGTTCGGTGGATCTTCCTCTGGGGCCACGAAGTGTGTGATGGGTGTGCCGAACTGGGCGCGGTGGTGCCATGCGAACGCAGCCACTGGAGTCTTCAGTGGAGTTCCCTATGCGGGCACGAAGCGTGCGAGGGGTGTGCCGAAATGGGTGCCGCGGTGCCATGCGAACGCAGCCGCTGGGGCCGTCGGTGGAACTCCATCTGGGCCCACAGAGCACGTGAAAGGTGTACCGATGTGGGTCGGGCGGAAGCATGTGAACTGCGCAACGGGGGCGCTCGGTGGAGCTCTGTCTGGGGCCACGACGCGTGTGAGGGGTTGCTGAACTGGGCCAGAAAGACGCATGCGAACTGCGCCACGGACGCACTCGGTAGAGCTCCCTACGGGGCCACGAATCGTGCGACGGGGGTGCCGACGTGGATCGGGGGAGCGCCTGGGAGGGAGGCCCTCGGTGGAGCTTCGTATGGGGCGACGAACCGACTGAGGGGTGTGCCGACATTGGTCGGGCGGACGCACGCACATTGCGCCACAGAAACACTCGGCGGAACCCATAC
>CAUYUJ010016613.1:62500-67500 GCA_963575745.1 Prorocentrum cordatum
AGCCGCGCCGCCTAGCGGTGCATCTGGGCGCGCACCACCTGCACGACGGCGGCTGCTTCGTGAGGGTGGAGAGCTCACTGCTTCCACTGCCTGCCCCCTCGCACGAGCTGCATCCTGCATGGTGTCCGACGGCCCTCTCTCACGAGCACCGCTCTGGCAGCAACAGGGAGCCCGCCGCCGCTGCCCGCCCTCTCGCGCGGGCTGGCACCCCGGCGCGGGATGCCGATGATCCTCTCGCGCGGTCGCCCTCCTGGCAGCAACCACACCCGCTGCCACCTGCCAATGCCCGCCTGCTCGCAGGAACGGATCCCCGCGGTCTAGCTGGCGGCTCAGACTAATTCGAAAACCGTTTCCAGAGTGAGTCGCGCGCCGCCCTGCGTCGGTGAGATTCTGGTCTTGACTGGAGCTGGGGGCCAACCAATCACCAAAAATGCTCCCAGATGGAATCACGCACCCGTTGCATCTCACAGACGACGCGACGTCGCTTGTACCGGGCTCGAAAGAGTCTCTCCGAGCACCCGAACGCCTGTCTTCTGCCACGGGCCGGCCCCTGCATTGCAGCTGAGGCGTGCATCCCATCAGCGCACTAACGAAGGCAACGGTGCCTGGTGCCACTGCCTGCCTTCACGGAGGAGCCAACCTCCGCTCCGCAGCTGACGGGCGTCGCCCACGAGCATCCGATCTGCTACCACTGCTCGTGGAGCAAAACCAATACAGTGGAGGCCACTCCACAAGAAACAAACCTTCCACAAGAAACCCAACCCTGAGATCACAGGACGTCCATAAATGATTGGTGTCGGAGCGTCACGTTTCCCATTGCAAAACCAGCGAAGCCCAACAAAATCCATCGGGCGATCCCATCAACGGGTTACTGTTGAATGAGCAACCGGTATTTTTGGTGCAGGAGGCGACTAGGAAGCACGCAGAGGTCGAAAGACGACGCTCAAAGCACCGATACCTCGATATACTCACGGAGCTGCCTGCCGTCTCTCGCGCGATCTGGCCACTGCGCGATGCCGGATGCCCCCCTCCCCCCACAAGCGCCTGCTGGGCCGCAGCCGCTCGTGCCGCCGCGGCAACCCCTGCCGCCACATGGGCTGATCCCTGCGCTGCGACCGCTGCCCCCCTCGCTCTTGCGCTCACAAGCTTCGCCGCAGCGGGATCTGCTACCGAGGCGGGCATGTACACGTTCTGCTGGACTGCTTCGCGCGCAGGCTGAGGGGTCCTCCCCCTGCTTGGTGATGAACCCTCCCGGGCATTGCCGCTCCCAAAGCTGGCCCGAGGAAAAACTCAAACTCGCATCCTCTGGGAAACGCGGAGCGAGCATTCGAGAGGAACGGCTCGGAAGGAGGTAGAGGAGGAACAGAGAGGAAAAGGGAGGAGGGGAAGAGGAGGAGGAGGAGAAGGAGGAGGAGGAGGAGGAGGAGGAGGAGGAGGAGGAGAGAGGGAGGAGGAGGAGGAGAGGAGAGGAGTGAGGCGGAGGAGGAGGAGTGAGACGGAGGAGGGGGAGGAGGCGGAGGAGGAGTGAGGAGGAGGAGGAGGAGGAGGAGGAGGAGGAGGAGGAGAAGGAGGAGGAGGAGTGAGGAGGAGGAGGAGGAGGAGGAGGGAGGAGGGAGGAGGGAGGAGGAGGAGGGAGAAGGAGGGAGGAGGGAGGAGGGAGGAGGAGGAGGGAGAAGGAGGGGGGGAGGTGGGGCCCCAGAGCCGTCAAAGCACGGCCCGGGCACGGGGGAGGGGTCGGAAGTTCTGGGGACCCACGCACGACACGAGTCACGGCACCGCAAGTCTGAGAATAACTATGTCGTCGCCCCCGTGTCGGCATCGGCATCCCGCTGCAAGGGAACAGCAGACGGGGAGCGAGGCGGGGACGAGATGTCCGAGGGAGCCAACGATGGACCAACGGATGAACCGGAGGAGCCTCGAGGCCATTCCTGGCCCAAGGCGTAGGTCGGGCGTGTCCCTCTGCAGGCGGATTCGGGGCGAAAAATTAAAAATACTCAAAAAGTACCCCAAGATAGTAAAAATTAGCTTGGCGAAGGACCCAACCATATCCAGTTGTGAATACCGTCGTTGTGAGTATCGAATTCGGTGGTACTCTCTATGGGCCAAGAAACGCCGTCCTGGGTGGGGGAGACGCATGCGTACTGTGCCACTGGGACTTCGGTGGGGCTCCCTATGGGGCTACGAAACGCTGTCCTGGATGGGGGAGACGCATGCGCCCCCCCCCCCACTGGGGCCTTCGGTGGAGCTCCCTGTGGGGCCACGAAGCGCTGTCCTGGGCAGGGGGGACGCATGCGGCACCCCCCACTGGGGCCTTCGGTGGGGCTCCCTATGGGGCCACGAAACGCTGTCCTGGGCGGGGGGGACGCATGTGCCCCCCCCTCTGGAGCCTTCGGTGGAGCTCCCTATGGGGCCACGAAACACTGTCCTGGGGGCCTTCGGTGGAGTTCCCTATGGGGCCACGAAACGCTATCCTGGGCGTGGGGGACGCATGTGCCCCCCCCTCCACCGGGGCCTTCGGTGGAGCTCCCTTTGGGGCCACGAAACGCTGTCCTGGGCGTGGGGACGCATGTGGCCCCCCCCACTGGGGCCTTCGGTAGAGCTCCCTATGGGGCCACGAAACGCTGTCCTGGGCGTGGGGGACGCATGCGGCCCCCCCACTGGGGCCTTCGGTGGAGCTCTCTGTGGAGCCACGAAACGCTGTCCTGGGCGTGGGGGACGCATGTGGCCCCCCCCACTGGGGCCTTCGGTGGAGCTCCCTATGGGGCCACGAAACGCTGTCCTGGGCAGGGGGGACGCATGCGGCCCCCCCCACTGGGGCCTTCGGTGGAGCTCCCTATGGGGCCATGAAACGCTGTCCTGGGCGTGGGGGACGCATGTGGCCCCCCCACTGGGGCCTTCGGTGGAGGTCCCTATGGGGCCACGCAACGAATCAGCCATGGCGATGCCGATGATGATGATGATGATGATGATGATGATGATGATGATGATGATGATGATGATGATGATGATGATGATGATGATGATGATGATTGATGATGATGATGATGATGATGATGATGATGATGATGGATGATGTGATGATGATGATGATGATGATGATGATGATGATGATGATGATGATGATGATGACGATGATGATGATGATGATGACGATGATGATGATGATGATGATGATGATGATGATGATGATGATGATGATGATGATGATGATGATGATGATGATGATGATGATGCTGATGATGATGATGATGATGATGATGATGATGATGATGATGATGATGATGATGATGATGATGATGATGATGATGATGATGATGATGATGATGGGAGGAGGGGGTGAGCTGAGACATGCGGAGAGCAAAGGCAAGGATGGGGGAGGAGGGAGGAGGAGGAGAGGAGGAGGAAGTAGGAGGTGGGACGCGGGGCGCTGTCTCTTCAAAACGAGGACCCAACACCACAGGATGGTTGGGAAAAATGAAAACAACAAAAATAGTCCCCTGACTATTGTTTGACTATTTTTGAATGCTCCTCCCGTCGAGGGACAGGCCCGACTTAACCCAAGGCGTCACGTATTCCAACGTGTCGGCATCCTACCAAACATCGTGTTGCCATGCGGGGCGGAGAAGCAGGACCGAGTGGACTTTGGGGGCCTCGGCACCCCTCGGCAACGCTCTGAGGAACGGCCCGACCACCAGAGAGCCCCTCCGGAGCCCAACGTGGTCCTTCTTGTAGCGTCTCGACTGCAGCTGCCACGTGCTGCCACGCCGCCAGACTCTACCCAGCTCCCCGAATCGAATGATGATCGCGGCGGCAAATGTCGTGATCGTCTCGATCGCAATGAAAATCTGTATCGTCATCGCGTCATCGCGCGGCAATCAAACAAGGAAAAACTACGGAGGCCAGCGTGGATGTTCTGGATCGGCGCTGGTCCCCTTCTTTGGTGGGCGGAGCGCATCAGCGGCGGAGCCAAGACCTCCGACAAGGGGGTCCAGCGCAGACAAAAGAAACCCGCGCGGACATCCAAAAGACTGTGTTCATTAAGGAGCCGAATTCTACACACCGACACTTTCTCCGGCCCCGCACTGAAGCTCGCACAAGAAAGCGGATCCTGGTGTACACGGGATCTTGGTGTATAATGCTTCATTGCTTCCCCAGGAAAACAGGGACACAAGATATACACCACACCACCCCGGCGCCGTCCCCGACCCTCAAAGGGTCCTGGGATTGCAAAACAGCCCGCCGCTGGTAGTGTACATGCTCCAGGTTCCGATGTATGCTGCGCATTTTTCTTCGAGGCCACGTTTCCCAGAGACCGTGCTCGCACGGCACGTCTGCAGCACTCAACATGTCGGCACCTCCTCTCGACTCTGCACCCCGGCGTCTCTTTCCGCTTCGGGGCGAGGGCTCTCCCGCGACTCGGGCGCGATCTTCATGTACGACCAGAAGAAGACCCCGCTGAGCGTGACCATGAACGCCAGCCACTGCATGCTGACGGGAGGGCGGCGGAGCGCAGGCACCAAAGGGAGACTGTCAGCTCGTATAATGAGGATGAGCGGTAAGGGTGCAATGGCCTTGGAGGGCCCTGGTAACATGTCTCGAACGAGGCTGGCCGACGAAAGTGGCCAAAGATGGACCGAGGAGCCAGGGATGTGAGGGTACCCCTGGGAAGGTTGCCCATGCTTACTATGCGGGCTGAGGAGGAAGCGGAGGGAGAAGCAGGGGAGGAGCTCGGCACAGGCGAAGCTGAGCGGAGGAGGGGGGGCGAGAAAGATATGGACGAGGATGAGAAGGAGAGGGAGGAGGAGGAGGAGGAGGAGGAGGGGTCGGTGAGGCAGAGGATCGAGGAGAAGAGCAACGACTCAAGGATAACTCAGGAGGCGATGAGCGAGGCTAATCGAAGATAGTCAGGTAAAAGAGAAGTGGTGATCATGATCGAAGAACTGCGGGCATTGGAACTAATCACTGGGTACAATGCAGGCCATGATATGAAGGATCCCCAG
>CAUYUJ010016613.1:72500-152500 GCA_963575745.1 Prorocentrum cordatum
ATAGGGATATATGGCTATAGGGGCATAGGGCTGTAGGCACATAGAGCTATAGAGCTATAGGGCTGTAGGGCTATAGGGCTATAGGGCTAGAAGGCTATAAGGCTGTAGGGCTACAGGGCTATAGGGCTGTAGGGATGTAGGGCGATTGGGCTATAGGGCTGTAGGGCTATTTAGGGCTATAGGGCTATAGGGCTATACGGCTATAAGACTACAGGGCTAGAGGGCTATCTTTAGGGCTATAAGGCTATTGGGGCTATTGGGCCTGTAAGGCACCCGGGCATCTGGGCACCTGGGCACCCGGGCACCCGGGCACCCGGACGGGCCGCGGAAATCGCGGCGGCGCACCTCACCCGGGCACCCGGGCACCCGGGCATCCAGGCGTGCCGCCGAAATCGGCGGGTTAACCTAACCATATGAACCCTCTAGAAACCATACAGAGCCAATCTCTAACTGGGGAAAATATATGATACCGGAGAAAAACCCAATCAGGGCTGTAGGGCTAGGGGGCTATAGGGCTATTGAGCTATAGGGCTAACTATAGGGCTACAGGGCTATAGAGTTGTAGGGCTATAGGGCTATTGGGCTATAGGGCTGCATGGCACCCCTGGGCTCCCCCGGGCACCCCCGGGCACGCCCGGGCACCCGGGCACCCGGGCACCCCCGGGCACCCCCCGGGCACCCGGGCGCGCAGCGAAAATCGGCGGCCAACCTCACCCCCGTGCACCCAGGCACTTGGGCGTGCAGCGAAAATCAGCGGCCACGCTAACCTAACCATATGACTACGCTAGGATCCCTACAGAGGGAAGCTCTGATTGAGGAACATACTTATACAAGATTTTGAAGGCTCGCTCCGCTTCGCCTTAAATCTTGGCCCATGGGGTGTTCGAGAACACGAGTTAAGGAGTGGCGGGGAAACTCATGGATGCCAGAAACTCATGGTTCCACAGGGGGCGAGGAGTTAAAAACAGGAGTGTTTTTTTTTGGTGTCGGTGCGTTGGAGGGTTTGCTCTACTCACGGGTCCGCTTGCGGTCTCCGGTTGCCACCGCGCCCCAGACGCGCGGCAGGAAGACCCCCCGATGCCAGCGCCGGTGGGCCGCGCGCATCTTCTCTAGCCAGGAGTCCGTCGTCTCTGTTTTCCTCAGGCGTGTGCCGTAAACGAAGGTGCGCACTTCGCAAACTGAGTATTGCGATTCGTGAAAGTCCATGGCGTTGAAGCCGAGGAGCTCGTTCACTTTTGAATGCAACGACATGCTCTCCTGCCTGGAAGTCAACAGTTGGATCAACGTGCGGCCGAGGTCCCGTTCGCCCTTAGAAACGTTCGCGGCAACGGTGGCCCCGGCAGCCTCCACGGGCCCCCTGTCTGCCAAAGAGCTGTAAATCGAGAAAGCTTCTGGGCGCAACTTCCGCAAGAAGTGAAAATCTCCATCGCCAACATGTTCAATGAAAGAAATGTCTGATATGATCGATTGCTCCCAATTGCGCGCTCCGAATGAGTTCCGGAAGAAACGCATGTATACCAGCTGTGCCTGATAAGGCAGCCAATGCGCGTGCGTGGCAAGGAGTGTTTTTGTCATTTGAACCAACAGGACGGGGCTCTTGTTCAACTGGGCACTGTGTTCTCGTAGGGCAGCGGCAATGTGGTGCATGCGCACAGCAACTCTGCGAGGCTTTGTCCTGGATCCGTTTGGCACGAGATTGGAGTTGTCGTCGCCTTCTGTGAAGCTCGGGATGTGGTATCCTGCATCTGGTTGTCGGCCATGCAGGTCTTCGCAAATAACCAGTGCGTCGTAGAACCGACGGACGTCGTAGGAATCCACCGAAATTAGAGCCGGCAGCTTTTCGTCCGTCGCCATGGTGTTGCGCCGGCCCAAGAGTCGTTTCTGGAGTGTCGCCCGGGCGGCGGCGGCGCCCAGGAGCTGCGCCCGGGACGTCTTTTGATGAGCGAGCCAACTATGCACGGCCAGCGCGGTGATCAAGTAGTGGCCTTCGTTTAAGTAAACAGTTGACATGATGACAAAAAAATGCCAAATTGATCAATGGATGTGTTTTGTTGGACATCATGAGGTAATGTTTTGTGGCGCTCGTAGTGTCCAGAATGGGATGGAAATGGTTGAATTTGCGTTTGCCGAAGTCGTGGTTCACCTGAGGGGCAAGCTTGTCTGTGAGGTTTCCAAGGTTGAACGCGTCTGGCAGCTCTTTGACAGGAACCCAGTGGTGCATGTCCCGACCACCTGTTTTGCGCTTGTGGATTGCATTCACGAAAACGCCACGATCAAGTTTCTTGTAAGTGCAGCTTCCATCCAAAAAGCATATGGGGAAATGCGACAAATCGTGGTACGTAGCGTAGCTCATGCAGTTACGACATGGAAGCATGAGGTGCCAACACGTCAAAACATCCTTGTCACAAACAATGCCAAGTATGCCGTCCGAGGATGCCGTTCTGATAGACTTCTGTTCGCTGGGTGACAACATGTTGCCAGTGGATGCGTTCGCCGCCCCGTCGGGCATAAGCGTATGAAGGGGGATGTGAAAAGGGAAGGCGCGCAGAGGAGGGGCGCGGAAGATTGGGGGAGGGAGGGGGCTGACTAGCGGGCAGAAGGTGACGATGACACAGGAAAGCAGAGAGGGAGGAAGGGAGAGTGCAATGGAGAAGGGAGGGTAGCATGAGGGTGCGAGACAGGCAAGCGGAGAGAGAACAGATGCAGAGAGAGAGAGAGAGAGAGAGAGAGAGAGAGAGAGAGAGAGAGAGAGAGAGCGGGAGAGACAGGTAGGAAGAGGAAAAGAGAGCAAGAGATAATGAGAGAGGCGGTGAGGGACACGACAAAGAACCCTGGAATCGAGTTGTTTTCAAAAACCTGGCGGAGTTCGCGCAGCTTTCGAATGCAGTGGATGCGTTCGGCCCGGCGAATTGGACGCTCGCGGATGCGGACTCGGGCGAATCTCAAGCATCGGGGCAGGATTTGCGGGAAGTGGAAGTCTGCGGAAAGCGGGTCGAAAAATGCGTTTGGTGAGGTGTTCTGGCGGCCTTTCCCAAAGCTGGAGGATGTGGGGTTTGTACTCGACGACGAGCTGGTTGCAGCATACATTTCGGCGTCCGTACGCAGGAGCCTTCTGCGCGCAGTTCGGGCAAGTGTGGCCGCAGGGGCGGCGTCGGTGGCGCGGGTACCCTCGGGCGTCGAAGTCAGTGTCGACCTTGACAGGCCAAGGGCAACCTTTGACGCATTCCTGGGCTGGGTCGTCAGGGTGGCATGAGTGGTTGCATCGGTGGATCATGTGGAGCAAGACCAAGTCACGGAGTCTACCAGGTTCTGGTGGGACCTCGCAAGAAATCACAGCGTCGACCTCCTCGGCTGTGGTGGGTGGGTCAGTGCACGCGAGGACAATATGTGCGTGCGGCAGACCTCGTTTCTGGTACTCGATCACGCGGATGACGTACCGGCGCTGGCCGCAGAACTCCGACTTGAGGTGCCCCATCATTTTGTTCGAGACGTCCGTGAAACACCCGTACCGTGATGTCAGGGCGGTCGGCGGCCGCTTGTCCGGGAGCGAGTGCGTCCTTGATCTCTGGCCACTGGGGGTTACACGTAAGGGTGATGAAATAAGTTGGGGGGCCTTTCCGGCGCGCCAGTTCCAACGCGTCCACTCGGAGCCGCTTGAGATGGCGCGGGGAGCCAGGGACAGTGGAGGGGAGGTAGTACTTGGTGCGAATTGCGCTGGTGGGGATGTGTTCGTTGGCCAGAGCCTCGCACAAATCTTTGCGGCCGGCAATGCGAGTGCTTTGCTCTCTCCTGACCAGCGACAGCCTTTCGTCCTCCATCCGGCAGTGCATGTTGATGAGCCAGTCGTTCAACAGACGCCCGCACGCGTGCATGTGGGGCTGGCGGAGGAGGTGCTGGCGGTACCACCACATCTGCGTCACGTGGTTGCCGGATGTGGACACGGCGTCGGTGCTCCACCCGCGGCCGCCGCATGGGAACCACAGCGGGTAACTCAGAGGCTCGTAAAGGCAATGCGAGGGTGAAAGGTATTGTGGGCGGGAGCCTGGCGTCAAACGGAAGCACACTGCCCTAGGTTCGGCGATGGCGTCGGGGCGTTGCTGCACTACTGCGGCCACTTCTTGGATGCCTTCGCCCCAGCGGAGGGTGACGGAAGCCTGTGGGGCACGGGGCCACACGGATTTGAGGTGCTGAACGTGCTGCATGTGCGGATTGTGCGGTATGATGAGCTTCTCCAGCTGGGAGACGATGGACAGGTCGAGGCCGTGCTCTCGTGCGCAAGTGCGGCGTTCGCGGTCGTCCACCACGAGGTGCCGGACCGGCCCAGAGTCGGCAGCCGAGTACACTTTCCTGTGCATGGTGCCGTGGATGCGAATGAAGGATGGTCTCAAGACGCTTCCAAATCGGACTTCTCGTTCAGGAGTGGCGCTCTGGACTTCGTGGGCGGCGAAGCTCAGCAAGCTGTTGTAACGTCGAGAATCGGCAGTGAAACCCGTCAGCTTTGGTGCGTTGGTGGTGTCGTCGTGCACGAGCCGGCCGTGCGTGTCGGTAACTGGCCACGTCCGTTGGAACAGCTTGAGCAAGGAGGAATCGGGCTGGGGGTAGTAGCTGTTGAAGTCGACGACGTATTTCCCATGACCGCAACAGAAGCCGCTCATCTCGCGTTGGAACAGGAATGCGCCGCAGTGCGAGCATTGGTGGTCCTGGCGGCCCAAAGACAGAGTTTGTACTGTGCTGGAAGGTCGGCCGGGCATTGTGCAAGCGCGGCACACTCCGAGTAATAAGTGGCGGTGACCGGTTCCGAAGTCGTCATGACGGAGGACCAAGCTGCATTGAGCGCAGGCTGCGGTCTGACGGCCTCTGGCAATGCAAATGGCGCAGACGGGGTCAGAGGCGACCGCGCCTCGCACGGCGAAAGCGTCGGTCGGTTTGGTGTTTCCGCAGCTTACGCACGTGAAGGCGTGGGATGACCGAGGCGTCTGAGCGTCCGTGGCAGCGGCGACACACTGGATACATTTCTTCGTCTGTCTCCGCCGTTGTCTGCTACTGAAGCTGTCTCGGGGCAAATCGTCCCCACAGCCTGCGCAGAGTAAAATAGGCTGGGGGCTGGCAGGGTTGGCGCTGGCCGCGCAACGGACGCACTTTCTAGTGGACCACCGTCTCTGTTCCGTGCTGAAGTCAGACTGGGGCCAATCCTGTTCGCACACAGTACATCGAAGCATGTCTGCCGTGGACATGTGTGAGACCGCTGGAGCCCACATGTTCACGGAGGAGTGGGAGGAGGAGGCACGCCAGATGGGTCTTTCGGAATATTATGCGTGTTGTGTCCGGGTGCACACTCTCCCCCACAGAACTCTTGGGGGCCTCCGGGGGCCTCTTGGGGGCCTCTTCGGGGCCTCCTGGGACATCCTGGGGGCTTCTTGGGGCCGAGGGCCCGAAAAGTCAATTCGGATCGGCCGTCTTGGGGGCCTCTTGGGCCGGCGTGGGCGGCTCTTCGGCCGTCTTGGGGGGCCCTTGGGGGCCTCCTGGGCCGTCTTGGGGCTCTCTTGGGCCGTCATGGGGCCCCCATGGGTGCCTCTTGAGCCGTCTTGGGGCCCTCTTGGGCCGTCATGGGGCTTCCTTGGGGGCCGCTTGGGCCGTCTTGGGGCTCTCTTGGGGGCCTCCCGGGCCTTCTTGGAGCGTCGGAAAGCCGAAAAAGCGAGAAAGCCAAGAAACATTGGAAAAACCAATGATAATCAACGATTTTCGCCTCAAGGGGCCCTCTTCGGAGGCCTTTTGGAGACCGCTTGGGGCGTGTTGGTGGCCTCTTGAGGGCGTTCCGGGATGTAATGAGATCTCTTGGGCCCTCTTGAGGCCATGTAAGTCCCGCTTGGAGCGCTTTGAAGGCGTTCGTTGAGCGTCTTGGCGGCTTTTTGTGCCGTCTGTGGTACTGTTTGGAACGTCTGGGACCGATCGTGGGCCGTCTGGGCTGCCTCTTGGACCATTTTGGGTGCGTCTTGGGGCTCCTTGGGGGGCCCTGGAGGGGGGGGTGTGGGCGCGGGCCCCCCCCCCCCCGGATCTCATGGGGGGGTTTCCCGATGTAATTTTACAGGATAAAGGAATATAAACACGTATATAGAAGAGGTTGAGCAAGAGCAGGAGCCAAAAAGACGCGACACCACCTCCACCAGCGCGAGGCGCCACAGGGGGGTCCTTCTTGAGTGGCGTGGCACCCTCCTCGCACTTGAGCCATCCCCTGTCGCCAGGGAGGCGTCGTGGACCCCGTCGCTGGAGGTGGCCCCCCTGGTGGTGGAGGTGCCGCCTCCCCTTCCTCCGAGCGAGAGGGGGCGGGGAAGACGGTGCAAGGACAGCGAGGACGCAAAAGCCAGGGAGGGGGGGGGAGCTGCCTATGGGACATAACGCAGAACTACTCACTCCTAGCACTTGCAACACTCTTGGCGTTTCTGGTCGGCCACAACGCCCGTCGGGAAGGCCGCCGTCAGCGGCCAGACGAGGAGGGGCACGCCGTTGTAAGAGAACTTCTTTGGCAGGGCGGGCCCTGAGAGAGGGAAGAGTCCTGGACCCCAGAGAGGGGCTGTCGCGGGGCAGCTTGGCCGCCCGACAGGGGCGTCCAGGAGGCCCGGGGAGGCCTGGCAAGCGCCCTGTAACGGCGTCCGTGGGGTCCCAGGGCCAGGGATCCAGGAAGTTCGATTTTGGGGGCACTTTTTTCCCAGGCCTTCGGCCCCGCAATTATACACGCATACGTGAATCACAAAAGCTAGTACCATTGTAATGGTAATACCAATAATAATACTAATAATAATAATAATGATAATAATAAAATGAAAATAATAATAATAATAATAATAGTAGTAGTAGTAGTAATAATAATAATAATAATAATAATAATAATCGTAATAATAAAAATGATAATAATGATAATAATTATAATAATAACAATAATAATAAGATAATGATGGTAATACATGTAATACTAATGAGAAGAAGAATCGCAGCAGTACTCACACCGATAGGAAAACATGCGTGTCATATATCGTGCCATGATGCACACTGCTGTCGCCTCTTGCTGCCAGAGGCGACCTCTCCTTCGACGAGAGAGGCGCCCAAGCCCCCCGGCGCCCAGAGAGTACCAGGGCGGGAAATCTAAACGAGCGTCGGGGCCGAAGGCTCCCGAGCCCCACGCCAAAAGGAGAGAAACGAACGCTAAAAGACAGAGGGGGTCCTTACCTGGTGCCCGTTGGCAACCTTTGGGAGGGGGGGGAGCGCTGGTAATAGTAGGTCAGGCATGTCCTCCTAATTACAGGCGGAATTTGGAGGAACTGTAAAACATACGCCAGAAACTCTCAAACATAATCAAACAGCTCATGACGCACAGCAAAGATCATCCCCAGAGCACTCTTTGGCTACTTTTGCACACGATCCCTCCTGTAGACTGCAGAGGGACACGCCCAGCTCACTGCCACTGCTCCAGAAGACGCCCGCGAGGCGCCGGCACCCGTCCTGGCCATAGGCCCACCGCGGGCCCGGGATCGAACGGAGCGTGCGCCCCGCGTGGCCTGGGGCGAGGCGTGCCAGGGGCGCGCCGATCCCGGGGCCAGGGCGGGCCCGGGGCGGGCCTCGGTGCGGGTGGTGCCCATCGGCCGGCAGAAGCAGGCAGAAGCATGGGAGCAGGAAGGCGCTGGAATCAGGTGGGGTTCCGGAGCGGTTCCGTCCGCCGCCTTGGGGGAGGACGGCAGAGGTGGAGCCACTCGATCATTGCAGCAGGGAGGCGCGAAAAGATAAAGTATACTGGAATATGGCAGTCCAGAAACTCCGGTTGGGTCTCCGCCCGCCTCCTATGGAGGAGGGAAGAGGGAAAACCCCTCGACGCTTGAAGCAGGAAGGCGGCCAAAGTAGGCCAAAGTAGACTGGGATCTTGGAATCCAAAAATGCCTACTTTCAACGACCGATGGGTACGGTCGGCACCATCCGAATCCTGAACCCCGGCCGCACGGATGCCACCTTCGGGCCCGCACCCCTGCAGGCTCTCGGCAGGCTTCTGCCCTCATGCCGGCCACAGAGAGCGCAGCGCACCGAGATCCCCGCGGCAGTCTGCACGCGCACGACTGTGCCGGCGTGCCCTCTCTGCGAGGCGGGGATTTGTCCATATCCACCGCCCGGGAACCGACGTCCTGGCGCCCCAGCCGGCGGTGGATATGGATATATTTTGGCCCCCAGGGGCCCGAATATGTCCAGATCCACCGCCTGCCGAGGTGGCGCTGGTCATGTATCCATTCCCGCCTCGGACTCTCCCTCTGTCCTTCACCATGCCGGTGATCACGAAGCCGACGGCGGACGTCTCTTGGATCACGGACGCGATGGCCACGTTGAGGCAGACCTAGGCGACCCAAGGGGCGGCAGAATACGGCCAGCTGGGGATCTTGAGAGCGACATGTCGGGATGGCCACGTACACACGCCCTGCCGATATCCCAGGAAGCAGCTCTTGAAGGTCGTCGTCAGAACGATTGGCTATCAGTGCCGAATGAAAAGCCACTAAGCCGCATCGGGCCGGATTGAGCCCGGGATAAAGCTGAATCGAGCCATATCATTCGGCGGGATCAGGCCAGACTAGGCAAGTTTCCGATCACGGGCGTGCTTGCGCCGATGCTGAGCATTACCTCTCAGTGAGTCCAGTCCAGGAGGGGGGAAACAGGTGAGGAGAACGCGACCGTATCTGAAAGAAGAGAAACAAACACCGCCATTGACAGAATTTCGCGATGGTCCGCGCAGATGTCTTGGATCGGCGCTGGACCCACCTCGACAGGGGCGGCGCCGGAGGCGCCACCAGGGGTGCTCAACGCCGATCCAATAAATCCGCGCGGAGCTCCGAAAGTGCATGTTATGACTTGTTCTCCCATATCTCAAAATTCGGAACACGAGCTGGTGGAGGAGGGACGAGGCAAAGGTGAAGGTGCGCACTCTAGAGGCGGCCTGCGAAGTCTGGCACGCTGGCGCGGCGAGGCACGAACGGACAACAAGGCGCACACGTGCAAAACCATGCGCACACACGCGCACGTGAGGAGAACAGTAACCGTGCTGGGAGGAAGGGGTTGGGAAGATGAAGGCCATGAGCAATAGCCTCCGAATGAAATTAATGACACATTCGGCCGCCTGCGGGTAGTGAGATCCTCAATTCTCCAAACCCCGTCCTCCCAGCTCGATATTTGTGTTCCTGAACACACACACACACACTCTCACGCACAGACGCACATACACACACACTCTCTCTCTCTCTCTCTCTCACGCACACACACACACACTCTCACGCACACACAAACACACACACACACACACACACACACATACACACACATGCACACACTTCTTGGCGTCGCGGCCACGCGCGCAGCGACCCGGCAGAGTCGGGCGGATGCGAGAGGCAACAGGACGGTGCGGCGGCCGCGGCAGGACAAGGGGACGCGCAAGAGGCACCCATGGGGAGCCACGCACACGCGCACAAGTAAGTCAATCAAAAAGCCAAGCGCCAAGATCTGACTGGCAGAACACCCTGGCAGCGTGGGACTCCTGGGCCGCTGGCGCCTGCCGACCCGAGAGCCCGAGCGCGGTCCCTTCAAAAGTGCATGTGCTCGCGGCTCCTCCTCCCCGAGAAAGAAAAAGCCAGGGCGAGGATACAATCGGACTGCCGACCAGACCATCCCAACCCAACCCGAAGGCCCGAATTTCAGATTGGGGGGGTACGGGTTCCACACGTATTTTTCAATGTTCCACGACCCCTGGAAATGGAGGGCAAATCGGGGCCTTCGGGTTGGGTTGGGGTGGTCTGGTGGGCGGTGAAAATCGGGTGAGGATGAATCGAGAATCTCTGAGGTCCAGCGGCTCTGGAAGACGTCTCGGGCGCCGCGGCCTTCTCAGAGAGCGTTCCGGCACGCTCTGAGAGCGCTCCGGAGCGCTCTGGAGCGGATCCATCCTCGCGTCCCAGCCCCGTCCGACCTCGCCCACCCCACCCCTTCCCCCTGGGCAGACCGCGATGCACGCGTTCGGGATCAGGCACGGCCACCACGTGGCAATGTCGGCCGGGATCGCGGGGTCCCACGTGACGATGGTGCCGACGGCGAGCACCGCCTGCGGGTCAGCCAGAGAGGGCGCGGGAGCGCCGGGCCCGCTGGAGCGCCAGGCATCGCATACCGATACCGCCGCTCCACGGATCTCTACGGGGGTGTGTTCTGACCGCCCCGAATTTCGGAGAGTCCAGCCCTGGCGACGAGGGCCGCCCAGGAGGCCCCAGAAGGCGAAAACGTGGCCCTCTGGGCGCGCTCTGGCCAGGATTTCAAGGAGAATACAGCCGTGGTGGCAGGGGATCTGCAGGACGAGTAGCGGTACCGAAGACACACGCGACAAGAAATCTCACGGCAAGAACTCTTGGGACACCTTATTCGTCGACCCTTGAAGGTCCTAAGGTGCCCCAGAGCTTATGTGGGTCTCTAGGGCCATCGGGGGTAAGAAGTTTCGGATAACATTTCTTTTTTCCCAAGCGAACACACCATGGTGCAACCACATGCACTGGGCAAACAATGAATCACCGAGATCACCAGCCCGTGGGTAGAGGCCTGCTAGATGGGGTTGGAGTAGACGGGGTCGGATGATCGCGCCGAAACGCCGACGCATTGGCGATACATAGGCGACGTATCGGCGATGCACCAGCGATGCATCGTCGACGTCGGCGATGCATCGGTGACGTCGACGCGAAGCAAACCGGGCTCCACATCGAGCCGCATCGGCGATGCATCGGCGATGTGGCGCGATCCTCCGACCCCGTGTCCTCCGACCCCATCCAGGATGGGCCAAAAAAAACACCACCCCGCCGACGGCCCCACGGGCCTTGTGAGCATGTACCGTGCATTCCGGCTTTGGATGTTTGCGAAGTATACGCTGCGGCCCCCGATGGGCCGTAGCGCAACGTGGAGGGCCGTAAGGCAGGTTCGCGTCGTGTTGACTCGGGCGTTGGTTTCTGGCACCGCGGGGATCGTTCTTCAACCTTGAACGATCGGCCGTTTCCGAAGCGTCCAAATCGTTCCACATCGAACGACTCTGGGTCGCCCGCGGCGTTCAAAGCTGAACGCCGCCGGCGGGGTCGCCGCCAGTCGACACGACGCGAACCTACCGTAGGTGGGGTGGTGCCGATTGTCGATGAGTCGTTAGGAGGCCCAGAGCGGGACACCCGCTGGCGGGCCGATCTCTTACTCGTGAGCCTGCCGCATCGGTACCCGCTCCTCCTCCTCCGAGCAATGAGTACCGTGTAACCGCTCGCCATCCCCAGACGGCGTGGCCTGGGCCCCACTGGCCGATTCACCCCCCTAAAGATGGGGGACATAGGTCGTTCCATTCGGGCTTCGAGGGGTGTGTCCCCAACTGGGGTGGTAATTTGGTGGGGGTCTCAATGGGGAGAGGGAGGGGGATGGGGATTGGGATTGGTTTTGAGCAGCGACCGACCGTCCCGGCATTCCTATAGTCCTATCACGAGTGTTCTTAGAACCCGAAATGTTCTAAAAACCACCGCAATGTTCTTAGAACATAAGCCCGATGTGATAAACCAAGACTGACCCCGCCAGAAATGCTCTGAGAACATGTCGTGGGAACCACGGATAGTTCTTAGAACATTGTTCGGTAGGGCCCGCTCCTCCTCCTCCTCCTCCTCCTCCTCCTCCTCCTCCTCCTCCTCCTCGGTAGAGCCAGGACGCTTCGCCACTGCCTGATTGGCCGAGCGATACCGAAGCACGAAGGGCCCCGCGACGGGGGGTGCGGCGGGCCGGCTCCGCGCGCGCGCGCAGCCCGCCAGGCAGACGGGCGCCACGAAGAAGGTGTAGCTGAGCGGGTCCAGCCGGAAGCCGCTGCCGGTGAGGACCTCCGCGCTCGCTGCCCCTCCTTCCCTTCTCCTCCTCTTCCTCCTCCCCCTCCTCCTCCCCCTCCTCCTCAACCCATCCTCCCTCCTCCTCCTCCTCCTCCTGCTCTCCTCCTGCTCCTCCTGCTCTCCTCCTCCTCCTCCTCCTCCTCCTCCTCCTCCTCCGCCTCCTCCTCCTCCACCTCCTCCTCCTGCTCCTCCTCCTCCTCCTGCTCCTCCTCCTCCTTCTTCTCCTCGTCCTCCTCCTCCTCCTGCTCCTGCCTCCCTGCCTCCCTCCCTCCCTCCCTCCTTCTCCATCCAACGTCACCTCCTCAAGCATCGGCCCGAGGCATGCTGCAAGCGTATTGGTGTCACCCGGCATGGCCTTGGCGTCGTGCCTGGCACGGCCACGTGGTGCTTGAAGGACATCGTGGCTGGTCGGCGCGTCTTGCACGGGCGTCTTTTCCGCGGTGACGGAGCAAGGCAAAGAGTCAGGCTGCTTTTCGCCGCTCGCCAGGTGGCACACCTTTTGTGTTTGTGTGTTCGTTCCCCTTACATTAATTTTCGTCAAGGTCCGTCCCGAGCTGCAGGTCATGAGAGATTCCGCGGGTTCCGAGCCCAACCAAACCCTCCTCCCTGCAGCCTGAGCGCACTTCGACGTGCTGGCTGGGTGCAAGCTTGGTACCTTCACATGTTGCTGTGTAGAGTGGCCACTCATGTGATAGCTCTGGTGATCAACCTGTACCGCTCTGCAACTTCCATACTCGTGGCTATGCTTCACATGCTATTGCTTGATAGTGATCAGCCTTAGTGAAATCGTTGGTAATCGGCGTACCTCCGCTCTGTATATCCCACTATCGTGGTCCAAGTATGAACAGGTATGCGCTTAAGTGATGAGTGCAGGCATGGACCGTAGTGTGCTGGCGTCGTTTATAGTGTACGTAGGACTCGCTTACCCGCCTTGGATAAGGTCTTCACCTGCTAGCTGCCGCCGCGCACTCAGAATACAAGCAGCATGCGAGGGCTTCAGTTCGTCATCACATTCCTCTGTTTCCCAGCGTAGCTGGAGAAGCTCTGGGGGTGACTTAGGCTTGCTTCTAAGTCAATTGGCATCATCATGCTCACCCTCCCCTCCGCTCCACCCTCCCTCCTCCTCCTCCATCCATCAGTCCTTTCCTCTCTCCTTCCCTCCTCCCTTCATTTCCCCATTGTTCCTCCTCATCCTCCGTCGTCATCCTCCCTGCTTCTCCCCCCGCCTTCTTCTCCTCTCTCATCCTCATCGACATGATCCTTCTCCGCCGTTTCACGCTGTGCGGACTCTGACCGCAAGATCGTAGCGTCAGCCTCCTCCTCCTCCTCCTCCTCCTCCTCCTCCTGTTCCTCCCCCTCCTTCTCCACCTCCTCCTCCTCATCATCATCCTCCACCTCCTCCTCCTCCTCCTCCCTCCTCCACCTCCTCCTCCTGTCTCCTCCTTCCCCCTCCTCCGTCTACTCCTCCCCCTCCTCCTGCCTCTCGCGCCCCTGCTCAGGCGTGGTGGTACCCCCAGCCCACTCCACGAGAACGGCCCAGGAGCGGGCTGGCCCTGCCCGCCGCAGAAGAGAAAGGAAACGTGTGTGCGGCTGCCCCCGGCCGCCGTGGCAGCCGCGGGAGGACCTCCCCCTGCCCCATATCCTCCTGCTCCTGCTGCTGCTGCTGCTGATGCTGCTGCTGCTGCTGCTGCTGCTGCTGCTGCTGCTGCTGCTGCTGCCGCTCCGCCTCGAAGCTGCGGGCGCGGCCTTCACATCCTCAGGGTCGAGGCCCTCGGCCCTTCCAACCGGCAGCGCAGGTGGCAGAGGGCAAACACAAACAGCAGGCAGAGAGAGGAGAAGGGAGGACCGCACAGCGGACACGACATGCAGGTGAGGAGGGAGGCAGGGGAGGCCGTCGGCGTGCTGGTGGGGAGCGGACCCGAGAGTGGGCCCCAGCCTCATTGGAGGACAGCTGAGACCAACCTCTGCTCGCAGCTCTCAAAGTAAGGCCAACGCCAAGCCTCCTCCTCCTCCTCCTCCTCCTCCTCCTCCTCCTTCTCCTCCTCCTCCTCCTCCTCCTTGATACGGCGTGTCGTGACGACTTGCACGGTGGCTTCTGACACCGCGTGGATCCGTGTGCTTCGAACGATTTCCAATGGTGCAGATCGCTCGACAGCGGCCACTGGCAGCGTTCACCTTCGAGCGCCCGCGCTGGGACCGCCGCCGCGGCGGCACGACACGAGTCTGCCGTGGGCAGATGCAGCGCCAAAGACGCTTCTTGGAGGTGCGAGGCCGATCGGCTGGCAGGGTCAGCTCGGGCCAGGGCTGCGTATCGGCACAGCCGTGTAGGATGCACAGGTTTCATCCCAAGGCGGTTGTGCTCGTGGGGAACACCGCTCCCTCTCTCCCTCTCTCCCTCTACCCCTACCTCCCTGCCTCCACGCTCCGCCGTCGAACCGCCCTCATACTTCCTTCCCTTTCGCTCGTCAGCCTTCCTTCTGCGTCCATCCTTCAATCAGTCCTCCCTCCTGTCTCGTCCTTCCCTTCCTTCCTCCATCATTGCGTCCGTTCCTCCGTCATCTTCATTCCTCTCCGTCCGTGCGCTAGCTACGACGAGTGCCAACTCTGCGATGACAGCGCGCATGCACTCTGCCAGCTGCGAGACGCCCTGGATGGCAAAGCCGATGAAGACAAAGTGCAGCTCGCCCGAGACGCACATGCTGGGGCGCAAGGGCGGGGGAGGGCATGGCATCACTGGCTCACGCCCAGGGAAGGAGAGATTGCAGCACAACCATGTGCAGGAGCAGAGTCCCACGGTAGCTCATACTGAAGCAGTGCGGCGGGGTGGGCAGCGGATCTGAGGCACATTGGGATAGCAAGACTCTGGCTCTGCAGATCGAAGTCAGGTTGCCCAGAGTAAACCGCATGGTGACTTTGACCCCCTCCCTTCGCACCCCCTCCCTTCGCGTACGCATCGCTACGTTCATGAGCCGCGTGCCGCTGCTTGACACCAGAGAAAGAAAGAGAGAGAGAAGGAGCGAAGAGAGGTGGATAGAGAGAGAGAGAGAGAGAGACCCTTGAGTGGCAACGCAAGGAGCGCAACCAGATCGCAGACTACATTGCTCATGCGGCGATGGTCGTGACATCGTCTTAGACGAGAGCCTTTGCCCAGATCCCGGCCGACGGCTGCAACACCATCTGTCATTCCGACGGAGGGGCACGAGCTGGCAAGTGCGCTTGAGCCTCATCTGTTGTACAAGCGAGAAGTCTGAATGACAATATTGTTGAACACAGTCCTGGTCATGGGAGGGATGTACACGAAATCGCCAAGGTCACCCTTCTACGCTGAAGCTATTGCATTCGCGGATTGTACGTCATGTATTCGACGATTGCTGGAAAAGGCCGCGAGGGAGAAACGCGTGCGAACTTAAGGATTAACTCAGATTGTCAGCGCCTGGGGCGCTGTAGCTTTGCCGAAAGAAGAGAAATAGAGAGAGAGAGAGAAAGAAAGAGACAGATACACGCAAGGATAAGCAAATTACGGGTCTCCTGGACCCAAGGATGACCCAGCATATGACAAACAGCCGCTGCCGGTTCACGATCTGCAGACCTGCAGGGGAACAGAACCACTCATCTCTGCCGCAATACCCTTCGACAGCTCTGCCCACCCCGCTGATGTTGCCGCTACCAGTCCCGAAGTTCTCGCGCTACCGCTCCCCTTCCGAAAGCCCAGACACGTAAGAAACACACGAGCTCTCGGAAGTCGGCGCAGAGTTCCGGGGCCCGCGCTGCCCAGGAGGGTCCCAAGACGACCCAAGAAGCGCCCCAGACGCTCCTGGAGGGTTCCAAGAGGGCTTCGACAGGCCCCGAAAACGCAAACATCTTTGATGTTGCTTGGGCGTCTGGACGATATTAGCGGTACCGCCTTTTCGAGATGCCGACCACACTGGACGGCCCAAGAGGCCCCAAGGCCAAAACGCCCCCAGGAGGCCCCAAAACGGTCTAGAGAGGCCCACGAAGGCCCCAAGGAGTGGCCCAAGGGGTCGAAGCCGAACACTGACACTTCGAGCCGCTCCCCCCGTCGGGTGAACCGTGTGAAATTCCCGAGCCCCTCCCCCACGGATGGCCCCAAGAACCCCCCCAGGGGCCCCCCCGAGGCGAGCCCCCCCTCCCAAACATGCCCTGGCGGCGTCCCCCGTGCCGCTCCCCCGCGCGCTCCGCTCGAGCTGGCCATCGCTCGGACGTCCATTCCCGGTGCTTTTTTCGGTTTCGTGCGTGGTTCCTTCGCCAAATGATCAAGGATGCTCCTCGATGGTCCTCGCCGAAGGAAAACTGCACACGTCCGAGCGGTGCTGAGCGAGGGGAAAGGGGGGGGGGTCTGGAGAGGGGGGGCCCAGCGCCGACCCGCGGCTCCTGACTCCACCGTCGGACCTGGGCTTAGGTCGAGCACGTCCTCCGACAGGCAGATTCTGGACGAGAAGCAGGCCATGGTCAAAGAATAACCAGGAATGGTCCAGAGAGTACGAAACATCGTCACTTGACCATGTCTGCCCATTCTTGAACACTCCTCCTGTAGAAGGACAGGCCAGACTGACCCCAGGACGTTCATTGATTTGTCCCAACCATCCTTTGGTGTTGGGTCCTCGTTTTGAAGAGACAGCTCCCCGCGTTCCTTCCTCTCCGCCTCCTCCCCCTCCTCCCTCTTCTCATCATCATCATCATCATCATCATCATCATCATCATCATCATCATCATCATCGTCATCATCATCATCATCATCATCATCATCATCATCATCATCATCATCATCATCAGCATCAGCATCAGCATCAGCATCAGCATCAGCATCAGCATCAGCAGCAGCAGCATCATCGTCATCAGCATCATAATCAGCATCATCATCACCACCACAAACACCACCATCATCAACATCATCAGCAGCAGCAGCATCATCATGATCATCGTGATCATCGTCGTCGTCGTCATCATCGTCATCATCGTCATCATCGTCATCATCATCATCATCATCATCATCATCACCATCATCGCCATAATGAACGCCGTTATCGTCACCATCAGCTACACCCATTTCAGCACACCCCTCACACGTTTCGTGGCCCCATAGGGAGCTCCACCGAAGGCCCCAGTGCCACCGTCCACATGCGTCCCCCACACCCAGTTCGGCACAACCCTCACACGTTTCGTGGCCCCATAGGGAGCTCCACCAGTGCCACGGTCCACACGCGTCCCCCACACATATTGCGGCACACCCTTCACACCGCTCGTGGTCCCACAGGGAGCTCCACCGAAGGTCCCAGTGCCACCGCCCACATGCGTCCCCCACACCCATTTCGGCACACCCCTCACACGTTTCGCGGCCCACTCGGGAGCTCCACCGAAGGCCCCAGTGCCACCGCCCACATGCGTCCCTCACACTCATTTCGGCACACCCCTCACACGGTTCGTGGCCACATTGGAAGCTCCACCGAAGGCCCCAGCGCCACCGCCCGCATGCGTCACCCACACCCATTTCGGCACACCCCTCACACGTTTCGTGGCCCCATAGGCAGCTCCACCGAAGGCCCCAATGCCACCGTCCACATGCGCCCCCCGCACCCATTTGGGCACACCCGTCACACTTTTCGTGGCCCCATAGGGAGCTCCACCGAAGGCCCCAGCGCCACCGCCCGCATGAGGCACCCACACACATTTCGACACACCCCTCACACGTTTCGTGGCCCCATTGGGAGCTCCACCGAAGGCCCCAGTGCCACCGTTCTCGTCCCCCACACCCATTTCGGAACACCCCTCACACGTTTCGTGGCCCCATAGGGGGCCCCACCGAAGGTCCAAGTTCCAACGTCCGCATACGTCCGCCGCACCCATTTCGGCACACCCCTCACACGGGTTCGTGGCCCCATTGGGAGCGCCACCGAAGAAGATATTCACAATTGCGGTACTCACTTGGGTCCTTCGCCAGTCTGATTGATATGGGAACGTCACGCTTTCCATAGCAAAACCATCGAAACCCAAGAAACCGAGGGCACCCTGGAGGCAAGCAGGGTGTTTCTTGGCATGGGCCCCCACTGTACTCTCCAGCGCTCGCAGGGCGGAGTGGTCTTCGCGCATGTTTGCGCGCCAAGGTATGCGGGCCGTCGCCCGAATAAGAGTATACACATCTTATTCCGCACCTCGCGTTCGCGAGCCTACCCCGAGCAGGTCCAACACTGTGCGCTGTGGCGGTCGCTGACATAGTCTCATGGTCACGTCCCTGCCCCCGACTGAAGCGGATAGGGTCGTCCTCCCCGAGCTTGCCCGCAATCCACCCCTCGAGGGCCCCGCTTCTCCCGCGCCCAGTGTCTGGCAGGGTGCCCTGCCAGGGCCCTGCTACAGTCAAAACTGATACCAGGGGATGCACGATTAGGATGCAAACCTCTTGGACGTCCATGTCGAAGATTTTCGAGCGGGGCTGGTCATCGAAAGTGGCTGACGATGGGCCAAAGTGGCAAGGATGGTACACTTGGGAAAGTTACCCATCCCTATCATCGGTTTCGACTGTACCATCTCCAGCAAGATTATCACCGAAGTCTTTAGAGCTCACTGCTGTCGACGGTCTCAGCGTCTGGGTCCCCTGGGCAGGCACCTGTCGGGGTCCCCTGCCAGGGTCCTGCCTCCCAGACTAAACGGCGGAAGCGGTAGCGGGCACGTGCGCCTGGACATCGGGGCTGGACGGAACCCCAACTTCAACAACAAACTTTTGGTGCGCGGCCGCTTGACTCAAGCAGCGTTCGAGCGACGGAGGGGCGCTTCTGGAGTCAACGAGACACCCTTCGAGTGAAGACGTCTCCCGGAACCAAGCAGGGCGGGCGCGGGCCCGCAGAGACAGAGGCCGCATAGAGCTCGCGAGAACAGAGAAAGAGCGCCGTCCGCCGACCGGCATGGCAGAGCGAGGGTCCTCTCGGCCTGTCCGAACCTCCCGGAAGGGGGAGGCGCACACGGTGGCAGGATCCGTCGGAAGCGACTGGACAAATCGGCTCGAAGCGGGATGTGCGTCCGATCGTGCTGCGTCGGCACAGAATCTAGATCGGAATCAGATTGGCTGCGCCAAGGTGCACGACAACATCGGGCCGCATCGGAAAGCGAGAGTATCATAATCTAGTCGGATCGAGCCGGCCAGAATCGACCCGAGGCCCGACTCGGGTCCGGACCTGGAAATCCCAATCCGTACTCGGGTCTGTGAACGGCGCTCGCACCAGAGCGCGAGCCACCATTGGAACTGGCGCCCGACCCGGATCTCGATCCGGATCCCCAGGAATCTTCGGACCCAATTCAATCCAAACCCGAATTGGTTAGGCCTTGAAAGATCCTGCAAAATCGTGCAGGATCCTGTAAGATCCTGCGCCCAAACCCGGGTCAATGCACCCCTGGCCCTGCAGGATCCTGCAGGATCTGGCTTTCTGACTGACCCCCGTTTGCATTGACCCCGGCTCTTGGGCCACGAAATCCGCGGCATCGACGCTTCCTGGACACCTCGGCCCTAATTACGCTTGCCAGGCCGCCTCGCCCGTTGCCCCCCCCGGGGCGGCAGCCGCCCCCAGCCCCCAAGGTGGGACCGGCCAGCGCTGAGAAGATGAAGACCAGGACCACGTTGGCCTCCTTCATGAACTGCAAGAACGCCACGCTGGGGGCGGCGGGCTGCTGCTGGTGCTACTGCTGCTGTTGTTGCTGCTGCTACTGCTACTACTGCTGCGGCTGCAGCTGCCGGTGCTGCTGCTGCTGCTCTGGCTCGATTTTACAGAGAGACGCACGGAAAGAAAGAGAGAGAGAGAGAGAGGAAAAAAAAAAAAACAAAAAAAAAGAAAAAAACAGAGGAAACGAGAGAGAAAAACATGTATATCATATATATGTATATATATATATATGTGTATATATATATATATATATATATGAACACTTACAGACATAAAGACAAACATATAGACAGACAGACAGACAGACAGACAGACAGACAGACAGACAGACAGACAGACAGACAGACAGACAGACAGACAGACAGACAGACAGACAGACAGACAGACAGACAAATAGACAGACAGACAGACAGACAAACTGACTGACTGACTGACGGACTCAACGCTCGAAGTCCGTCCGCAAAACAATATAAGCAAGGAGGCGTGCAAGCCCGCGCCAGCGACCCGGACAGACAAGGGATTGGCGCGCACCCCGGGACAAATCTTGCACCAGGACTTCTCCCAGGGAGTGGGCTTCCACGCCCCCGAGCCGACTTCCCGGCAGCGCGGCATCCGCTCGCTGCCGCCCTCCAGCCCCCTGCCAGCGAAGCAGCGGGGCGTCGCGTCGCCCAGGTCGCCACTCGCCGGAAGCTCGGCGGGCCTGCGTCAGCTTGGGGCAGCGCCGCGGAGGGGGGTCTCCGGCCAGCGCAAGCCCGCCGCGGAAAGCCGCCCGCCGAGCAGCGCGTCGCCGTCGCCCCCAGCGCCCCGTCGCCACCTCCGCCAGAGCCTCAAAAGCAGCCGTCGCCAAGCGCCGGCGCGTCGCCGCCGCCTCAGCGCAAGCCCGCGGCCGCGCGCAGCTGCCGCGCGCAGAAAAGCACGCGGCACGCGAGGGCGAGCTCGCGGGCCCGCCTCGAGGATGATTTGGGGCGAGGCGTTCGCTTGGGTAGCGCGCGCGTCTGTCTCGCTCGCCACGCCTGCTCGCCTCGCCGTCGCGGCAGGCTGCGACCCGCTGCCCCGCCTCGCACGGACACGTCGAGCCAGCGACGCCCGTCGTCGTCCTGGAACTCGAGGTGGAGAACGGCGCGCTCCGTCTCTCGGAAACCGGGCGAGGGCTGGAAAACCCGCTGCTGTTAAAACGGTCTTCACGGAAGGGCAACGACAACAACAACAATAACAGCAACAACAACAACAACAACAACAACAACAACAGTTGAACGGTTGAACGGGCATGCAGCAGTCCGCTGGACCCCAAACAAACAACAACTACAACAACAACAACAACAACAACAACAACAACAACACCAACAACACCAACAACACCAACAACAACAACAACAACAAAACTGAATAACGCCCAGCGCACTAAATAGCAAACGGGCAATATCCCGGAAGAAAACAACAGTTTGCCCGGGCTCCGTTTTAGCAGCCGCGGGTTTGCCAGCCTTCGCCTGGCTTCTGGGTCTCCCTGGAGTGGCCCGGCCGCGGCCTGTCCCAAAGCGGGACACGCTGCTCGTAAAACGGGAGTTCGTGCCTCGAGCGCCGCAGCAGCCCGCCGAACCGCCGAGCCAGTCTTCCGTGCCTGCGCGCGCACCACCCCGCCGCCGCGCTGGCGAGTGGCGCCGCGATACTCGTGGTCGTCAAGTGGCTCTGCGCAAACCTCGCCGCTGGCGTTCTCCAGGCAACAATGGGCCGTCGCCGCCGCGAGCTGGCCCTGGGAACGCCCGGGTCTCTGGAGGCGCAGCCGGAGCCGAACTGCCGTCTCTGAATGCGTTTCCTCGACCGCGCTTGGCGCTTCGGCGGGGCAGGAAGGCTGCCGCGCAGGACCCCGCGTGCCCTCGCAGAGTGGCCTGTTGAAGGAGGGGCAAACGCTGCAGGAACGCAGCTCTGTGTGATTTTGTTGCACCTTCTCCATGGCCAAGCCCTACTCGAGTTCGCGCGCCAGACTCTCAGCCCGCGTTCCGCCGTCCGCCAGCAGCAGCCTCTGCCCGGCCAGGCCCTGCCTCGCTTATTCCAATTTGCGCGCGGCGGCAGGCAGGCGCAGCGTCGCGCAGCGAGCTGCAGCCCAGGTCTCTCACTACCTCCTCGGCCGCCCTTCACCAAGAGGCAAGAAAGAAGAAGAAAGAAAGAAAGAAAGAGACACTCCGATGGGGCCAGGTTCGTCCACCTACCTAGACATTCAAAGGCCCAGAGACTAGCCTTCATACGCCTGGGACGCTGGCCCCAACATGGGCTCTGGCATGTCGATCAACATTGAACTCTGACTACTCGTGTCAGCTCCGCCTCGATTTCGAATCCAACAGCTCCCCGCGCATTGTTGCCCCCGTCTCCTGTGGAAGGGTTGCCCTGGGGGGTGGCGACGTCGAACCTGGTGGCCCCGCGGGTTCCCAGGATCTGCGTTCCAACACCGGCCGAGAAAGCATCTCTGAAGAAACTGAATGATGTAAATCGAATAGTTGTAACCCCTCTCGTGGCTCACGTCGCCTGCGAACAAGCTCAAGTCTACGTCTTCTGAATGCTGTTCGTTCGGGGTCGGGTTATGTGTTCTGACGCTGGAAGTGAATCAATCCGATATCCGCAACTGTCTCCGTCCCTAATCTCCACGCCGCATCAACATGGCCCTGCTGGGCCAGGGGGAGATTCTCGGCAAGACGAGCTGCATCCTCTGCTCGAGCGCCTCCTAACAGGGTTCTCGGCCTTGGCCCCGCTGCATAGCCGCCGCCAAGTTCCCCCGATCCCATTGCGAAAAAAAAGGTTCTGGTTTGCTCTCAGATCGTCCATGTACTGTTACTCGAAGAAGGATGGGTACATGATCTCTCGGGGTGCGGCCCGGAATCAACTGTAACTTCCGCGCCTGTGGCCACAGGACCCGACAAGATAGAATATGATCTCGAACCGCCATCGGCGCACATATGTGATCAATCGTACTGCTGTTCATTCTATGTTCATAATACGTTGGGCCTCCCAATCTGTCTGCTGTTACTGCGTCGTACATCTCCACGAGAGCGAAAATATCATCCTGGATCGCGTCGCCTACGATGTGTTGTTCGCCCACGTTGTAGGGGCCCGGAAGGAGCCTCTCTTCCCCCCACCAATCGAAGTTAGATGTCGGGGCATCCGTCGGAAGGCCACCCCTGAGGCCCATATGAGTGTTTAAGTCCCCCAGTAGTATCGGTGTCGATCTCGTCGTAACCACCTTGAGCTCTCTCGTGACCCATCGGAGCAACTGTGTGGAGCCCTTATCCAGGGCCCGTCTTTTTTTGCAGACTCGTCACTCTGCGGCTGCATGTAAGTAGTGATGATACTTAGGTCCATGCTCTGGTTTCGTAGCCTAATCGATAGCCCCTTCCCTGCATAATCGATGGGGGGTGTCGTAACAACCCGAAGATGTTTAGCTTTGAACATACCCCCAAACATGATACTACATCCAGCGCGTTTGTTGGTGTAGGGGCCTTTTGTCCCATCCTGCGTGGAGCGCCATGGCCACCTTCCCAAGAGACATTCTGCTGACTGGAGTCCCCGAACTCGCCCTCAGTCTGGTCCCTGGCAGAACCACGATATCAGCACGGAGAGTCGCCCCAGGCCCGCTTGGTGGAGCCAGAAGGGCGTGTCCCAGAGCTTTGGCAGCCGCAGGGTCGCCTTGTCAAGGCTGTCGGCGCGCGCCCCGAGGGCTGCGGGGTTGTCCTCTGCGCCCCCCCCGCGGCCCGAAGTGCTTGCCAAGCATCAGGAAAACAACCAAGTAGCGAGGCTGCGCATGAAGCACGACCGCGCTTCCGCTCGGGGGCCAGGCCGCAAGCTTCGCGCGGCTGCGCGCCAGGCCGTTGGGCTCGAGGGCGGTCACCAAGGCACTGAGGATGACAGGGGGGAGGCTGGCCTCGACCACCAGACACGCGCGTCACCGAAGAGCCAGCAGTAGAGAGCGGGTCATATTGACCAAAACCCTTGCTGCTTGGCAGACAAACTGACATACAGAAAGACAGACAGACTGACGGACTGACAGACAGACAGACAGACAAGCTGACACGCAGGCAGACACAGACAGACCATCAGACATATAGACAGACAGATAGAATGCGAAAGAGAGAGCGAGAGAGACAGAGACAGAGAGAGAGAGAGAAAGAGAGACAGACAGGAAGACAGGCAAACAGGCAGACAGGTAGACAGACAGACAAACATAAAGAAAGAAATGCAAGGGTGCGAGAGAAAGAAAGGGCGAGAGGAGAGAAGGAGAACAGCAAGCACTACCCCAGCAAAGCACCCTGATAGCAGCGAAAGTGCGCAGGCGGATCGAGGAATAGGAGGTCGTCTAGGTATAGGGGTAGGGGACAGGGGTGGGAGCGCGGCTTTGTGTGCGTGTAGGGATGCGACCGAGGAGTCGATCCTATACAAGGGTCCGTAGGTCCAGGCAGAAGAGGAAGAGGCTAGCTGCTACTTTTCCTGGGCGCTGCGCGGGGAGCAGCGCACTGTGCATGTGCATGCCAATGCCTGAGCCGATGCAGCTGCGGTATGTGATGATATGGTGGGGATATGTGCGGAGTTCACACACACACACACACACACACACACACACACACACACGCACCATGTGCACGCGCGTGCATATGTTACCGAAGATCGTGGCCGCCCAGGCCAGACACGCAGCCGGGCATCGAGGCGAGAGCACGACTCCTGAATGGATCGCGAGGGGGTCTCCGGCGAAGCGGCCGCCGGCCCAGGCGATCTATATAGGGCCTCCCGCCCCCCCTGTTGGGACTCTTCTGTGGTCCCCGCTCTCTTCCGCCGCCCTTCCGCCGCCCTACGCCGAGGGAGAGATGGCAACTACTTCGACCCCTGAAGGCAAGCTTGGCCTCGGCCACGGAGAAGGGCCCCCCAGACACAATTTCCTTTGCCACTCGAGTTGCCCTTGGGCACCGGCCCCTGCCCCGCCCAGCCCCGGCCACGGCAAACGCCTCCCCAACCACATTTTCCTCTACTGCTTGATGGCGGTCCGGTGACAGCTCCGTTCGAACGAACTCCGGCACACCGTGGGTGTCCCTCGGATCTCGGAAACATGCAAGATGGGCTCGTTTTTGCAGCCTGTGAGCTTCCACAACAGGCCCTGGTCGCCGGGCCGATTGTCTCCACCGCCGTGGTCGGGGCGGCTAAGATCGGCCAGTGGAGTCTGAGCTGGACGGCTGCTGCGCTTCCACCGCGTGGCCCGGGGAGTCCTTTTCCAGGGGCCAGAGCCCAAATAATTAAGAAACATGTGTTTCGGGAGTCGCTTCCGTGGCCAAGGCTGGCCAGGACCTGGGCCGGAGCCCAAAGGCAGTCAAACAATAAAGAAAATGTGTGTTGAGAAGGCGTTCTCCGCGGCCCAGGCCAGGAGGCATGCCGGGGACAGGTGTCCCCGGAACGCCATCAAGTAAGAAAGAGAGTGGTTTGGAAGTCGTTTTCCGAGGCCCGGGCAAGGGGGTGGGGCCGGGTCCCAAAAGCAATCAAATAATACAGAAAGGTAAATTTAGGGGGGTCGCTTCTGTGGCCCAGGCTGGCCGGGACCGCGGCCGGAGCTCAAAGGCAATCAAATCATAGAAGACAATTTGTTCGGGGAGTCGTTTGCAGCGACCCAGGCCAGGACAGGTCCTCAACATGCCGGGGATGAAATTAGGTCGGGCCTGTCCCCTACAGGGGGATTTTGAGCGAAAAATAAAAAAGCACTCCAAAAATACCCCTAAAATGTTCAAACTTGTATTAAACAAAAAAAATCGTCCCCAAACTATTTTTTACTATTTTCGAATATTCCCCCTGTAGAGGGACAAACGCCCGGGCCGGGTGGGCCAGGGGCAGAGCCCGAACGCAGTCAAACAGTTAAGCAAAATGTGTTATCTTTGGAACGTCCTCTTCAGGGCCTGGGCCTGGAGACTGGAGCCATGGCTCAAAGGCAGTCAGACAATTCAGAAAAATGTGTTCGGGGAATTGTTTTCCGTGGCCCCGGCCAGGAGGCCGGGGCCGGAGCCGAAGGACAATCGGAGAATGTGTTCAGGGAGTGGTTTTCCGAAGCCACGGCTGGGGCCAGAGCTTGGTCCGGGGCTGGAATCGGGGAACGGAAATGCTGCGTGTCGCTGCTTGCCGCTCTCTCTCTCTCTCTCTCTGTCTCTCTCTCTCTCTCTCTCTCTTTCTCTCTCTCTCTCTCTCTCTCTCTCTCTCCGTCTCCATATATATTTATACATACATATATATATACTAGAACCATCGCGCGCGCTTCGCGCGCGCTCAAGTTCTAGCTAGGATAATCGTCATCGTCATCATCGCCATCCTCATCACCATCATATCCGGCGTCATCGTCAGCGGCATCGTCATCATCACCATGACCATCACCATCATCACAATCGTCACCATCACCACCATCAGCAGCAACATCGTCATCACCATCGTCATCATCGCCATCGTCGTCATCATCGTCATTACGATCACCTGAATTATCAACATAATCATCCTCATCATCACCATCGTCATCATTATCGTCGTCGTCGTCGTGATCGTCGTCATCGTTATCGTCATCATCATCGTCATCATTTTCATCATCCGCCCACTCCTGCACCACAAGCACCAAAAACAGCATCGCCACCATTATTATCAGCATCGGCGTCCACTCGTCCACTCGTGGTGACGCGGAGGCCTACCAGAAACGAAATAGCCTCGAACTTCGATCCTCGAGGCTGGAATTCCGATGTGAAGACTGTTTGGGTCGACTTCTGAGGCCCTTACGAGCCGGAGACTTGGGCCGCGGACGTCGTGGTCTCTTCGATGCGGAGGTCGGTCGCTGGCGTCGGCCGCCCTCTGGAGGCCGCTTCCGCTCCGTGGGACCATGAAGAAAACGATCCTCCAGGAGGGTAGTGCGCCCGAGGCCAGCATGCCTGGGTGATGGACCAGTGTCCTGCTGGATGCCTGTTGGGATGTGTGAAGTCTTTCGGGGGCATCCTTTAAAGCTATCGACAACCTCTTGGGTACTTCGTGGCTGCCTCTTGGGGCCTGGTGGAAGTCTCTTGGGAGCCTTGCGGGGCCCTTTTGGCGCCTTTTGGAGGCCTCTTGGAGCTTCCTGGGGGCCTCTCGAGGCCTCTTGCGGACTCCTGGGGGCCTCTTGGGAGATTCTGGTGGGCGAGGGCTCGAAATGTCAGTTCGTGTTCCCCATCTGGGGCTCCTCTTGGAGTGTTCTGGGGGCTCTTTTGGGCCGTCTTGGAAGCTTCCTGGGCCGTCTTGGGGCCCTCTTGGGCTGTCTCGGTGGTCTCTTGGGGGCCTCTTGGCTCGTCTTGAGGCGATCTTTCGGGCCTCTTGGGCCGTCTTGGAGCGTCTGGAAGCCGAACTGGGGAGAACGCCAAAACCCTTCAAAAACCCACTAAAAATCAATGACAATTCCCTCTTGGGCCCCTCCCGGGAGTGCTGTCGGAGACCTGCTGGGACGCTTTGGCAGCTTTTTAACCGTCTTGGAGTGCTCCCGGGCCGCTTCGGACCTCTCTTGGGCTGTCCTGAGGGCGTCCTGGAACCATTTTAGAAGGTCCTGGGAGCGTCCTGGCGTCTCCGGCGGGGAGGTGACCACAGCCACTGTGCAAAGTGAGGCCCCCCCCTGGTCCAGGACCCCCTCTATATATATATATATATATATATATATATATATATATATATGTATATATATATATATGTATATATATATGTGTGTGTGTATACATGTATGTATGTATGTATGTATGTATGTATGTATGTATGTATGTATGTGTATGTATGTATGTATGTATGTGTGTATGTATGCATGTATGTATGTATGTATGTATGTATGTATGTACATACATATATGCGTGTGTAAATGTATACACATACACATATTTATACAAATATATATATATATATATATTATGTCAAGCTCCCTCGCTCTCTTTATTTATTTATTTGTTTCTCGCTCTCTCTCTCTCTCTTTCTCTCTTTCCTTCTCTCTCTCTCGCTCGCCTTTTCTCGGGGTAACTGCCAAGGAGGGGCCGCGGTCTTCAGCTGAAGCACGCAGTGGGTTGCGCCAGAACGTCCGGGAAATGTTTCACCCGTGCTGGCCATCATGTCCTGCCGATATGTTCCGAAGGCAGCGGCAACAACATGCAAATGCTCAGATCCATATATACATATATGCATGTATAGAGACATGCATATGTATATATATATGTGTGCATATACTGATTGTCTTCTTCGACATACACCTCAGTACCATTGATAAAGCCACTGCGCGTCAGAATTCATCACCTGCACGTGCGAGATCTGGCAGAACTCTTGAAACGACATGCGGCCTTGGCCCGAGGGAAACAGGCATCTGATCTCATGCTCCAGCTCTGCTGTGTTGAAGACTTGTGGCAATAATCGACTTACGTCGGTAGCCTCTATGTACCCGTTCTTGTCTACGTCAAGGATGTCGAAGGCCCTTCTGAAATCTTTGTTGAACCACTCTTCTGGCAACGCTGCTGTTAACCATTCCGAATAAGATATCGCCCCACTGTTCGAAACGTTAATGGCGCTAAAAAGCTGCTCGATATTGTACGGGCAATGCACGCCCCAGGATTTCAGTAACATGGAAAACTCGGCGCGCGCAATTCCACCTGCGATCCCAAGGTCAGCTGAATCATACATGTGCCTCAGGTTCTCGATCTGCGGGCTGTGTAGAGATGCGAACGCGACCATGCAATACATAACTGCACGCTGCAGCTTTGACCGGCGAGGATAGTTGACAATTCGATCCGACACCTCCTGCATGAAATACCACTGGGCCATCGCATCCCGCGCTTGCTCATTGATACCCATCGACTGAAACCACACATCCTGAATGGCCTCGCTGGCCGTAGGGCGTTCCGCGGGGCTCTCGCTGAGAAGGCGCCGCAACAGGTCTTGGCCTTCTAGCGAGAGCGACTTCCAACGCATGCTGCCGGGAAATTTGTACGAAAACTTGTCAGGTTCCCACACGGGTGCCCTGCCTACGATCATGTTGTGCCAAATCGCACCCGAAGAAAACATGTCTGCCTTGGGCCCATATGGACGATTGCCGAGAATCTCCGGAGCCATGAAGCCGTCCGTCCCGACCTGCCTGGTGAGCAAACGCTTCCCGTCGCTGCGGACGACACCACTGACACCAAAGTCGACAACCTTCAGAGGGGCGTCTCCGTGAGCAGAGCAAGCAGTAGGAATGAGGCCGTCATATTCTGGCTCACCGCAGCTGAACAAGAAATTCTGTGGCTTCACATCGCGATGAACTATTTCGTGGGCATGGCAATATGCCAAACCCCGCAAGATTTGGATCATTATCCTTGCCATATCCCTTTCCTTGAACCCTAAATTATTGTCGTGTGCACTCCGTATGTGCCATGACAGTGGCCCACCGGAACACATTTCCATTACAAGATCCGCCACCATGCCGCGAGGCACGAACTGTACTTGGCGTGTTGAACCTTCAGGCTCTTGTTTGCCCTTACAAGGAGGAGGTCCCCAGAGGGGTCTCGGCCCATCCAGCCGCCAACTGGGAACGACCCGGGCGCCCCACAAAGGAGTTTGGCCACATCGGCATGTCCAGAATGGCAGGGGGCGGCGGTGGGTCGCCGTACGTAGGAGCCTTCCATAAATATGACGGTCGTCCTCCATTGTCTCATAATACCGTATCACGTTCGGATGATCAGCCATCTTCAGAAACTCCACCTCCATTTGCGAAGCTCGTTCAACAGACGCCTCGTCTTTTGATATCTTCTTGATTGCAACAATCTCGCCGGTTGCACTTCTGGAGACACAAAGAACGGCATACACGTAAACTTTCGGAGCTCCGCGCGGGTTGTTCGGATCTGCGCGGACCCCCCCCCCGCTGGCTCGCGGAGCGCGCCAGGTGCGGCGCTGGAGTCGCCGCCAGGCGGACCCCAGCACAGGTCCAAGAAATCCGCGCGGAGCTCCGAAATGTTTGTGCTCATGTGGTTGTTTGCTCTTCGGCTTGCACCGGGCAGCATGAACGGCACCAAAAGCACCCTCCCCCACCTTTCGGGGATGGACAGACCCCCCTTTAGTAAAACGTGGTTTAGTGAAAACGACCTGAGGCCCAAACCTGGCGAGCGCAAGCCTGGAAAATGACGGCCACGGCGCCCTCTCGAGAACCGAAAACGGACAATTCACTAATCGACGTGTCACTGTTGGGGGTTCTGTCCACCCCCGAACCTTGTCCACAACCTTGTAGAGACGAGTCACCATCGATTCAAGACCTGCGCCGCGGGACTCGTCGCGCCAGTTGATGAAGGACCCTCGCGAGAAGCCGGAGGCGCCATGCCTGCTCAGCATGTCTTCGATGCGCTCCCCGTGATGCTGCTCGTACTGAGTCTGTGCTGTCTTCCTGGTGTGCCATGCGGTGCGGCTGCGGGCGTGCCCGGCCGCATAGCATCGCCTACCAGCGCGCAGCGGGAAGGCCAGGCTCTGACCGACACCATCCGCTGCTGAATGCCAGAGTGCGGTCGTGCGCATCGGCTCTCGGCCGTGCGTGCGAGCAAGCTGGCGACATATGTTTGAACCACAGTGTCTCGAGCCACAGTGGTAACGGCTAGCTCCCGTACGTTGACATTATGTTCGAACCCTGTGGTCCAAGATGCCCCCCAGACCCCCCGAAATTAATATTGATGGCGTGGCGACGAGGGGGCGTGAGTGGACAGAAATATTCGAACCCCATTGCACCGCCATTACTGAGATCAGCATTGGATGTTGGGGGCGCGGGGGTGACTTATAATCTCCCTCGAATGTGTAAGGGTTCGAATATATATTGCCCATCTACGTAACCCGCCCAAACAACCAAATACTGTTACCCATGGATGCACCCAATCTATCTGCAACGTCTGGCGATATGAATGCACCCATGCAAGACGAACGAACATTTGAAAGGGCACGATGACCCGTGTGAGTGTTTTACTGGATATCTTTCCATTGCACGCCCAATGGGGCATGTGCAAAACGACCCTTCGTCGTGTGCGACAGGCTTTGCCCTCGTCGTCGTCGTCGTCGCCACTCCCAAAAAAATTGAGCAACAAGACAAAGAAACGTCATAGTCGAGTCGACTCCCTCCCATTACCCCTCCCTGACGGGGGAGGAGAAACCTGGGTCAGACTACCGCCCCCCCACCCCCGGGGTCCTGGCGGATCCTGGGGGGGTCCCAGGGGGGTCGCCGGCGGGGGTCCTGCCTTCAGGGTCGGCGGCTCTGGCCGTGAGGCCTTCGCAATAAACCGACAAGGGACACAAAAGGACGACAGCGCAGAGAAGGAAAAGGAGGAACGCACACAGGGTCAGTAGAAGACGGGATGGTAATATGGGCAAACACGCACGCAGCAGGCAGACGCAAAAGGGCGAAAAACGATATGTGACCTCGAGGTGTTCTATAGAATGCGCCGCACGCAGGGAAATCCGATGATGGGTTGATGATTGTGGATGCCACGACAATGGACACCCTAACAATCCTATCATTGAATTAACAATGTATCTAAAAAGTGTAAAACATGTTCTACAAAAACGTCTCAGACATGTGTTTTACATATCTAAAAACATGGTTGACCAAATTTTGTGACATCTGGAAGCTATTTGGCAGCATGCTTCCTCTCCATTAATCGACTTCCACAGATTTATCACTCAATTGCTCGGTTCAACCCTGCACCGCTCACCTCGGACACTGGAACTTCGCAACCGCACCCGTGCCCATGCCCTGGAGCCCGTCACGCATGGCAAAGCATCCGCGAGCGCTGGAACACACACCGGCGGCTCTCCCCGGTCATTCGCCCAAGGGAAATGACCAGGCCGAGCAGGTGCGCCAGTGTTTCGGTCACTACCCCGCACCTTCCCAGCGAGGCGCTCAAAATTGGCAAGCGCGCCGCCACGTCCGGGAGACAAACTTCAAGCCTGGGCAGCGGGTCGCAGAGACATTGTCCGACATCGTTCGCCTGGAAAACACGGCGTACTCAAGCCCGTCGATGTCGTCGGCGCCCACCCAAAGAGGCAAGGTCTCATCTGAATCTGCGTACGCCCAGTGACAAAACTGGCGATTGTTGCGCAATTGGAAACACACATGACGTGGGATTGCGAAGCCCCGATTTTCGGTGGACCTCCCAAGAGCTTAAAGTTGCACCAGTTACGAAGTCGGCGGATCCCATGGGAGGGTGAGGTCTCGTGTGGCCTTGGGTAAAACGTCACTGCGCTGAGACCTCCTGAATCCCGCGAACGCGGCGACGCTGGCGCAGTTTGCAGCACTTCGGGAGGGCGAGATCTCACCTGGGCCTGGGCGAGACGTCGTTCCGCAAAACCTCCCCAAATATCACGAACATGGCGACAGTTTCGCGTCTGGCGGCGCCCAAGGAGGGCAAGGCCTCGTTTGCGTTTGGGTAGGGCGTCACTCCGCTGGACCTCCCACAAGCACATGACAGCAACGACAGCTGCGCGGTTGCATGTATCAAGCGGAAGGCGAAGTCTCGCTTGAGAATGGCCATCACGTCACCCAACTGGACCTCCCACGCGCCCGCTACAGCGGCGACTTCTCCAGAGACGCACCCGATTGATCGGCAAATAATGGCAACACCAACGGGCCCAGCCGACACAAACTACAATGCGAACCAGAACGCGACGGTAGGGGGAAACAGTGAGCGGACACCCCCCCACTCCCCCAAACCCAAGTTTGGCACGCGCGAGGGAGACTGCGGTCGAAGTGCAACTCATCAGACCCATCGCCAACTTCGCGAGGCGGGGAATTATCCATATCCATCGCCTGGGAACCGACGTCCTGGTGCGCCGGCGGGCGGTGGACATGGATATAGTGTGGCCCCAGGGGGCACGAATATGTCCATACCCACTGCCCCTGTGGAGGTCCGCGAAGATCAATCCCCCAGGCGGTGGCTATGGATAGATTCACGCCTCGGAAACTTTGAACATGGTGGGAGGGGGAGGCGGTGACCGATGAATATGGCATGCGTTTTCGCTATTTTTGGAGGCCTGGAAATGGGCACCAACACCAACACAGGGGGGTGCCTCCACAGGAAGAAATGATCCTCGATTTCGGTGTTGGTGGTAATATTTCGGTCACCTTGGAAGCCATCGTATTACCACCGTCACCGAGATCGGGATCTTCGTCCCTCGGTGGAGGCACACCGCCGACATTGGTGTTGGTGTCAGCCTGTAGGCCTGCGATAATTTCTTCCGAGGCCCGGATCGCGCTCGGGAGCCACGCGGGAAGCCGTCGCGCCGCCTGCCAGGCACGCGGCACACAACGGCTTCCCGCCCGGGCCGTGCCCCGCGCGCAGGCTCGCGCGTCGGCCCCAGCTCTGGGGCGCGCGGCGCGCCCATCGGCCAAAGATCGGCCAAAGATCGGGGGCGCGCAAGCATGGATAAGCGATCCTTGGATTTGGCGCGCGGTCGCCAAATCCATGGATCGGGGAGGTGCCCTCCCCAGACTGCGGCCGATGCCGCCTCGCTCGGCGGCGGAAATCCGCGACTCCCCAAGGAAACGGGACCCGTCGCTAATCCACGTCCCCTGTTATCCATGTTTGCGATCGACTGGAAAGACACCGCCGACAAAGGAGGGGAAGCCAACGCAGGAAAGGACGGGCAATGTCGTGGGCGACGGCGGGGACGAGAAAAAACGCGGGAGCGCACGGGGAGGGAAGAGCAAGGGACGCGATGCAGCGGGGATCGATGTATCGTCGCACCGTTCACGCAGGAACTCTTCTTAATGGTCGCAGGGGCCTCCAGGCATCATTTGTCAGCCTCCGAAGCCGAAGGGGGGGGGCTGAATGTATCCCCCCCTCGTTTTGAACCATGTGGCCCAAAACGGCCCCAAGAGGCCCCCGAGACCCCCCCAAACGAGCCGCAAGATGGTCCCAAGGATGCCCCAAGTGGCACCGCAAGGACCTCAAGAGACCCAAGACGGCTCCAAGAGATCTCCGAGGAAACTCTTCCAGGGCGGTTGCACTGCGTGCTTCTACACCTCCCTGATCTAGGTAACTCGCTTGGCGATATGTTTCTGGATGGGCTGGTGGGGACACTTTTTCCGTCGCGGCCACAGGCGAAGGCGCCTGCAGCAGGTTAAGCTGGTGGGGATACTCTTTGGCCAACAGGCTCGCGAGGCGGGTCGAAAGCCGTCCGAACACTAGTCTGGCCGCAACGAAACTGGTGGGGATACTTTTTTGTCGCAGCTGCAAGCGAAAGCGCAGGCGGCGTCAAAAGTAAGTCCGGGGCGCGGTCCTTACAAATTATACAGCGACAAGCAAGCAAAGGCGTGATACCGAGCGCGCGATCAGAACCTACCGCCGGGTGGGCAGCTGGCTGAAGCTGAGCTGGGGCACCAGGGGTGGGGACTGCAAGCTGCTGGGGCTGCAAGCTGCACACGCGCGAGACCCAGATGGAGCACCACGGTGAAATAAACCTGCTCGCCAGGAAGCGTCGTTGTCTGGGCTGTAGAATCACAGGTGATGCGTCAGACCAGGAGACTGCACCGCCTGATGAAGTAAAACCCAAGCCCGCCAAGCCAGCGGACAGGGGACCAGAGCCCGATGGGTGCAAGCACCCTCGGGTCCGGTGCGGGTACAATGGGAGCTGATCACCAGGTACGCTGTAGGACCTTGTCGCCACCGGGCGCCAGGGGTCAGGGCCACAGACGTGGCGAAGTGCGGGATCACGAATAGCCCAGCGACAGTGGGTTAACGGGGGACGCGCAGATCCGTACAAGAAGGGTGTACCACTCCTGAGTGAACCGGCGGCCACAACCCCAAAGGGCCAGCTTCAGACAGCTTCAGACACGGCCAGCTGAAGCAGTGACTGAAGACCAGATGCCAGGAGAATGCAGACGCATACGCTGGAAGTGGCCTGGGGGCGTGAGCCGAAGACGCCACGCAGAGGGACGAAACCGCGATTTGCGCGGGATGGTGAGGCCGGAGCAGGTGGGAGGAGGCACCACCGATCCCGGCAGGGGAACCGGAAACCCAACCGCGGGGGGGCCACCCCGGCGCGGGAGGGCACCCGGGGGCGCGGGGGAGAGACGCGCCAAGGGAGGCCGAACCCGCTGTCGAGCCTGCGCTGTGGCTGACAGCAGTCGTTCCGGCCCGTTTCTCGTGCCTCGCTGCAGGGAGGTACCAGGGAGGGCCGCAACCCTGTGCAGTGGCGCAGCTCGGTTCTGGCCTAACGGGCCCTGCTTCTCTTGGCGAGGACGCTGAGACCGAGCCTCCGACTCCCTCTGGCCGGACGGGCCCTGCCTTTCCTCGTGAGGTCTGCCGGCCCCCAGGGTTGCCAGCGCGGGCGTCAGGGTCCGGACTGCGGATGCCCAGGGTGCCTCGAACGCCTGCGGGAGGATGGGGAGGGTCTGTCACACCACCTCCGATCAGCAGGCCACCAAGGGTGTACCCTTGGACGACAGAAGCCGGACGTCGGATGCCGAGGGTGCCTTGTTCGCCAAGGAAGGGATGGGCTGAACCTGTCACCCGCTCCCCTCAGGCCAAACGGGCCCTGTTCATCCTTATGAGACGGATGGGGGTGACGCCCCCTTCCTCCAGGCCTACCGTGCCCTGCTTCATCCTGTGAGCTAACCGCCAGGTTTGTCAGAATGTACGTCAGGACACGGACATCGGACGCAGAGGGTGTCACGATCGCCTGAGGGAGGACGACAGGACATGGACGTCGGATGCAAGGAGTGCCTCGTTCGCCAGTAAAGGGACGGGATGGGGCTGCCGTTCCATTGCTTCCCGCGGTGAGACCGGTAAGAGCGCCATTCCGCCTTCTGCACTCCAGACGGGCCCGGCCTCTCCTTGCAAGGTCTGCAGGCCACCAGGGGTGTACCCTGGACGTCAGAACGCGGAGGTCGGATGCCACGGGTGCCTCGTTCCCCTGGGAACCTTCCGCGAGAGACGGCCGCACTTTCGGATGCATCTCCCAGGCTCACAATTGTGAGGGACGTATCCGAGCGCGGGCGCGCCCCCTGCGGCGCTGCCAAATCCCGCAACGATGCTGTCTCCACAGGAACGTCTGAAGTGGGATCTTCCTGACTGTCGCCAGGGGGCCGTTGCTGCTGCTGCGGTGGATGCTGACGCAAAGGGGCTGTCGCCAGGGGGCAGGTGCTGCTGTCGTCCACCTCCTTCGGGGATGGCTGCCCTTCCAACGCGCCGCTGTCCGATCCGAGGCGCGGGCTTCTGATGGCTGCGGGGGCTCTGTCGGGAGGGCGCGCGCCTTCCCGCAGTGGCTCTCCCCCAGGGCGGTCGCAGGTAGCTGTTCTGGGGCGCTGCTGCGATCCAGGGTCCGAACGGCTGCCAAGGTGGGGGCGCGGGCGCGAAACATCGCCGCTTCGTTCTGGCCTCACGGGCCCAATATCACTTTGGTGAACCGATGAGACCGAAACAACGCCCCCTCCTGGCCTAACGGGCCCTGCTTCTCCTTGCGAGTCCGATGACGCAACCGCAGCATTCCCTTCTGGCCTAACGGGCCCTGCTTCTCTTGAAGAGGTCAGCTGGCTGCCAGGGGGGCCCGCGAGGGCGTCAGGACACGGACGCTGGGATGCAAGGGTGCCTTGTTCGCCAAAGGGCACAGGGATGCAAGGGCGCAAGGGGACATCAGGGACAGACTCGTGAGGAACTTGTCCCCTCTCTTCTGGACTAACAGGCCCTGCCTCCAGAGAGCACTGGTGACCGCCAGGGTTGCCCGTACGGACGTGGAGACCCGGACATCGGATGCACAGTGGGTACTCACCGCAGATGCAAATTACACCTCGCCATCCCTGGGGGGCTGCGATCTGTGAAACTGCCGCCACTTTCGAGGCCTGCTGGGGGGCCCAGCACAGTGGGTACTCACCGCAGACTCAAATTAGACCTCGCCATCCCTGGGGGGCTGCGATCTGTAAAACTCTCGCCACTTTCGAGGCCTGCTGGGGGGCCCAGCACAGTGGGTACTCACCGCAGATTCCAATTAGACCTCGCCATCCCTGGGGGGCTGCGATCTGTGAAACTGTCGCCACTTTCGAGTCCTGCTGGGGGGCCCAGCACAGTGGGCACTTACCGCAAACTCAAATTCGACCTCGCCATCCCTGGGGGGGCTGCGATCTGTGAAACTGTCGCCACTTTCGAAGGCTGCTGAGGGGCCCAGCACACTGGGTACTCACCGCAGACTCAGATTAGACCTCGCCATCCCTGGGGGGGCTGCGATCTGTGAAATTGTCGTCACGTTCGAGGGCTGCTGAGGGGCCCAACACAAAAGGAATTCACCGCAGACTCAGATTAGACCTCGCCATCCCTGGGGGCTGCGATCTGTGAAACTGTCGTTACTTTCGAGGGCTGCTGGGGGGCCTAAACCTCGCCATCCCTGGGGGGCTGCGATCTGCGAAACTGTCGCCACTTTCGAGGCCTGCTGGGGGGCCCAGCACAGTGGGTACTCACCGCAGATTCCAATTAGACCTCGCCATCCCTGGGGGGCTGCGATCTGCGAAACTGTCGCCACTTTCGAGGCCTGCTGGGGGGACCAGCACAGTGGGTACTCACCGCAGACTCAAATTAGACCTCGCCATCCCTGGGGGGCTGCGATCTGTAAAACTGTCGCCACTTTCGAGGCCTGCTGGGGGGCCCAGCACAGTGGGTACTCACCGCAGATTCCAATTAGACCTCGCCATCCCTGGGGAGGCTGCGATCTGTGAAACTGTCGCCACTTTCGAGTCCTGTTGAGGGGCCCAGCACAGTGGGCACCTACCGCAAACTCAAATTCGACCTCGCAATCCCTGGGGGGGCTGCGATCTGTGAAACTGTCGCCACTTTCGAAGGCTGCTGAGGGGCCCAGCACACTGGGTACTCACCGCAGACTCAGATTAGACCTCGCCATCCCTGGGCCAGGGGGGCTGCGATCTGTGAAATTGTCGTCACATTCGAGGCCTGCTGAGGGGCACAGCACAGAAGGTAATCACCGCAGACTCAGATTAGACCTCGCCATCCCTGGGGGGCTGCGAACTGTGAAACTGTCGTTTCTTTCGAGGGCTGCTGAGGGGCCTAGCACAGTGGGTACTTACCGCAGACTCAAATTAGACCTCGCAATCCCTGGGGGGCTGCGATTTGTGAAACTGTCGCCACTTTCGAGGGCTGCTGATGGGGCCCAGCACAGTGGGCTTCCCGCACGTCTTTCTCCTGCTCTTCGTTCCCGACTCCCCATGTCCTCTTCGAGCCTGTAGTTGTCGCCCCTCGTTATTGTACGGTTCTCCTGCGCATCATTCCATAGGCGCGTGTCCCAAGTACCTTACATATCAAACAACGGATCCTGCAACTTGATTGTCCATGCAAGTTTCGGCCAACTCGTCGTTTCCCATGATACAAATGGGTTGGGTACGTCACAGGGTAAGTTATGTTAACCTGTTCTGAGCATCTATGTTAGCCTGTTATGAGCATATATGTTAACCTACTTTGAGCACCTATGTTAACTTAAGATAAATATGATATCACACCTATGGATGATACGCTACGCTAAACCATATCCTACCCAACAACCGCTAAATATAGTATACAGCTTATGTTGACTTAGTAAAGTCAAGGCTGACTTTAGCTAAGTATGATAAACCAGCTTTGTAGCTATAGCATGATGCTGCTTGCAAGAGGGATGTGAGCACGCTGGAATCACCTTAGCAATTCGCTATAAATCTCATAAGCTCTAACAAAGCCGACATTCATCTCAGTGGGGCCCCTGGAAGCCCTCTTAGGGCGTGGTGGGGCGATCTGTGTTACATTGTGCGTCTTTCCTCGGGATTGGGACGAATTTTGCTTCTGAGCCCTCTTGGACGTCTCTTGGAAGGACTTGGAGGCCTCCTTTGGGCCTCTTGGGTCCGTCTTGGGCGCCTCTTGGGCCGTGTCAAGCTGTTTAGGGTGGTCTTGGGCGCCTCCAGGGCTGTCTCGGGCCCGTCTTGGGCCGCTCTTCGAGCCCTCTTGGGCTGTCCTGGGCGCCTCTTGGGCTGTCCTGGGGCCGCCTGGGACCGTTCTGGGGCTCCCTGGAGCCCCCCTTCGGGTGTCTTGGGGCGATCTTGGGGGCCTGTATGGCCGTCTTGGACGCGTTGCGGACGCAAAGTGCGGGAATTGCAAAAGTGCAAGTTTTCCCTAGGGATTGGGACGATTTTTCCTTGTTCGAGCTCTCTTGGGCCGTCGGGAGGCCATCTTGGACGTCTTGGAGCGCTCTTTGGACCTTTTCGGAGGCCCTCTTGGGCCGTCTGGGGCCGTCTTGGGGCCCTCGTGAAGGCCTCCAGGAGCGTCTCGAAGCGCTCTTGGGCCATCTTGGAGCGTCTCGGAGCGCGCCGGGGCCTGCTGGGGCTCGCAGGGGCCTGCTACGCCATTTTGGTCCGAATCGCCTTTCTCGCACGCGCGGGGCCCATCTTGGGGTCCCGTTGGCCTGTCTTGGGCGCCTATGGGGCCGTCCTGGGGCCGCCTTGGACCGTCTTGGGGCCCTCTTGGACCGTCTTGGGGTCCTCTTGGGGACCTCTTCGACCGTCTTGGAGCGGTCTTGGATGCCTCTGGGGGGGGTTCGGAGCGTCGGGAAGCCGAAAAAGCGAAAAAGCAAACAACCTCGGAAAAAACCTATGAAAATCAACGATTTTGGCCTGCCTCTTGGGAGGCCTATTGGGCCGTCTTGGGGAGCTCTTGGGACGTCTTGGGCCAATCTTGGGCGTCTTGGCCGGATCATTGCACGTCTCGGGGCCCTCTTGGGCCGCCTTCGGGGCATCTTGAGCGGCTCGGAGCCGTCTTTGGGCCGTCGGGGCGGCCTCCGGAGCGTTTTGGAGCCGTCATGGGGCCGCCGGGGCGCCGAGAGCCCCCAAGCTCTTCCCGACCCTTCCTGCACGCACGTGCTCCTGCAATATAGTAGAGACTAGTGTGAACCCGTGGATTAACTCCACGGCGTGCTGAGCCTGGGACTCGCACACCGTAGGTTACCAGCTCGTCGACATTGAACAGCTCTGGCGTCCCTTGGGCGGTAGGGGCGACCTTCGGAGGCACATGTGACGGTCACGTTTGAGGGCAATGGTTGGGAGCTGTGTGGGGGCCACGTTTGGGGGCGCCTGGGGGCTACGCGTGGGGGTGACGTTCGGGGGCCACGCTTACTGGGGCGGTAGGGGCGACCTTCGGAGGCTTTGTGTGGGGGCCGCCTTTGGGGGTCCCATTTGGGGGCCACGTGGGGCCGACGTTTACAGGCCACGTCTGGGGGCCACCCCGGAAAGCAGTCGGGGAGCTCCGGGGGCACTTACCTGGAAGCGTGAAAAGAGATGGGCTTTTGCTAATCGCGCCGGGCCTAGGCGCGATTAGCAAAAACACAAGGGTTTTCAGGCACAGTCAGAGTGAGGGGGGCACGTTTGCGGGCCTCGGTTGGGGGCCGCGCAGGGAGGTCTTGGGGCCATCTTGGGGGTCTCGGGCCGTCTCGGAGGTCATTTTGGGCCCTCTTGGGCGGCATCTTGGGCACTTCTGGGGGCGTCTTGGGGCCACCTTGGGGGGCCCTCTTGGGCCGTCTACGGGCCTTCTCGGGCCGTCTAGGGGCCCTCCTGGGACCCTCTTGGACAATGCAGGGGCGATGTGGGAAGCCCCCTGGGGCCATCCTGGGCAGCTGTGGTCCCGAAGTGGCGGGAACAGGAAAACCCTCGAAACCACAGGAAAACGGATAAGTTTTGCCCTTTGGCGCCGTCCAGGCGGTCCTCGGGGGCCGTCTCTGAGGCCTTTTGGGGCCGTCAGGGGGTTTCGGTCGGGTCGGTTTCGGCCCTTGTGGGTGTTTGTGAGGCCGTCTTGGGGCGATCTGGGGGTCCTGGAGCCGTCGGCGAGCGATCCAAGGGCCTCCTGACGCCGTCGAGGAGCGCCCCAGAGGCTCTCTGAACGGCCCGCGGGCTCTCTGGGCGGCCCGGGGCGCTGCCACTGTTTGTCCTTTTCGCGGGCGCTTCGCCCGGAATTGTAATACAGATGGCGTTGGGCTCCAGCTTCGCCTTCCACATGTCACTGAGCACTGAAAGCGCGTGTTGCCATTGCCCGCCTTTTCTGCATGCGCTGGCAATCGCAATGTAAAGGCCTGGGACACATCACACACCTAATCGAAGTCCTTCGCGGAGCAACCGCAGTGCTACGCTCCATTGTTTTGTCCGACCGCAATTCTTGATCGACGCTTCGACGGAGATAACGCCTTCTCGAGACCCTCGGCCGACGCCCAGCATCCGAGAAGACACGGCACCGCGGCTTGAGCCACATTGTAAATACCTTAGGTCAAGGCTTGAGCCAGGGGCTTGAGCCAGGGCTGCGGACTGGCGGGGATACTTTATGGCTGGCGGTTCCAGGACAGAGGTCATGAAGCGGGATTAACGACTGGGGCTCAGACAGCAGATAATTGGCCAAAGCGGCGCGAACGCCGCAGAGGCGAGTGCACGCGCAAGGGACAAAAGGACCCACATTAGAGGTGATGCAAGGGACAAAATGACCCGAATTGAGCAGACTGGCGGGGGTGGGGGGGATATTTTTTTGTTCGGCGGCTCCAAGGAAAAACCCAGGGAGCGGTCACACCGTCCGGAGCGCGGTACATTGTAAATTTGCGAATCCAGCCGTCACTGTCGACAGCCGACCGCACCTGCAAGCATGCTCGCAGTTGCACGCGCACAGTACAACATGAACTAAATTCGCAAACGACGCACATAGGTGCAGCAGCGAACCGAGAGGCGCGAGCTACATGTGCGATGACAGCTGAGAGTCGCCATTGCGGCGGGTGGGGGGGATACTTTTTTGATTCGCGGCCTGCAAGGAAAAGTCCAGAGGGCGGTGTGAACGAGGCTGGGGCACGCACGGGAAGGCAGATAGGTGGGGGGGGGATGCGCGAAGCGTCAAGAATTTTCACTGCGTTTCAGCATCAGCCAACGGAGACATAGCATGCACCAACTCACCCGACACCATCTCCTTCTCCCGTTCAGCCTGCCCAAGTCCGAATCCCGCCACGTGTACAGCATCAAAGGGCCACGGTTGCTCAGAGGGGCAGACTGGCAGAGGCGGAAGAGAAACGTCAGGGAGAAAGAGGCGCGAGGCGAGTTGCGGCGGTCTCGAAGGCGTGGGCCGTCTCCTGCAATACATGTACGCCCTGTTAGACCCGTACAGCATCACGGCGAAGAAGCAGCCGATGGGGACCAGGTACTGAAGGATCGCGCGGGGGGCGCAATGAGAATGTTTGCCGCTAGCCACCACTGCGCGAAGGTTCACCACAGCGGCACTCCACACCATCCAAAAGCAAATACACTGCCATGCCAAGCTGGCTTCTGCAACTCAATCGTAAGGATCGTACCCCCGGCACTGAACAACGAACCTACACCCGCATACACAGTTCATGACATGCCATATGCACCTGAATTCAATGTACATGCTGACCAATGGTTGCCTGCTCCATGCTGCACCACGCATTATCAGTGTGCTTAGAGGCGCACGCACGGGAACAAATACAATCGGGCTCCTTTCCTGAGTGAGCGAGGAATGAGGAGGGAAAGGGAAAACAACAGCCGACAAGGAGGCGGAAAAGGACGAGACATATGTGAGTGCGAAAGTGAGCGGCAAGCAGAACTAGCAGAGTAGAAGAGCAACAACAATAGCACAACCAGGATGTGAAGAGTGCATGGGCCTTGAAAGATAACAAAGAAAAACAGATGCGGACTTGCATGGACAGTGTATTGAAGAAATGGTGGGCTTGACGGCAAACAAGTGTTAACAAACACGGAGTCGGATCGTTTAGATCGCCCGCGGAAATGTTGACACATTCAGCACGTGCGCCAATCTGTGCCGTGCCAGTGAACTGCAAGCTCCGGTAGATGTGTTACATTAATATGCCCACGATCGTGTTGAGGTTCGAGATTTGGGACATGAGCAACGAATAAGAGCTCTAGTTAGAGCGGAATGAGAATATTAGATGTGCAATGCATCGGCGCCGCAGGATATCTTCCCCAGCCCAACACTGGAATTTATTCCGATGGTCCACGAGGGCTCCGATCACCCAAAATATTGCATATGTTGTTACTTCTACTTGAGCGGACCGATACAAACGGCTCATGGCGGGGCGGCGACTGCAACTGACGGGGGCAAGAGGGGCACTTGTACTCGGATGTGTCTAAGACCATCAAATCAAATCAGAGCACCATATCTGTTGGCACAGTTGCCCCACTTCTCGAAGGGGCGTTGCAACTGGCAAATCTGCAAACAACATCAAGATCATTTCGAGGCGGAGCCAACCGGCAATTCAATTCCGTTCACTGGTACTGGGAGGCGACGTGCTCCAGAGAGCCGAGACCATGCCAATCGGCAACCGCAGAAGCAGCGACAGCGAGCCAAATACGGACATGGTGGCGGTAGCTGAGCACGATCCCTGACCATGGGACCCTCATTATCCCTCCTATGGCCCCTGACCCCACCGATCCTTGTAGAGGTCCATCAACCTGCCCTTGCACTTCTCGACACCCGGCATCAGAGATGGCTTCACGTTCACGATAAGCCGCGGGCCCCGACTTCGGTAGGCGACGAGCTTGTGGGAGCAGAACCCTGGTGAAGACGAGATGCTTGTCAGCGTGGACCCCAAAACAATGGCTCGTTGCATGTGGATGCCCAGCTTGGGAATGCAATCCATTTGCTGCTTGTACGGGGGCTAATGAATGTTGACCGCATCCGCGCATGACTACATCCAACGCGTGTGCAAGCATCCCACCCACCCACTCACCCGCAGCTTCTTGGCAGAACTGCAACAGGCGGCGACAACGACGATGACGATGACCATGTTCATGACGACGGTGGGGATGATGCCGACGACGACGAAATCGCTGGTGATGAAGAAGATAGTGATGATAATTACGGTGGCACTACTGACGCTGGCGATGATGATGACGATGGTGCTGGTGATACAGATGAGGAAGTGTGCGCACAGAACTTGGGCGACGGCAACGGCACCGACAATGACGATGATGACGGCGGTGGTCAAAAAAAGACGACGATGGTGATGATGATGACGATGATGACGATGGCAATGATGGCGTCGGCGGTCATGGTCAGGATTGTGAAGACCAGGACGATTCGAAAATGCCAACTCACAGAAAATCACATGCCTAATATGTGTTTACAGAAAGCATGTGGATAATCGCATGTGCTCGAAAACATAAGGGCCGAAGTGCTTAGAACGACAGCTTAGGAAGGATTCGACGAGCGCGCGCGGAATCGCCCGAAGCACGGCCCGCTTGGCATGATTCGACAGAGTTAATGGGCGCGCGGTGGCTGTTTAACGTTGCCGACATGCGCGCGAGCGGGAGAAAGCCAGAAAGCGCGAGGGAGAGAGAAAGAGAGCCAGAGGAAGAATGTGACAGAAGGGGCGGAACCACGTGCATGACAGCGAAAAGACAAACGTGATGGTTCAGCGGGCAGAGGATCGGAGGCTCGAAGAGTGGGCAGGCCACTATTGGACCCGAGGCGAAGTGAGTCTCAAGTAACGAAAGGGCGCGCTGAATGGTAAAACGAATACTTGTCCACTCCCCCCGAAAATATACCCTGGCGAAGGACAAAAACCGCGTGCGGGTGCGAGTGCGGCGAGGCAGGCGGGACGAGACAGGGGCACTTCCCAGTGGGGCCACGATGCGTGTGAGCGATGTGCCGACATGGGCGCGGGGCCGCCATGCGGACCCCTGCCGCTTGGGCCTCTGGTGGGCCCCCCTAGGGGGCCACGAGACGTCCGTGAGGGGTGTGCCGCCATGGGCGCGGGGCCGCCCTGCGGACCCGGCCGCGGGGACCTTCGGTGGAGCTCTCGAGGAGGCCACGCCACGCGTGAGGGGTGCGCCGGCAAGTAAGTGGTGCGGGGCGGCGGACCCTGCCGCTATAGGGAACTTCGGTGGCGCCCGGACGTGGCCACGAAGCGCGTGCGAGGCGTGCCAAAAGGGGTGCGGGGCCGCTGCGAGCGGATCGCGCGTGTCGCTCCGCTCCGCGGGGCCCGGGAGGCTGGAGGAGGCTCGGAACGGGGACGCCCGAGCACCGGGAAGTGAGCAGCGTGTCGAGCCGAAGCGTGGCGGGCCAGAGCTGGCGGCGCGACACGCTGAGCCAAAGCTCCTGGCCGCACCTTCAACGAACGATGGGGCCCCCTGGAGGGGGAGGAGAAAGCCGACGACGACGTCGACGACGAATGGGACCTGGGGGACGGGCAGGCGCCACACGGCACGTGACCCTGGCGGCAGCCCTCATGGGATCCCGGTGAGGACCAGATTCGTGAACATGTGGATCGCCGTGAGCGCCATGGGGTGCGGGAAACGGCCCTGGGCGTGGCAGGGGTGGGCCCCGTGGGCAACAAGACAGACTCGCGTCCGCAGCCTCGCAGGCCTGGCCCCTGGGCCGCGATCCCGCGGATACGGGACGCTCTCCCGCGGAGGCCCCACAGATTCGAATATGCTCCCCGCCCGAGAGCGCCAGGCGGGGTCCCCGGGGGCACCAGCACACTCCGGGGACCGCAGGCCGCGGCATGCGGCCAGTCGTCGTTCGTCGAAGACGCGAGACGACAGCCCCCAGGGAGCACTGGCACCCATTTGGACCCCTGGCGGCCGCGGTGCGCAGAGGTCTGGCAACCGCAACCCGTCGGGCGGGGAGGAAGAAGAGCAGGAAGGATTGGCCACCGCACCGACCTCGCAGACGTGCTGCAGCGGATTTGCGCGTGGACTTCTGCCAATGCGAAGCCCCGACACGGCGATCGAAACACGAAGAGAATTTCATGTGGATATTTTGTGTTCTAGTCTTCCTTCCTGTCCAAGAGAACTCCGCGCGAAAATTACTTGAAATCTGGAGCGAAGCTCTCCAGGACAATCCGGGTCTATCCCCTTGTTTTCCGAACGACATCCGCTCTGCGCTGCTGGCGCCATGAGATTCGGGGTGGGGGAGGGAACAAACAGCCTCGGGGCGTCGTACACGGAGTTTTGGCTAAACGGGGGCTCAGGCTTTTCCATGTGCCCCCGTTTACTATGCCCCCGTCTACGGCCCCCAGGGCCCTCTGAACGGGAGCACAGCCAGACGTGAAAATCGGCGTTCCCCGTGCCCCCGTTTGCTGTGCCCCCGTCTCCCTAGGCCCCCGACGGCGTGATTTTTCATTGCGTCGACCCCGGGAGGTCTCGACCTATTCCCCTGGGGCCGGTTTCTCATCCGGAGCCGTTTTTTGACAGTCCCGAGGCCCTGGAAGGGCCCCCAGAGGCCGAGCATGGCGACAGACCTCCGGTCATGATTTTTTCATTGCTCGAGGGGGTCTGGGTCTGTCGGGGGCGCGCAGACATGGATTAGCGATCCATGGATTTGGCGCGCGGTCGCCAGATCCATGGATCGGGGGAGGTGCCCGCCCAAGAACGCGGCCAATGCCGCCTCGCTCGGCGGCGAGAACCCGCGATCTCCCAATGGAAACGGGACCCGTCGCTAATCCAGGGGGATTCTGGAAGAAGAATCGACATACGCAAGACAAAACAAAAAACGAAAAAATACGCCGCCTTGATCCATCTTTGCGACCGCCTGAGAGGAAGTCTGGGCCCGGCGCTCTGAGCAGCACAGACCCCGCCGCTTCCCTCCGGGCCTCTCCTCGCCCCCCCCCCCCCCCGGGGCGCGACCTCTCTGGCCCCCGCACGCCGAGGCGGCCTCCGGGGCTCTCTGAGGCGACGAGGGCCGCCCGAGGAGGGGCCCCAGCGGAGGGCGGGGGCGGGGCCGAGGTCGGGCACGTCCTCCCACGGGCGTACTTTTTGCGAGGCGGGGATATTTCCAGATCCACCGCCTGGGAACGGGCGTCCTGGTGCCCCAGCGGGCGGCGGATGTGGATACGTTTGGCCCCCGGGGGCCCGAATATGTTTATATGCACCGCCTGCCGAGGTCCCCGAAAATTGATCCTCCAGGCGGTGGTCATGTAGAAACTCCCGCCTCGGCGGCTTTAGAAGGGGAAATGAACAAGGGTCGAAAAATACGCCAAAAAGGGCCGAAACATCGTCCCCAGACTAAATGTTTCGACAAGGCTTAAAATACGCCGCCTGTAGCGGGACATGCCGGACTTAAGACGAGGCACGGGCAGCGGCACCAGACTTCGGATCTCCCCTCGGGGGAGGGGGGAACTGTGCCAGCGGGAGCAGGCAACGGGATGCAGCTGCACTCGGAATTCGAGCAGGCACCCACCCCCCTCCTCCTCTGAGCCAAGATCCGCCCAAAACAGGGAGCCCACACACATCCCTCCTGGGTTCCTTCTGGCCGCGCCTTGCACCCCACGCCGACTCTTTGGAGTGGCCCGCTGGCAAAAAAACAACTTCCAGGTCGAAGCCTGCGCGCAAAAAAGCAGCTCTCCTCTCACAGACTCACCGGAATGGCTACCTGCCAGACCACCCCAACCCAACCCGAAGACCCGAATTCGGGTTGGTGGGTGCACGGGTCCACATGTGTTTTTGTTCCATGTTCCCCCGACCCCCCCACCCACCGGAAATGGAGGGCAGATTGAGGCCTCCGGGTGAGGCTGGGGTGGTGTGGTGGGTGGTGACGTGAAGGGGGCCTCACGGCCGCCACGAGCCGCAGACTGCGCAAGCCCTCCGTGAAGAGCTCGCCGTGGGGAGCGCCCCTCCGCGCACCGGGCAGCCCGCCCCACTGGGGGCGGCCACCCCTGGGCGGGCGGAGTGCAGCGGGTACGCGATCCCGCCGAGGCGGGGAGGGGTATGGCAAGAGCATCGGCGCCGTCGCCGTCGTCGGCACTCTTCGTCGTCCTCTTCAGCCCCCTGCTCGACAGCGTCGCAGTCACAGTCCCAGTCGTCGTCGTCGTCGTCGTCGTCGTCGTCGTCGTCGTCGTCGTCGTCGTCGTCGTCGTCGTCGTCGTCGTCGTCGTCGTCCTCGTCGTCGTCGTCCTCGTCGTCGTCGTCGTCGTCCTCGTCCTCGTCCTCGGCCTCGGCCTCGTCCTCGTCCTCGTCGTCATCGTTCTCGTCGTCCTCGACGTCCTCTTCGTCGTCGTCCTCGTCCTCCGCTTCCTCGTCGTCGTCGTCGTTAGCGTCCTCGCCGTCGTCATCCTCGTTGTCGTCGTCGTCGTCCTTATGGTTGTTATCGTCGTCCTCGTTGACGTCGTCATCGTCGTCCTCGTCGTCGTCGCGTTCCTAGTCGTCGTCGTCTTCCTAGTCGTCGTCCTCGTCCTCGTCGTCGTCATCCTCGTCATCCTCGTTGACGTCGTCGTCGCCGTCGTATTCCCCCTCCTCGTCGTCCTCGCGGCCGTCACCATCGTCATCGTCGTCCTCGAGGTCCTCGTCGCAGTCGTCGTCGTCGTCGTCGTCGTCGTCATCGTCCTCGTCGTCGTCGTCGTTGTCGTCGTCGTTGTCGTCGTTGTCGTCGTCGTCCTCTTCGTCGTCGTCGTCCTTATGGTCGTTGTCGTGGTCCTCGTCGTCGTCCTCGTCGCCGGACTCTCTCGGGCCCTCGCGATCCCTGCCCTATGTGTGTGTGAGTGTGTGTGCACTGGAGAGGGCCCCGGCGACGGCCAAGAAGGTCAGGCCGCCCTGGCCCGGCGCGCGCTCGGGCCCCCGTCGAGCGCCACGCCCTCGAGTGCACGGCCCGGGCCCCTCCTTCTCCCCCCCCTTGCCCCGTTCATCCACCAGTGCAATCAACATTGGCAGTAGTTTAGGATGTGCGATGTAAGGATGCAAACTCCTGGGGTGCCCATGTCGAAGCCTTTCGAGCGGGGCTGGCCATCGAAAGCGGTTAGGGCTAAACCGAAGAGACAAGGATACAGAGGTACCCTTGGGAAGGTTGCCCATCGATTTCGACTGCAGGGGGGCAGGAGAGCACCCCCGCCCACACCTGGCCCCCCGTCCCCATTGGAGGGGGGGCCAGGCAGGGGCGGGGTCTCTGCTCTGCGTCTCTTTCACGATACATGCTCACAGTCGGGCGCCGAAGGGCCCAGCCCCCGAGGGGGGAAGAGGGGCCAAATTGGGGTGGACGTGCACTTCTTGTCCCCCAAATCCGCCACCGTGCCTGCACGGACTGGGCGTGTGAGAATGCTTGCTTGTTATCTGGGAGGTTTTGTACATTTTCTGGGGCCGATCCCCCCGCCCCTCCCCGCATGCACCCCTCGAAACCGCCCCCCTCTGAAATTGATTTCTGGCGGTCTTTTCGGCATCCACGCGGCCAAGATGGCCTCCAGGACGACAACAAAACGGCCCAGGACGGCCCAAGATAGCTCAAGAGCCTTTCAAGACAGCCTCACGACGGCCCAAGAGGCCCTCAAGACGGCCTCAGGACAGCCCTCGAGTTAGGTCGGACATGTCCCCCTACAGGCGGATTTTGGAAGAACAATCAAACACAACCCAAAAACAACCAAAAATTGCCAAATTATCCTGGCGAAAAACCCAACCATATGCAGTTGTGGGTACCGCAGTTGTGAATATCTTCGGTCGGGCCACGAAGCGCTGCACTGTGTGGGGGGGAACGCATGCGGGCGGTAGCACGCACTGGGGCCGTCGGTGGAGCTCCCTATAGGGCCACGAAACGCTGTACTGGGCGGGGTGGGGGGGGCGCATGCGGGCGGTTGCACCGGCGCCTTCGGTGGAGCTCCCTATGGGGCCACGAAGCGCTGTACTGGGTGGGGGGGAACGCCTGCGGGCGGTAGCACTGGGGCCGTCTGTGGAGCTCCCTACGGGGCCACGAAACGCTGTACTGGGTGAGGGGGACGCATGCGGGCGGTAGCACTGGGACCTTCGGTGGAGCTCCCTATGGGACCACGATGGGTTGGGGGGACGCATGCGGGCCGTAGCACTGGGGCCTTCGGTGGAGCTCCCGATGGGGCCACGAAACGCTGTACTGGGTGGGGGGGACGCATGCGGGCGGTAGCACTGGGGCCGTCAGTGGAGCTCCCTATGGGGCCACGAAACGTGTGAGGGGTGTGCCGAAATGGGTGTGGGAAACGCATGCGGGCGGTGGCACTGGAGCCTTCGGTGGAGCTCCCTATGGGGCCAAGAAACGCTGTACTGGGTGGGTGAAATTGCCAAATTGGGCTTCCGGAGCGCATGCGTGCAGTCCCACGGGGGGGTTCGGTGGAGCTCCCTATGGGGCCACGAAACGCTGTACTGGGTGGGTGAAGCGCAGGGAGGAAGGAGGAGGGGGAGGAGGGGGAGGAGGGGGGGAAGGAAGGAGGGAGGAACGCGTGTACCGTCTCTTCAAAACGAGGACCCATCACCACAGGACGGTTGGGATAAATTATAAAAAATCGTCCCCTTGCCATTTTTTACATATTCTTGAATATTCCTCCTGTAGAGTGACATGCCCGACTTAATCCAAGAGGCCCCCACGACGAGAGCTCCGAGGGGCCTTCTTGGAGAGCCCGGAGGGCCAAAACTGGCACGGCTGGGGGGCGAAACAGGCGCCAGAACTTCACGACGCCCTGCGCGGCCCGCGCCTCTTTCGTCACGGGCGGAGGACGAGGGGCATGAGGTGTCGCCTGCGCTCCACGTGGCTCGTTCCCGAATCCCCGAATGTAAGAGTGATGGCATCTCTCTCTCTCTCTCTCTCTGGCCCCAAAGCTGTTCCCAAGAGCCCGACTAGAGACCTCAGGCCTCCCAAGAGACCCCCCCAACGAGCCTCTGCGAGTTGCGGCCTTCGTGGGGCCTTACTCCGGATCCCCCTTCAGGGTCGGCGGAACCGGTCGTAGGGCCTCTCCCATACGGCAGTGCGCACCTTGTCGACTGCGCTCCGTACGTGTGGCTCGGTCCGGAAATCCCGAATGCAAACATGTTGGTGTCTCTTGGAGGCGCACATTACCTCCGCCAGCTTCCGCAGGCCGTCCGCCGGAGGAGCCGCCAACTTCGCCCCCGTTCTACTTGCTTCCGCCGCCTTCGGCCGGCCTCCGCCAGCCTTCCGCCGGCATTCCGCCGCCCTCTTCCGAGGAGAGGACGTCAGCCGTTCGACCCCTTGAAGGCGAGGCCCTCTCTGGAACGCCACGCGCGCGCGCGGGAATGCGAGGTTCGATGTCGACGGCGCTCGGAGAAGAACGGCGAACACGAATTCTTCGGACCTCTGTCCGGGGCTGCAGATCTGCCGGGGCCCCCCCCTCGAAGCGATGAAGAAGCGACCGATGCTTCGGCCGGCGCCAGCAGTGCCCACGCAGAGGGCGCAGCCGGTGCCGCAGACATAATGCACGTCTGTCCGAGCGCGGAGCTCCCGCCAACGCGAGCCCGTTTCAAATCCCACCAGCCCTTTGCGCCGAGGTGGTCAAGCGAATTCTCTCTTTTCTCTGCCAAAGCCCTCTTCCTTTCGGGAAGGTTTACCTCCCCCCCTCCCTGGGTCTATACGGGGGGGGCGCAGGGGTTAGAGCGCCCAAGATGGCCCCAGATGGCTCCAAGATGGCCTCCGATGCTCCAAGATGGCCTCCAAGGCGGCTCACAGTACTCGAAGATGGTTCAAGATAGCTTCCGACATACCTCCAAGAGGCCCGACGAGGGCCACAAGACGGTTCCAAGTGCTCTCGGAGCCCCCTCAGGACCCCCCACAAGAGGCCCAAATCTGTCAAACACCTACGAAAAAAATATGATGGTTGCCTTCTCTCCTTTTCGCGTCCGATACGCTTTTGAGGCTTCAAGATAAGATGGCCCCAAGATCAACAGAGGCCCAAGAGGATCCCAAGAGGCCCCCCAGACGGCCCCAAGAGAGCCCCAAGAGGGCCCCAAGAGGCGATTTTGATGGCCACGGGGGGGGGGGGGGGGACAATCGGCGACACCCCCTTCGATCAATGTCCTCCAAGATGGCCCCAAGAGACCCTCCAGGGCTCCCAAGGGACCTCCAAGAGCGCCCCAGGACGGCCCCAAGAGGGCCCCAAGACCCCCAAAAGAGCCCGAAGAGGACCCCAAGATCCACCAGAAGAGCCCCAAGATGACCACAAGACGCGAGTTTGAGGGCTATGTCCTCGTCCTCGTTGTTTTCCGTCTCCTCCTCCTCCTCCTCATCCCCCTCCTCCTCTTCCTCCTCATCGTCCTTGCCCTCATCGTCTTCCTTTCACTTTTCTTCCTCTGTCTCGTCGTCTTCTTCCACCTCCTCCTCCTCCTTCTCCTCCTCCTCCTCCTCCTTCTCCTCCTCCTCCTTCCCTCGCCCCCACACGGGCCCCAGGGATAACCCAAAGAGGCCCGCCAAGGCCACCCCCTTGCTCACGGAGATCCCTCTGATCACCCTGGTTGCCCGCGTTGTTTCACTACACATGGATGTCTCTTCGTCCCTTTTCCCGTCAGCTCTCATGGGCAGGGTTTCTGAATGGGCAGGCGGAGATTGTTTTGTCGCAGCTGCAGGCGAGCGCGCCGACAGCGTCAGAAGAGTAGCACGGGCCGCGAGCACCCTGATTGCCGGCGCGCGCGCGCCGAGCAAGCAGACTAATCCTGCCGCCGAGAGAAGCTGCGCCGGGGCTGGGCTGCGCCGAGGGGTGGAAGCTGCCAGCTGCGGAGGCGGCTGGGAAGCTGCGCTGGTGGAGATAGGCGATGCGTGACAAAAATACACTGGTCGCTATGTCTCGTTATGTTGGAGAGGGGTGAGGAGGAGGCGAAAGGAGAGGGCGCAACAAACAGATTGCCGATCGAATCGTCACTTTGCGCACCGCGGGAGCCTGGAGCGCAAAACATCGAATTGTCTTGGCTGGCTCGGGGCGCACCATCGTTGCTGCGATCCTCGCAGTTCTCTTCCTGCCGTAGGCAGGATTACTGTCGGCTCCAAGACGCACAACTCTCCCGTGGCCAAGCCTGAATCGTAGGGCGCGCGATACGGGACCGTAAAGCAGGGAAGCACACGCGGTCAACATGCCCCGACATGTGACAATGAGTTGTACAGGCCCATGTGCTCGCGATGAGTAGCGAAGTCCTTGCGAAGCTGGTAAACTTATCATTGAGAGCTCGGATCGAATTTGAATGACATCCAGATGGTGCCAAGTGGTCTCGCAATCTTGGTCGCAGAGGCTTCAGGTCCTATTATCGCAGACTCGCAGACATACAAGCCTTTAGGAGAATTGCCGCACGTGTCCAAGGCATTCGTTCGCAGTAACACTTCCCACGCCAATCTCGACACTCCACAAGCGAAGACGGCACGCAACATACCGACACGACCTGGGAGTGGTAGGACTCGGCAACGAATATGGCGGCACCCGAGAGAGAGAGAGAGAACAACAACAACAACAACAACAACAACAACAACAACAACAACAACAACAACAACAGCAACAGCAACAGCAACAGCAACAGCAACAGCAACAACAACAAAGAAAGAGAGAGAGAGAGAGATTGCCTTGTGCATCAGAAACTTGTTGAAATTGATCAGCCCTCCGCTAAGAACCTTAGCAGGGGGCAGATGGACAACGCGGGGAGACTCTCCAGGTAGGAAGGCCCTCCGAGCTCGACGCCCAGCCCGGGGGTCAAACCCATCCAGCACGAAACATCTCCTACGGCGCACGAGCGAGCATGAAGCTCCTGCCACAAGACGCAAGTCAGCTAAGTAGGCTCAGCTGGCCGACGTTGCGGAATTGGGGAGGCTCGAGGTTGGAGGGTCGATGTTCGCAGATCCAGCTTGTCCGGCGGGCCTCTGGAGGCCTCCAGGGACCCCCAGAGACAACTTTCACGCCTCCGAAAATATGTATGGTGCCTCTTGACCAGGTCCCAAGCAGCCCCCGGATCCTGCCAGAAGCCCGTCAGTAAGGTGTCTCGAGCTGTGACCCCGGCGACGAGGGACACCCCAGAGGCTCATCAAAAACGAAGCTGCAAACGAAAGGACGAGAAGGCTGTCCCAGGCTGTCCCCCGGCAGCCCGTCGTTCCAATCATGCAAGCCCTTACCATGCCGCGTCCTCTGTCACTGTGATCCGTCACGGCCGATCGCCCGTCTCCTCGCTGGGCCATGCATTCGCCTCCCCCCAGTCCCTTCCATAGAGGCCTCCTAGATGGGGTCGGAGGAGGTGGGGTTGGAGGATCGCGCCACATCGGCGATGCATCGGCGATGCATCGGCGATGCACTGGCGATACATCGTCGACATCTGCGACGCATCGGAGATGTCGACGTGAAGCACATTGCGCTGCACATCGAGTCGCATCGGCGATGCCTCGGCGATGCGGCGCGATCCTCCGACCCCACCTGCTCGGACCACATCTGGGAGACCTAGATTCCAGGCGACGGGGAAGAGGGGAGCGAAGGGACTGAGGACAAGCCACTCTGGGCCCCAACCTGGCCCCCAAGCCTCTCCTCTGCTACCGGGACTCCCACCCTCTGGCCTCCAGCATCTCCACCCCTCTCATGACACGAAGCCCCCCCCTCCCCCAACAGACAGACAGACAGACAGACAGACAGACAGACAGACAGACAGAAAGAAAGCCAGACAGACAGACAGACAGACAGACGGACAGACAGACAGACACATAGACACAGACACACACACACACACAGACAAACAGACACACAGACACACACAAACAGACACACACAAACAGACACACACACACACACTCACACACACTCTCACACACACACACACACACGCGCGCACGCACGCACGCACACACGTACGTACACGCGCACGCACGCACGCACGCACGCACGCACGCACGCACGCACGCACGCACGCACGAACACACGCGCACACACACACAGAGACACACACACACACACGCGCACACACACACACACACGCACGCACGCACGCACGCACGCACGCACGCACACACACACACAAACACACACACACACACACACACACGCACGCACGCACGCACGCACATACACGCACGCACACACACACACACACACACACACTCTCACACACACACATACACTTACATACATACACACACACACACACACGCACGCACGCACGCACGCACGCACGCACGCACACACACACACACACACACACACACACACACGCACGCACGCACATACACGCACGCCCGCACGCCCGCCCGCACGCACGCACACACACACACACACACACACACACACATACAGACACACACACACACACATGCAGACACAAATACACATATACACTCAGACACATACACACACTTGCTTTGAGCGTCGCTGCCCGAGCCGAGCAAACAGGGTGAGTAGAAGCTCCACGGGCGCACGCACGCAGGCCCAGGCAAGACGGAGTGGCCGGGCTCCCACGGGGCAGTGGCGAGGCAAGGGGCGCCGCGGCCGCGTCGGGGCGCCGGCGGCGGGGGGGAGGCGCGGCAGCGCGCGCCGCGGGGGGTGCCAGAGCAGCGGGGGGCGGCGCCGGCCACACGGGCCGCCGCGGGGCGGGGTGGCGCGGCCGCCCCAGGAGGAGGCCGCGAGGCGCGCGCCGAGGGGCCAGAGCACTGCGATCTGCGCACAGACGGCCCCGCGGGGGGGGGAGCCGCGGCAAGCAGTGAGAGGTAGGAACCGCAGGTCGATCAGCGGGCCGCGAACGAACAGGGGCGCGCCCGCTCGGGGGGCCGCGAGCGGGGGCCGGCGTAGAGGCAGCCGGGGCTGCCCCAGAGGCGAGAGCGAGCGAGCTGCTGAGGCGCAGCGGGTGCCGGGGAGCGGGCAAGTAAGTCCGCACTCGGGGCACCCGAGCCAGGGCTCCCCAGCGGGTGGGTGCCGGCAAGGAGGCAGCAGCAAAAAAGGGAGGCTGGTGGACTCAAGGCTCACGGCGCTGCAGGCTGTCACGCCGCTCGATCCTGGTGCGCCTCCAGGAGGGCCCCGTAGATCTGACCAGGGGCGGGGCTTCCTGGCGGGGGCTGCGAGTACGTGCCGAACGGCTCAGCGTGCCCAACGAATTCGGTGGCAACTCATGGGAGCCTCCCATACCATCTTGGTGGCTCTTGTGAATCGACGCTAAATCGAAGCTAAATCGACGCTAAATCGACGCTCACCAAGGCTGAATCGGCGCTATCTCATCGATGCCCAGACGTGGAAGACGAAGGACCCAAGGGGCCGTCGTGGTCGTCGGCGGTAGATAGTATGAGGTCCTGCGTGATGCAGGGGCAGTAATCACAGCAGAGCGCGAACGGGACGCGGTGGAGAGGGCCGCAGCAGACCTCACATTCGTCACATTGGTAGTCGGTGTGTGTGTGGGGGCGGGGTGGAAGCGGCTGAGCGGTGATGAGGGCGCGCCAAGCCTTCCTCCAGCGGGTCCAAGTGATGCGAGGTAGATGTGGGGCGCAGGAAGGGCAGCGGTGCCCAGAAGCACGCGGGTAGCAACCGGCTGGCGGTAGAAGGGCAGGGCGCAGAGGGAGGAAACATGCGGAGCTGTGCCCCTTGATGCTGTTGCTGCTGCTGCTGCTGTTGCTCCTTTCCTGCGTCGCCTGCTCCTTCCTTCTGCCTCCCACCTCCTCCTCCTTCTCCTTCTCCTCCTCCTCAACTGTCTCCTCCTCTCCAGCCCTCTGGTGCAGAACGATGTACAGCGTGCAGTACGTAAGCGTCTTGGTGTAGTGCCGTAGCATGCCCAGGAGCCCACGCTCTGGTATCAACATCGCGCTAGCAGGGGCCTGGGAGGGAAAGAGGACCAACAGGCACAGAAGAAGTAGCCGACGATAAGAGAGAGAGCGATGGAGATCAAAAGCATAGAGAAAGAGAGAGAGAGAGACAGAGAGAGAGGCATGGAGAGAGAGAGAGAGGGAGAGATAATGGGATGTTGTCCAGCATGTTACCCTCAAATTGCCAACACAAAAAAAGACGCCAGCGCAACATGAGCAATCAAGGCCGTATTCCAAGTGAGCCTGCCTTTCTCGTCTTGCCTTCATTACTCAGGTGATGCGGGCCCAGGTAGATACATATATCTCATGAGAAAGAGAGAAGGCGATCTATACAGCAAGAGAGAGAGAGAGAGAAAGAGCTACCGTGCAACTGAGAATGCGTAAACACAGGCACACACTCACATGAGAAAGAAAGATGGATTTGCACCTGTGGGTGCGTGAGTGAATGTATATATAAATGTATATATAAATGTGTATATATATATGCATATATACATATATATAGACATATATATATATACTCAGATACATATGTAGCCAGACATAGAGAGAGATACTGAGAGCAAGAGAGAGAGAGAGAGAGGAGGGAGATAAACAACAACAAAAAAGCAGTCGCCTGAGCGAGACGGGCACTGAATATGGATGAAAAGGCGGCGGGCCGCCAAGCGGGGACGCCGCCGTGCAGGGCGGGCCGCGGCCGCCCCCCGGAGGGCCCCCGCGAAGCCGTGCCCCGCGGGACCGCCCGCACCCGCCACGGGAGGCACGCCGCGGGCTCCCAGAAGCTCCCCGACCAGCGCCCCCGGAGCGACGGGCTACCCGACGAGATCCCTGAGGAACGGGCCCTGTCGAGATCCCCGACGAGACCCCCGACGAGATCCCCCGCGGAGCTCCCCGACGAGATCCCGACGAGTGACGAGACCCCCGACCAGTGATCCCCGACGAATGAGCCCTGTCGGAGTTCCCGACGAGATCCCCGACGGGATCCCCCACGCGATCCCCGACGAGATCCCGGGGGGGCCGAAAGTGAGCTCCCTGGATCTCCGACGAGCTGTGTTGTGGCCCTCGGGGGCCCGTCGTGGGCCATCAGAGTGCTCCTCCGGGGCGAAGAAGCGCCTCCCCGGGGAAGGGGAAGAGGGAACTCCGGGGCCGCGGAGTCGACCACACGCAGGAGTGACCCTGGTCAGGAGCGACCTTTGGTGAGCAGAGTGCTCCTCCGGGGCGAAGAAGCGGTTCCCGGGGAAGGGGAAGGGAACTCCGGGGCCGCGGAGTCGACCACACGCAGGAGTGACCCTGGTCAGGAGCGACCTTTGGTGAGCAGAGTGCTCCTCTGGGGCGAAGAAGCGGTTCCCGGGGAAGGGGAAGGGAACTCCGGGGCCGCGGAGTCGACTACACGCAGGAGTGACCCTAGTCGGGAGCGACCTTCGGTGAGCGGCTTGAGGCGGCGGCGGGTAGGCCAGGTCCAAGCGCGCAGGCGAGGCGCTGGGGGGACCCCGGTGAGCCCGCGCGAAGGGTCACTCTGGCGAAGGGTCACTGCTGCGCGTGGCCGACGGATTGGGAAAACAGGCGGGCGCACGCCAGGGGGGACTGGACTGGACCCACCAGACACTGTCTGGTGGGTCCAGTCCAGACACTGTCTGGTGAGTCCAGACCCGCCGACCTGTCAGGTCGGAAGGAGGAAAGGGGCCAGTACCCAGACCCCGACGTCGTGAATTTTTCATTACGTCGACCCCAGAGTTCTCGACCCCTTCCCCAGGACCGGTTTGTGATCCTGAGTCGTTTTTTGACGCTCCCGAGGCCCGGTGAGGGCCCCCAGAGGCTGAAAATTACGAAAAACCTCCCGTCGTGATTTTTTCACTGCTCGAGGGGGTCTGGGAAGGGGGCCAGTATAGGGAAAAGGGAGGCAAGGGGCCGAGCGAATCCGCCCGCGCAGCTGCTTCTCTCCCGGCGCCTCCCGGCGCTGGAAGCGCCGGTGCGTATGTCGATGAGACCCCGCCCCGCGGCGGGACCCGGACAAGCTGGCCGCAGAAGGTTTCGCCGCCCCCCCTTTCCTTCTTCCCCCCCCCTCTTCCCTTTCCTTCTTCCCCCTCTTCCCCCCCCCCCCTCTTCCCCCCCCACTTTCCTTCTTCCTCCCCCCTCCTTTCCTTCTTCCTCCCCCCCCTCTTCTTCCCCTTCTTCCTTCCTCCCCCCCCCTCTTCCCCCCCCCTTTCCTTCTTCCTCCTTCCGCCGCGCCCCCCCTTTCCTTCTTCCCCCGCTTCGAGTAGGAGATCGGCGGCAGAAGTCATGTGCCCCGAGGTGTCTGCTCGCTCGAAGATGATAATAGAGGGCAGCGTGGAGCTTGACCTGGAAGTCTGCGAGCATTCGATGCACCCTTCGTATCTTCGTTGTGTTTGAATCCAAGAAGTGGGGTCAATCAATCCTGCAGTCAACCTCCCACTCGACCCCTGGGGGACGGGCGAGGACCTTGGAAGAGTTCTCCGCCGCGCCCCAAGGAGGCCTGGCGAGGTCAGCGTGATGCCCCCCAGGCCCCACAGACGCAAATCGCAGACCACACCCTGGCGTAAATCCGCACCCCTAGTATCTGGTCGGGCATGTCCCCCTACAAGCGGAGCTTGGGCGAAAAATTAAAGATACTCAAAAATACCCTAAAATAATCAAACAAATACTAAAAAGAGATCGTCCCCAGACTATGTTTTGCTATTTTTGAATGCTCCTCCTGTAGAGGGACACGCCCGACTTTCGCCGACCCCCTCTCGCCCGACCCGAAAACAGGGGGCCCGGTGTGCTCGACCTCCCCCGGAACCGTGCCGAATCGAGTGAACCCCACCCTGCCGCCCCTCAGAAATCGTGGGGGGTAGGGGTAGGGTTCGCCTGTGGCCCCCTAGCGGAAACCCGGGCGCTCCCCGGGGGGGGGGGAGCCCGCACCCGCGGTGGGCCCAGCCCGCAAGGCGGGTCGGGCCGACGAGGGGGGCGCGGCGCGCTCCTGCGCAGGAGGCGCCCCAGCCGCACACCACCGCCACCGTGCGGGGGCGCCGCAAGGGGGGGACCGTCCGTCGTGTGTACCCGCCAGCTCCAGGTTGCGCCTGCCTTGCCAGGAGGGTGTCCTCCATACTGTGCTTGTGCTTTGCTTGCCATCGGGCGCTTGGCTAGGCTGCCTCCCGTATGCGCGGGGAGGGGGCGCCTGGCCAGGCGCTCACTGACGCTACAGGCGGAGGACCGCCTCGGAGCTCGGCTAAGAAAAAGTGGGGGACCAGCGATCCAGACCTCTCAGGGGGGGCCTGCACAAATAGCACCGGGACCTGGACATCCAGATTCCAGTCCGTGTTTAGGCAGTCCAGATAGGTCTGTAGGTCTGGAGGGCTGCTTCTGGCGCGCTGGAATGCGGCGATAACTCGCCAACAGATCGGCGGTAGGCCCCCGATAGCGAATCCGCACGTGTTCCTGTGGGCGGCGTGGGCTGTCGGGCTCCTGTCGGCAATGAGTGGGCGAGTCCGGGTCGATGCGCCCCCCCCCCCCCCAGGAGCCTGTCTCCCCCCCCAAAAAAACCTGGCCCCTGGACCGTGCCCGGCCAGGGCCAGCCGCACACGGTGGTGGTGCGCGGCAGCGCTCTCCGGAGCTCCCCGAGGGCGGGGGGGGGGGCGCCTGGGCCGAGGCGGAGCACGCGCCCCGTGAGCGGGGGCCTCGCTTCCAGGGGCTCTGGCGAGCCTCCGAGGGTGCAGCCCCGCGGATCTCCCGTGCGGGCCGGCCCAGCTTTGGAGGTCCGACAGCGCGGGGGGGGCTCCGGGAGCCGGTCTGTCCGAGGGGCCCCCGAGCACCCGCCGAAGAGCTGTCTCTGCACCCGCCGTTCGGGAGGCGCGTCCCCCCGGAGGATCCCGATCCCGGGCAGCGCTGGATGGATGTGGACACGCTCCCGGCCCCCGATGAGAAAAACAACACACTGCATAAGCAGAAGCCGATCGAGGTCCGCACGGATTTCTTGGATCCGCGCCGGACCTCCCCTGGCGCCCAGAGCGCGCCAGGGGCGGCGCGGGAAGCGCCGCCACGGGGTCACAGCGTGGAGCCGAGAAACCCGCGCAGAGCTCCGAAAGTTTATGCTTATTGTGATTTTTCTTCTTCGACCGAGGGCGTGCAATGTCCACATCCTCGCTATATCCCCCGGGGGCATGTCTCCAAATCCTGCGGATATGTGCAAACCTCTGGCTCCGATCCGAGCGATCACAAAGCAATCCCTTGCACGGCGACTCCACCCTTGGGGTCTGCCGAATTGGAGGCGGACGGCTTCTGGTGCTAACAGAATGGGCCGATCATTCGAGCCAGAGGCTGCATGGGGGAGGCGAGCGGCCATGCATGTGCCCCTTGCTCATGTACGATCGAACTCCTGGTGATGCTGCCTCTGTCCTAAAGAGTTTCCCTCTGTGCTGCACGGTTGCCGCTGCACATTTCCGCCTGCCGCAGCTGCTCCTGCCAGTGCCACCCTTGCTGCCCAACCCTTGCCGCTGCCACACGCACGGAGTTGCCGCTTCCGCCGCCCCCGCCACCGCCATCGACACAGTCATGCCCCCTCGTGCCGAACGACTGCGGCAACGAGCGATAATCGGCGGCGCGCCAAGGCAGGAAGTGAGAGGGGGCAGGCCTTCTCAACGCGGTGAGGCTGCGGAGAAGCCTTGCGGCCTTGAACAGAGCTGGGAAGCCCTTTGCGGCTTCGGAGAAGTCTTCGCAAGCCCCTCGGAAGGCCAGAAACCTTCTGACCCTTCTGAGAGGCTTCGCCCCTTTGTCTGCCTTTCCGCATAACGGCACCGCCGGCCCCCCCCCCTCCCACACACACACACACACACACACACACACACACACACACACAAACACACACACACACACATATATAGAGAGAGATGTGCGCATATTCACACCTACATACATACACATACATACAAACATACAAGCAGAAATAAGCACATACAGACAAACAGAGAGACAGACAGACAGACAGACAGGCCGACAGACAGACTGACAGACAGACAGACAGGCATACACACATACACGCATGCATACATACATGCATGCATGCATACGTACATGCATACCCGCATGCATGCATACCTACATACATACGTACGTACATGCATGCATTGATACACACGCGTGCAGACATGCATACATGCATACCTACATACAAACAAACCAGACCACCAACATACGTACATACGTACATACATACATACATACATACATACATACATGCATACATACTTTCATACATGCATACATCCATACATACATTAGTACATGCATACATACATACATGCATACATCCATACATACATACATACATACATACATACATAAATACATACATACATATATGCATGCATAGGTAGGCACATACAGTTATGCATGCATACACGTACATACATACATACATACATACATACATACATACGTACGTACGTACGTGCATGCATGCATGCATGCATGCATGCATGCAATCATGAATGTATGTTTACGTGTATGCATGCGTAATTACAGACGTACATACATACATGCATGCATACATGCATGCATTCATACATACATACATACACACATACATACATACACACACATACATACATGCATACATACACATACACACACATACATGCATACATGCATACATGCATACATGAATGCATACATACATACATGCATACATACATACATACATACATATATACATACATACACACATACATACATACATACATACATACATACATACATACATACACATATATATATACCGATATACACAAATACATGCATTTATACACACATGCATACATACATACATACATACATACATACAAGCATCATGCATGCATGTATGCACGCATGCATGCATGCGTGCAGACAGACAGACAGACAGACAGACAGACAGACAGACAGACAGACAGACAGACAGACAGACACACATACACAAACAGACAGACAGACAGACAGTCAGACCGGCATACAGACAGACAGACAGTCAGACAGACATTCATTCATTCATGCATCGACTTCCGGCGCCCAGGCGCGGATCCCAGAAAAATACGCGCGGAGCGCCCCAAGTGTGTCTATGCCGCTGTTTCCTCTTCTTCGAGCCTCGCCAGCAACAAAACAACAACAACAACAACAATCACTTTACCCGAACGCTCAGTGTTCTCACCAGTGCCAGGGTTTTCATGCGACGCCAGCCAATACCCCCACTTTGTGGGGGGGCAGTGCAAGCTCTACCAAATATCCACACGACTCTTCGCCACCACCCACACCCAGCTTCCCGCCCTATGACGTTCGGACACTTCACTTCGTGGCCTGCGGACGACCGTGGCTACTACACTGGCGTGGAGTACACACCCACAGAAGTTGTTAAGCCTACGTTCGTACACCCACAGAAGTTGTTAAGCCTTGTTAACCCACAGAAGTTGTTAAGCCTTCCACAGAACATCTGTTGCATATGATGCATATGGTACATGATACACATGATACACATGATACGTACTCACAAGATAGTTGATCACATCTTTAGGGCAAATTCCTGAGGGATGTGGGAATACACAAGAGAGAGAGGATATGGTTGTCCCGATGGTTGTCTCGATGGTTGTCCCGATGGTTGTCCTGATGGTTGTGGTTGTCCCGATCGTTGTCCCGATGATTGTCCCGATGGTTGTCCTGATGGTTGCGCTTGTCCCGATCGTTGTCCCGATGACTGTCCCGATGATTGTCCCGATGGTTGTCCCGATGGTTGTTCGGATGGTTGTCCCGATGGTTGCCCCGATGGTTGTGAGCGATGCCGGATCCTCACGCCCCCCGCCGGAGGAGGAGGAGGAGGAGGAGCAGGACAAGGAGGAAAGGAGAGAAGAGAGAACGGAAGGAGGGGCGGGAACGGCGCTCGCACGCCCACCCACCGTCTTTTCCCCGCCGCGGCTCTAAAGAGACGAGTTCGCGCGCTCGTCATCTTCTGGCATACGCCCGTCCCTGATGGCACGGATGGGGCGCAAAGCTGCCAGCTGGCCTCCTGGCAGAAATACATCAGGGGCCAAGTGTCCAAGCATGGTGCCGATACGCCTCCTCGCGGATACATCGCCCGTGCGCGCGAGGGGCGCCAATGCCGCCAGGACGCCCTGGACATGCGCCGGCATACGCAGATCCACCTGGCAATCCATGACATTGCCATACTGGGACTGCCCGCAAGAACGCCATACTGGCACGTGCCACCAATGGTCCTGCTTCGGGAAATAGGTGATACCATCGTTGACGTCGTGGGAGGCATTCCACAGAGCCATAGATTGCGGCTCAATACCCATGGGTCCCGTGTGTGTTGCCACAAATACGTCCAGGCTCGCCATGCGCCTGTACGACAGACCTGATACCACCTCGGAGTGCACGTGAATACCCAAGAGATGCAACAGCCTGCGCAAGCCCGCATACACCCAGCCGCCGGGCCCGACGAAGACGTGCGCTCTCCAGTTCGGTATACCAGCTTGGGTGCACAGCCGCTGGAATACGTCCGAAAGTGTGCCAAGATACGTCGCGGGTAGATCTACGAAACCAGAAAGGTTGCCGAATACCAAGCCAGGGTAGAAGTATACGTCGAAGGCCATCCACTCTGGGGTCTGGATGCCTCCAATACGGCGCTGGTTCTCGACCGTGGCGTTCACCTTGGACTCACGCGTACTCTCCGGCGTCGATACGCAGAGGCATACACCCATGATTCCCTGCCACATACACGGAAAGTACACTGGCAGGTGCGCAACCGTTGTCGCAGAAGTTCGAAAAAGTTGCTCGCAAAAGCCCGTTTGACAGAAATGCTTTAAAAAGTGTTGGGTTTCCTACGAATCCGCAAGAGCGCGCGGGATGAGATTTTGACAATTTTTTGTTGAAAAACCATTGGTTTTTTATGTTTTTATGTTAAAATCGTTCCGAACACTAAGGTTTTGGAAGGATTTCGTCTTGCGCGCGCGAATGTCCACTTTACCTTATTTTTTGCAAGGGATTCTTGAAATTTGATTATATTAGAACAAGAAATGTCATTTTCTATTGTTTTTTGCAAGGGAAAGCGGATTACAACAAAACAACCGGATCCTGTACACACCCTCTTTTCTGAGGCTTCCTCACGAAAATGATGAAAATGTAGCTGCGGCCTAGGCGGCGCAGGGGGGGCGCGCACCAGGGGGCCCAACAATAATTATTCTTTAGAATAAATAATGTTCAACAACAACAACAACAATTACTAGCACGTGGGGACACTCCGTTCTCACCAGTGCCAGGGTTTTCATAGGAGGCGGGCAATACCCCCACTTTGTGGGGGGGCCGGTTCAAGCTCTACCAAATTTCCAAACGACTCTTCGCCACCACCCACACCCAGCTTCCCGCCCTATGACGTTCGGACACTTCACTTCGTGGCATGCGGACGACCGTGGCTACTACACTGGCGCATGCGCGTGTGTCCCGCATGGTATTATTTGACAGGGATGATGGCCCTGGCAGGTGCGCAACCGTTGTGGAGAAGTTCGAAAAAGTTGCTCGCAAAAGCCCGTTTGACAGAAATGTTTAAAAAGTGTTGGGTTTCCTACAAATCCGCAAGAGCGCGCGGGATGAAATGTTGACATTTTTTTTTTGAAAAACCATTGGTTTTTTGATGTTTTTATGTTAAAATCGCTACGAACACTAAGGTTTTGGAAGGATTTCGTCTTGCGCGCGCGAATGTCCACTTTACCTTATTTTTTGCAAGGGATTCTTGAAGTTTGGTTATGTTAGAACAAGAAATGTCAGTTTATATTGTTTCTTGCAAGGGAAAGCGGGGGGGAACAAAACAACCGGATCCGGACCAACCCGTTTTGCTGGAGACTTCCTCACGAAAATGATGAAAACATGGCTGCGGCCTAGGCGCGGCGGGGGGCGTGCACCAGGGGCCCCAACAATAATTATTCTTTAGAAGTAATAATGTTCAATAACAACAACAACAACAACAACAACAACAATCATTTTACCCGAACGCTCAGTGTTCTCCCCAGTGCCAGGGTTTTCTTGCGACACCAGCCAATACCCCCACTTCGTGGGGGGGCCGTTCAAGCTCTACCAAATATCCAAACGACTCTTCGAGACCACCCACACCCAGCTTCCCGCCCTATGACGTTGGGACACTTCACTTCGTGGCGTGCGGACGACCCTGGCTACTACACTGGCGTTCTGCACTTGGACAAGCGTGTCTTTGGATGAATACTGCAGTAGCCACGCCGTTGCGACCCTATCTGGCACATACAGTGGTGGATCCAACTGTCGGAGCGCCCGGCATAATTTGAAAGCGGTATTATACTCAATGCCCAGGTGGCGGATGGCAGAGCCGTGCTGCTCCTCCAGCTCCTTGGCGCTAGAAATACTGACCGTGCCAGTCACAACCCGATACTTGGCCCACCAAGTCTTGCACGCCTGGTGACTAGCATTGATACCCTTTGCCCGGAGCGCCTGATGCAAATAATACGCACTCTCGCAGTCGGCCAAGGGAGGCCGCGACAGCTCAGGGCCATACTGCTCGTGAAGGTCTTTCGCCGTCAAAGCCATGATCCAAGAACACAGGCGATACCTTGATCCGAGATGGCTACGGATATGTGCGTCAGCAGTCGGGGGCCTTCCTGGGGCCGCTTGGGGTCCTCTTGGGGAAGGGGGGAAGCCTCCTGGCGCGGTTTGGGGTCCACTTGAGAGCCTTTGGGGGGCTCCTTGGAACCATCTTGGGGCCTCTTGGGGGCTTATTGGACCCTCACGGCGGACTCTTGGGGCCTCTAGAACGCCTCCTGGGGCCATCTTGGGGGTCTCTTGGAGCCACCTTGGAGCCTCTCTGGAACCTCTTGGGGGCCTCTTGGAGTCCTCTTGAAGCCTCTTGGGACCATCTTGGGCGCCTCTTTGGGCCTCATGGACGCCTCTTGGGGCCATCTTGCGCGCCTGTTGGGGCCATCTTGGGTTTTAAAGATTCATCAAGAGACCGCGAATGGATTTCGAGATTTTTCGGATGAGAAAGTAGTGCGTTTTCATATGTTTTCTGAACATCGCATCTTGAAATTATTGAAAACCCATTGTGTTTGGCAGGATTTCGACATGCGCGCGCGGCGGCCGCGCGCATGTGCACTTCGTCTCATTTTTTGCAAGGGATGGTGGCCCTCGCAGGCGCGCAACCGTTGTTGGAGAAGTTCAAAGCACCTGAAGAAGTAGCACGCAAAGACCCTTTTGACAGAAATGTTTAAAAAGTGGTGTGTTTCCTATGAATCCGCAAGAGCGCGCGGAAGGACATTTTGACAATTTTTTCTTAAAAAACCATTGGGTTTTTGATGTTTTTATGTTAAAATCGCTACGAAACCTAAGGTTTTGGAAGGATTTCGTCTTGCGAGCGCGAATGTCCACTTTACCTTATTTTTTGCAAGGGATTCTTGAAATTTGATCAACTAAGAACAAGAATTTTCATTTTCTATTGTTTTTTGCAAGGGAAAACGAGCGTCAACAAAAAACCGGATCCGGGGGTAATCCACTTTTCTGAAGCTTTCGCAGAAAAATGATGAAAATGTAGCTGCGGCCTAGGTTTTGGGCGGGGGGCGTGCACCAGGGGGTCCAACAATAATAATTCTTTAGAAGTAATAGTGTTCAACAACAACAACAACAACAACAACAACAACAACAACAACAACAACAACAACAACAACAACAACAACAACATCAAAAACGTTACGAAGAGAGACCGAGGCGACGATGCCTCCCGGCGATGGAGGCCGCCTCGCTCTCGCCGCGCTCCCGGGGCCTCCGACGACGTGCGAGCCGGGCCGCCGCGGCCCCATCCGGTGGCGCTCCCCGCGGGGCCACGAAGCGTGCGAGGGGTGTGCCAAGGGAGAGTACAGTCGGACTCGACTGGACAGGACACGCGAGAGGACACAAGACCCTTCCGAGGGCCACGTTGCCGCAGGAATGCAGCAGGCATGGGTTGCGAGACACAGAACACGAGGGTACCCTTGAGCTGGCAGGGTCGACCTACTAATCCGGGCCGACTGTACTCCAAATCCCTTATTAATCGACCCCCCTAAAAAGCTGGACGCCCCTGCGAATGCGACCTACTAGTTCGGACCCCCTCTTAGACGGGGCGCCCCAGTAAACCAGACCCCTAAGATCCAATCCAAAGAAAGCGCCCGAATAAACCAGATCCCCCCAATTACAAAAAAGGCGCCTTCACAAAAACCGGACCCGGGGGACGATCAATTCGCCGGCCCAACGGGCCAGAGGCGTGCTAAGATCTCCGGTAACTGGTTAACAATTTTCTAGTTCGCGCGCGCGGGGCGGCCCCTGGGGGTCCCCGGACGAAAAGTACCCCGACCAGGTCCCGGCCGGTCCCCGGCCCCCGGCCGGGTCCCGGCCGGGTCCCCCCGAGCGCTCCATGAGCGCACCAACAGGGCTCCGAGACGTCCCCGAGAGCCCCAAGAAAGGCCAAGAGGCCCCCAAGAGGCCCCCAAGATGGTACACGAGGGGTCCGACATGCCACAAGATCGCTCCAAGACGCCCAAGATAGCCCCCAGACGCCCCAAGAGGCCTCCAAGAGCACTCCCAATAGGGCCCCCGGAGGCAAAAATCATTGTTTTTCCATAGGTTTTTGAGAGATTTTGGAGCTTCCACCTTTTCGGCTTCCCGACGCCCCAAGACGGCCCAAGAGGCCCCCAAGATCGCCCCAAGAGGGCCCAAGAGGCACCCAAGAGGGCCCCAAGATGGCCCAAGAGGGCTCGAAGACGGCCCAAGAAGCCTCCAAAACGGTCCAAGAGGGCCCCAAGAACGCCCCCAAAGGGGCCCCAGAGAGGGAACACGAAACAACATTTCGAGCCCTCGGCCCTAAGAAGCCCCTACGAGGCCCCTAAGAGGCCCCAAGAGGCCCCCACGAGGCCCTCAGGAGGCCCCCAAGAGTCCCCCAAGCGGCCCCAGGAGGCCCCCCAAATGCCCCCCCGAGCGCCCCAGGAGTCCCCCAAGCGGCCCCAGGAACCCCCAAAGCGCCGCATTGACACCAGGCCCTCGGGCAAACGGCAGACATGAGACTGTATGGGCCGGCGGAATGAGCGAAGCGATTAAATAAGGGATTTGGAGTGGGGGAACGAATAATGACACAAACATAAAAACTCGGAGGTCCGCGCGGATGTCTCGGATCGGCGCTGAAAGACCCCTGGCGGCGCCTCCGGCGCCGCCCCTGGCGCGCTCCGCGCGCCAGGGAGGGGGGTCCAACGCCGATCAGAGAAATCCGCGCGGACCTCCGAGTTTTTGTGTTTATGCCATTGTTTGTTTCCCTACGGAGGGAGGGCGGCATGCGAACCATGCCGAAGGTCGGGATGAACTTGCTCGACCGCTGAGTAGCTGCAGCGAACTGTGGGGGCAGCCGGGAGAAGACAGCCAAATCAACGATGAGAACAACCCGTGAAACGCGCCGACATGGAGAAGCTGCTCGTTCCTGAAAGAAAACTCGGGGATACGAGAACGAAAGCCAAGGATGCGCGTGTATACAAGGGTACCCTTGGACAAGGGAAGTGCTAAGAAAATTGCCAGAACCGAAGGATGCAAAGGTGCCCTTGCAAACAGGGGCCATCCTTCACGCCGGTTCTGAGTGCAAGCAGTCCTCTCCAGTGCTACCAAAACCTGGCTCCCGTTCGGCGAGCCAGGAGCAGACCGAGAGCACTGCTGCCCAAAACAGAAGACAGACAGGACTGCACAAGGCCTTTCATCCAGCACCCAGGCGCACCAGCGAACCAGATTGCGCTGCGGCGCCTACTGGGGGCGAGCCCGCGAAAAGCGGCCAGTACACTGGTGCCCGCTGCGAAGCTCGGCAATCCCCAACTACGGAACGCCAGAGTGGACGCAAGGAAAGCGCGGGGGGAAGAGAACTGGTATGGGGGCAGGGCACGGGGGGCAAAGGAACCGGAGGAGGGGAGGGGAAGGGAAACGGGGGCCTGGAGGGGGCGGGGGGAGAGGGGGGGAGGGGAGGGGGGAGGGGCAAAGAGCAAAGCTGCCCCGTGCCACCTAGGCGCCAGAGCGGCGGCTGGAAGGAGAAGGGGAACAGAAGAGGACGAAGAGGCAGGACAAGGAGGAGAGATGGGGGAGGGAGGAGGGAGGACGGAGGAGGGAAGATAGCAGAAATGGGTGGCAGCTTGCGTTTCTCATTGCAGATGCTGGCGCATGTGTGCCGTGAGGTGGAGGTACGGGTCACCCCCCCCCATTACGAGCATCTACGTTGGCCGAGGGACCGTAGGGGGATCCTCGGCCCACTCCAGTGCCTATTGACGGCAGAATGATAGGTTGACAGGGGGGGGGGGCGGGAACCAGCGCAACCCCACTGATGGAAGCTGAAAGGAGTGCAAGGCATACCGACGGTCCTCACCGACGAGGCCTATTGACGGTCCTCGCCGAGGGGAGGGGCGAGAGGGAAGGGGTGGAGCGTATCACACCCGAGCGACGATGCCGGCCAGTTCCTGAAGCAGGAGTCCTGACAATGGGGACCCAAAAGCGGCATGCACAGCTTCGACTCCGAAAATGAATACGACCTGCGTAGTCCTTACCCCATGGGATGGGACGAGCTTTTTTTTGTCCATGGGATGGGACGAGTGGGGAGGAGGAGGGAGAAAGAGGAGGAGGAGGAGGAGGAGGAGGAGGAGGAAGACGAGCTCTCGACTCTGATTCGGGCTCAACAGACTCGGTTGTCGCGAGAACAGGTCTGAACAAGTCTACACCGAAGCGCTGTGGCGAGCAACGAGAAGGAGGAGGGATGAGAGTAGAACATGAAAAATCGGAGGTCCTTTCCTGGATCGTCGCTGGACCCCCTTCCCGCTGCAGCGCTCGCAAGGGCGGCGCCGGGGGCACCGCCAGGGGGCATCCAGCGCCGGCCCAAGACATCCGAGCGAATATTCGACAGCCAATGCTCACGCCGCCTATGCACAGTTTTTTTGTAGAGACGATGAGAGGCAGCGATGGGGTGCACCCGGGGGGGCAACATCGACCTGGCACCCGAGATGCTGCCAGATCGGCGATGGGCCCCGTTAGCAAATCCGCACGCTCCTGGGCGGGGTGGGCTGCCAGGCCCCTATCGGCGAGCAGTCAGCGATTCGGGGCCGATGCGTCCCCCCCGTGGAACCTCTAGCCCACCCTCACGTGGCCCCTGAGAAGAAGAGGGTGGGGAAGCCAAAAGGTACCGATGCCGCTACCCCCCGGACCTCTCCAGGGATGCGCTCTGACCAGGATTTCGAGGCGAATCCAGCGGTGGCGACGAGGGCCGCCCAGGAGGCCCCGAGAAGGGGAAAACCAGCGAAGGGTAGGGGTATGTGTACCTTTTGCCTTCTCGGACTAACGTTGCCCGTGAGGGGCGTAATGATTTGGGAAAGAATTAACATAATCCAAAAGCAACCCAAACGTCATCCAAAATAGTAGATAGATCGTCCCCATACGGCTGTTGGACTACGTTTGAGCATTCCTCCTGCAGAGGGACATGCCCGACTTACCCCTGAGAGGAAGAGGAGGAGAGGGGGGAGCGACAACGCTGGGCCGACTCTTGAGCAGGGACCGACCGTCCCGGCATTCCTATAGTCCTACCACAAAAGAACCCGATGCGATAAAACAAGACAGGCTCCGCCGGAAACGTCCCAAGAGCATCTCGTGGGAACCCCGCGAGGCTCTTAGAACACTGCTTGGGAGGGCTATAGGCACGCCAAGACGCTTCGCCACTGCGTGAGCCTCACGCGCTCTTCGGGGCGATGGGCGTCGCCTCGTCCGGCTGCTTGGGCTTCGCGGGCGCCGCGAGCGGCTCGCCTGCGCCCGGTCGGTCACGGCGGGGGTGCGCGCCGAGCGCGCGGGCCCCAGCGGCGGAGAGGCGGAGGGGGAAGCGGGGAAGCGGGGAGGAGGAGGAGGAGGAGAGGAGGAGGAGGAGGAGGAGGGAGGGAGGAGGAGGACCTCCTCCTCCTCCTCCCTCCTCCTCCTCCTCCTCCTCCTCCTCCTCCTCCTCCTCCTCCTCCTCCTCCTCCTCCGCCTCCGCTCCTCCTCCTCCGCCTCCTCCTCCTCCTCCTCCTCCTCCTCCTCCTCCTCCTCCTCCTCCTCCTCCCTAGGCGGGGTCCAGAAATGACCTGGGCCAGGCGCGGACTCGTCGCATTTAGACATTTTATGAAGGTTTGGCTCTTTCTTCGCCGTGCCCACTTGCCTTGATCAGGCTATCGGTGGGGGCCGGGCCGCGCTACCAGGGAATCGCTGCAGTTACACTTTTTCTGAGGGTTTGGCTCGTTTTCGCCGTGCCCACTTGCCTTGATCAAGTGATCGGCGGGGTTGGGCTCCGCTACCAGGAAATCGTCGCAGTTAGACTTTTTATGAGGGTTTGGCTATTTTTCGCCGTGCCCACTTGCCTTGATCAGGTGATCGGTGGGGGCTGGGCCCCGCTACCTCGCATTTAGAACTTTTATGGGGGTTTGGCTCTTTTTCGCCGTGCCCACCTGCCTTGATCAGGTTCTCTCGGTGGGGGCTGGGCCCCGCTATACCAGGAAAATCAATGGGGGGTGGACAAGGAGCATTGCGCTCGCACACGACGTGGGCGCTCTCGGCGGCGCACCGGGCGCGCGCACCGGGGCGACGAGGAAGCCCACGGAGCCGCAGGAAGACGGCCCGCGGCGGACAGCCCTCGCGGCTCGGGCTGGACAGGAGCTCGGCCCGAGGGAGCCGCGCCTGTGGGGGGCCGAATCTGAGCTGAGCCGGGCCTGCCTCCCACTCCTCGCTACCAGGGCCCGCCCCTCCTCCCAGCCGCCCCCCCCCCCCACGCCCGCGGGGTCTGGCGTGCTGGGCATCGTGTCACCGATCCCTGTTCCCACTGGCGTGGCCCTGGCCCCACTGGCCGACTTACCCACCCGGGTGGGGACAGATACGCGTGCCCCTTCAGGTTTCGCTGGGCCTGTCCCCACCTGGGAGGGTGAGCTGGTGGGGCTGAGCTACCATGGCCCGGTGGGGATGGGGCTCAGTCAGTAGAGGCCTCCACAGGGGGTCCGAGCAGATGGGGTCGAAGGATCGCGCCGCATCGCCAATGCATCAGCGACGTCGGCAAGGCATCGGTGACGTCGGCGTGGGGAAACACGAGCTCCACATCGAGCCGCGTCGCCGATGCATCGGCGAGGCGGCGCGATCCCCCGACCCCGTCTGCTCGGACCCCGTCTGATTAGGAGGTCTGGAGTCAGACTCCAGACGATGCCGAGCCCCCACCCCCCCTGCCCGCGGGGTGGTCTGGCGTGCGGGGGCCGGGCGAGCGGCGCGGGCCTGGGAAGGGCCAGCTGCCGACCCCGAGTATCTTCTCGAACGTCTGCACCGCCTCGGGCAGGCTGGGCAGCGCGAGGCAGGCCGGGCAGCTCACGCGGAGCATCGCGAGCAGGGCCGCCGGGCGGGGCCGGGCAGAGGCCGGGCAGAGGCAGGGCAGCGCCAGGCAGAGCAAAGCAGAGCAAAGCAGAGCAAAGCAGAGGGGGGGAGGGGGCCCAGAACCCCCGATGCCGTGATGTTGTCACAACGTCGACGCAAGTCTGGAGCTAGGAAAAGGGGCATGGTATAAAGGGGTGTGGCGTTAATTTCATGTACGGGGGACTCTGGCGATGCTACTTATCGCAGATAGCAGCGCCATTTCCACGATTGGCACCATACCCTTTCATATGCCACACCCCCCTTCCGAGCTCTGGACTCCAGACCAAGAGGTCTTGACCAGTTCCCCCGGGGCCGGCTTTCGATCCCGAGTCGTTGCCCGGAGGCCCCGAGGCCCCGGCAGGGGCCCCCCCGAGGCCGCAGATGGCGAAGCACCTCCCGTCGTGCACCATGATGTCTCCGTTGTTCGCGGGGGGCAGCCGGAGCCCGGCATGCTCCCACCGATGTCTCTGCGCCGCGAGGCGGGCCAGGAGCGCCGCGGGGGCCGGGCGCCCGGAGGAGGCCTGGCCCAGGCGGTGGTGGCTGTTGCAGTGGTGGAGGCCAGTGCACAAGAAACCTTCCACGAGAAGCCCGGCCCTGAGACCCCAGGGCGTCCATTGACTTTTGGTGTGGGAGCGTCACGCTCTCCACAGCAAAAAACCATCGAAGCCCAAGCCTTGACGAGGCCGGGCGCCTGGACGAGGTCTGGCCGGGGCGGTGGTTGTTCATGAAGGCGCCCAGGGACACACAAAGAAATACACGCAAATCCCAGGATTCCCAATGGTTTTCCGTACTTTCTGGGTTCTCGTCTTCCCCCCCACTTCCCGCTTTTCTTCCATATGCTTATGGAAACCGACGTTTGACTGCGTCTGGGTGTCCTTTTCCCCTCCTGCGTTAAGGCGTGGCCAAGGGCCTTGGCCTCGGCACCCCGGGATCCCCCGGCGCGACGGGGGCGGGGACCCACTCGGGTGCCCCCGGGGCCGAGGGGGGGGGGGAGAGGGACAGGAGGGGGGGGAGAGGAGGATACGGGGGCAGGCTGGAGGGAGAGGGAGAGGAGGGGGGGGAGAGGAATGGGGGGGAGAAAGGAGGACGGAGGGGGAGGCTGGAGGGGGAGGATGGGGGGGAGAGGATGGGGGGAAGAAGGGGCGGGAGGGCAAGGGAGAGGAAGGGGAGGGGGGAGGAGAGGAGGACGGGGGGAAGCTGGAGGGAGAGGAGAGGGAGGGGGAGGGGGGGGAGAAAACGGGGGAGAGCAGAAGAAGGGACAGGCTCGGTGCACTCGCGTCAGATCTGGCATCCCACCACCCACCCACCCGCCCGCACCTTCCCACTGCGATGATGTGTTTTCTATCCGCTGACGGGAATAATAGCCGACATGGGCCCACAAAAGGATAACACTTTGGCATGCGCAGTCAGAAATTGGGAGCTGTGTACATTGGAGGAGGAGGAGGAGGAGGAGGAGGAGGAGCAAGAGCAGGAGGAGGAGGAGGAGAAAGAAGACGAGGCAGTGGCAGATGAGCTATAGGATGAAGAGGAGGAAGGGCATGAGGAGGAGGAAAGGAGGAGGACGAGGAGGAACAGCAAAAGCGGCAGGAGTGGGAGGATAGAGGGAGGAGCGGGGGAGGGCGGAGGAGGGGAACGGGAGCGGGGAGACCACGGCGCGGAAGGACTCGGATCCACGAAAGAGGCCCGCGTAGGGGCAGGCGAGAGGACGACGCGGGAGCGGGTGGGGAGGGGGGCGCAGCATTCGGTCGGGAATGTCCCCCTACAGGCGGACTTTGGACGACAATTCTAAACAACAAACACACACACACACACACGCGCTCCAAAAATAATCAAACATGGTCAAAAAATCGTCTATGTTTTGACTGTATTTGAGCATGTCTCCTGTAGGGGGACACGGCAGGGCGGAGAAGGGGGGGCCCTGGAGGCACGGGTGCGGCCGTCGAGCTCGGCCGCCAGGGCGGCGGAGCAGCCCGCCTTCCTGGAGGCGGCCGCCGAGCTCGGCCACCGAGGAGCTGGGCCGGCTGGGGGGTCGAGGGCCGGGGGGAGGGGGGGGTCGAAGAGGCGAAGCGCTCCTGGAGTGCACGGTGCCTTCCTTCCCCGAGGTGCACGGTGCCTGCCTTCCCGCCTGCCTGCCAGACAACCCCGACCCCAACCCGAACGCCTGGATTTTCGGGTTGCGGGAGAGGGGTGCGGGCTTCGCGCGTTTTTGTTTCACGTTCCCCGACCCCCCGACCCCTCTGGAAATGGAGGGACAACCGGGGCCTTCGGGTTGGGTTGGGGTGGTTTGGTGGGCGGTGACTTCCTGGTCCTTGCAACACCTCGCCCCAGGGCCTGTGGCGCATGGGTCTTCTCAGCGCGTAGGTCTACCCCGAGCCTTCGACCTGGTATCTCGCCTCTGGCGTCTGAGCTTTTGCACGCGTGGGTCACCTGAGCTCCCTGCCCCCATCTTTCGTATGGATGCCGCGCGGTGGGGAGCCTTCGACCTGGTCTCTCGCCTCTGGCGTCTCAGCTTCTTGCACGCGTGGGTCACCCGAGCGCCCTGCCCACCTCTTTCGTATAAATACCGCGCGGTGGGCCGTGTATTTTAGACCCCAGGCCCGATGTCTCCTGCTTCCGGGTGCCAAATCAGCAACAAACAGCTTACGTGCCTGCCCCCCTCTTTCGTATGGATGTCGCGCGGTGGGCCGTGCTTTTTGGGGTACCCCAGGCCCGATGTCTCTGGCTTCAGGGTGCCAAATCAGCAACAAGCAGCTCACGAGTGTGCTCCAGACGCCGTAGGTGTGGGTCAAATGTGGCAGCCTGAGGGTCCATCGGCGATGTAGCCGAGACTGTGGCCGTGGTCTCCCCGAGGGAATGTCAACTTCTGGCAGACGCACCTCTCCACTGCTGCAAGCCACGCCCTGCAGGCTCGACGGACCCGCTCGTCTCCACTCCTTCGTCCTTCCCGAAATGACCCTGCAGGGCCGCTCCACGCGCACCCCAGCATCTGTGCCAGCACCCCTCAACCCGATCTGCACCATCTCTCCATATCTTCCCCCGATTCTTCTCCTCCTCCTCCTCCTCCTCCTCCTCCTCCTCCTCCTCCTCCTCCCCATAATCGTATCCAGGCCCCACGGGAATACCTTGGAGGAAGGGTCAATCTTCATGTACGACCAGAAGAACACCCCGCTGAGCGTAATCATGAACGCGAACCACTGCTGCCTGGGAGGTGAGGGGGACTGCAAGCCTGCATGGCGATCCGGGAAACGGTGAACTTTCAACACTGCCACAAGGGCGGCCCAGAGGTGGCGAGAAGGAGGAAAAGCGGATGTGGCTAACTAATGGAGGAAACTTGTTTGCCCACTGTGCTTGGCGACATCCCACAGCGGGCGGGCCGAGGGTAGGAGGAGGATGAGGAGGAGGAGAAGGATTCGAGGACTGTAAGATTCTAGGTTGGCCTCTCGCGGGCCCCGAAAGTCCGCGAGGTCCAACCAGAGAGAAAAAGTGGCAGCCAATGACACGGTGGCGACGACGAACGGCGACGGCGAGGACGGCAGGCGTACAGGCGAGGAGGAGAATCAGACGGAGGAGGAGGAGCAGGAGGAGCAGGAGGAACAGGAGGACTGAGGATAGGTGGCGGAGGACAAAGAGGAGGGAGGGCGCGGCGGCCGGGCAGGGAGGGCGGCTGCGGGAACTGCGGCCAGGGGCGCCGCTCAAGACGAAGGCAGGACGAAGACAACACTGGACGAGGATGCATCGCTCATCTCTGGGACCCGGCGGGTCTGGAAGGTGACGGATCAGCAACACACACCCATAACCATAGGGGGGTCATTGAGAGGAGGACTGGTCAACTATGGGTATGGAGGAGGAGGAGGAGGAGGAGGAGGAGGAGGAGGAGGAGGAGGAGGAGGACCGTGGGAGGCTCCCGCTCGAGCGGGGACCCCCCTCCGAAAACACGCACCCATGGCCCCCGCCATCTCCCCCATGGGTGTGGGCGTATGTGTTTGAAGGGGCCCTGGGACACACAATAAATACACACAAATAAAATTATTCCCCATATTTTCCCATATTTTGTGGATTTTTGTCTTCCCGCCCAATTCCCATATTTTCGCATATTTTCTAGGGAGTCGACGAATAATTCTGTCTGTGTGTTTTTTCCCCTCCTGAGTGTTGCTCGCTCGTCACGTGTGTCGTGCACCGCGCGGCCGTCCCAGAGCGCTCCTGGAACGCTCTGGGAGTGTCCTGGAGCTCTCGAGAGCGACGTCTCCTCATCCCGGGCCCTGTGGCTACCCGGCCGCTGCTCCCGGGAGCTCTCTCTCTGGGGACATTATGACTGGGCGTCGGGGGCGAATCCAGCCGTGCCGACGAGAAACCCACAAGAAACACAGTCAAACGAAAACGACGGAAAAGCGCGGCGGCGTCGTCCCTATGGGGCCGCATAGCCCCTCGTGCTCATAGCGCCCAGAAAAATGACAGGCACTCCGAAGCCCCCGGCAAATCGGACATTTACCTCCCAGGGTGTCCCTGGGTCTAGCTGAGATGCAAATCCTGGCAACGGAGCAGGAGGGAATGCCACCCTTGGCCACGCTTCCTCGGTCTTACATTACCAGCGGCGCGGTTCAATTCGCAGCCCCTGACATAATCTGCACAAGGACTGAGCACCAAACCACATCAGAAGACGAAGTTGTAACACAACTTCCTAGAGAATGTGACACAGACATATGGAATCCAGCATGTGGAAAATTGCGGGTAGACCTCGCAACGATCGGATTACACGCCACCGCGCCGAAGGTCTTGAGTGGAGTGTCATCAGGTCCTCTCGAAGTCTCTGCATCAGATGTTACAGTATCTCCGTGAAGGGCGCAGGGGCCCCAGGGAAGGGGCTTGTCGGGGCTTCTCAAACGGCTCCTGCGAAGTGCCGCATGACTTGTCCCGAGGTCAGAGAGCCCCAAGATGGACCAAGCTGGGCCCAATAACGGCCCATGAGGGCCCCGACACGGCCTCAAGAAGGCCCCAAGAGGCAACATATTATGTTCTGGAGGTGCTTGAAGGATTTGACGTTTTCGCCTCGTCTGGCTTGAGAACGCCCTTGACGGCCGAAGAAGCCCCCAAGATCGCCCGAGCACGGTCAAAGAGGATCCCAACTGGGCCCCAACATGGCCCAAGAGGCCACCGAATCGTCCCGAGAGGCTTCAAAAAGGGTCCGAAGAAAGGGGGGGAAGCGAAGGGACCTTGGGAGCCGTTCCTCCCAAGGTCGCCCCCAAAGCCCCCAACATGCCACCAATAGCCCCCATAAACGCCCGACAGACCCCAAGAGGCTCCCAGGAGGAGACCTTCAAGGGGCCTCCGAGAGGACAAGACAGGCCCCCAAAAGACTCCCAAGAGGCCCTCAAGAGGCTTCCAGGAGGCCCACGAGAGGCACCCAACAAGACCGCAGCGGGCACGCAACCCAGGCACGATGGCGGGATGGCCACTAGCACCTGCCACTGACAGAAGTCAACCATTCAGAAACTGCGGATCCAAGCTCTGCCCACACTTATCGAACCGGGATGCTGGTAGCGACCAGATTACGTATAAACACCCAACACGGCGCTTGAGAGCCCACATGGCACTCGGCAAGGCAGGGTATCATCAAGGTCTCCAGCAAGGCATCGCAATTCACACACCACCATGCGCCACCGTGCCAGTGGCACGCAGGGCCAGGGCAGGTTGCCTGTCAGCTGTCTGGTATGGCTTCTGCAGCTTTCCTGGGAGGGACCGAACAGTCCGCGACAAGAACCACAGGAGGCGCTCAAGCAGCCCTCCAGCAAGGCTTCTGGCGGGTCAAAAGCGTTTGGTGTTACCTTCCCGGGCGTTTCAGCCTCAGTTGGTAGACTTCAGAAAACCTGCACCAAAACATGTTGTCGTCTCTTCGGGGCGCATGTTTTGCTTCCGCTAGCTTCCGCCGAACTTCCGCTGGCTTCCGCCGAAGAAAAGATGTCAACTACTTAGATCCTCGAAGGCGAGGCCATGACTGGAAACCTCCAAGTAGCCTCGGGCCGGCTTCAGAAAGCCCCAAGCGAAGCCCCAGAGGGCCCAAAGAAGCCCCAAGGTAGCCTCAAGAGAACCTCAAGAGCCCGACCAGGCGGCCCGAAGATTGCTCTACCGAGCATCATCAACAGAGTGCTCGGCAGCACCATTGCGCCCAGGACGGCCCCAAGAGACCTTCGAATCGAGGAAGCGCCAACGCTTCGTCGGCGATCCATTAGGGCCTGCCCATCGTCATCAAATCAAGCTCTCACTGTGAGAACCCGCCGAAACAAGCACAGCGCCGCCTCAGGCAGAGTTGCGCAGGGAGGCATGCCGTGCCTCCTCGCGGACCCGAGCCCGAGCCTGCAGCGCGGGCATACCCGGCGTGGGCATCAGGCCAGGCGACGCGGAGGGCAGGCAAGCATCAAAGGGCGATGGCTGCTGAACCGCGTGCCAGAAATACGACACCATGTTCTCTCTGTGAGGTTTCACTCACCGTGAGGTTTCACTCACCATGTTCCTTTCACGGCAGTGCGGGTACAGCCCAGAGTAAGGTCGACGCAAAATCGCGGGAGCACCAGACAACGTCTTTTGCTGGCACTCCTTGCCGAGCATGTGACAGCGTGCCGAAGAGCATGCTCAACGAGAAAGCGCAGACCTGGATCAACGACGCGTGGACTGGTGACGGGTCCCGTTTCCGGGCAGGATCGGAGCGCTCCGTCACCAGATCAGGCGGCGTTGGCCTCATGTTTCGAGGGGTACCTTCGCCGATCCGTGGATCTGGCGCCCACGCGCCAGATCCACGGATCCCTACCTCATAATTATGAGCGTGCGCCCGATCGGAAGACCCTCTCGGGGGCTCCCGAGGGGCCCCCGGGAGAGGGCCCAAGGAGACCCCCCAAGAGGGTCAACGGAGCCCCCAGGAGGCCTCCATGAAGCTCCCAAGAGGCAACGCAAGAACCATGTAGGTTTACGACCGCGCCGCGACACAGCATCGTAGCGCTGCTCTCGGACCGCTCTGGTATGGCTCTGCCTACTTAGCCTGTTCAGGAGAGCTCGGCGTATTCATCCCGCAAACATTTCGATGCTGCGCTGGCATGGTGCCTGGGTTTGCCGCATGGTGTCTGCGGCCACGACCACAGTGCCCTGTGCATCTCAACAATTTAGGGCCCATGGCTCCAAGACCCCCCCCCCCTTACAGGGCATCTCCCCCGAATTATAGCCCCCCCGGAAGTACAGTCCGAGATTACCAGAGTAGAAGAATAAACTTGTGGCGCTCAGCGCCACAAGTTTATGTTTATGTGGTGTTTTTCGACAGAGGTGGCGGGAGGGTGTTTTTCGACAGAGGTGACCCTGGCCCGGGGTCGCCTAGGCGTTTCCACAGAGAGCAAGATGACCTCAAGTGCACGCCTCACGAGGCCTTAAGGGCACCACGGCCTCCAGAGTGGCACGCAAAGAAAGCAAGGTGCACCTCG